>OY998175.1:247355333-247955333 GCA_963921935.1 Galeruca laticollis
CGTCGTTTGCGTCGCGTCCTTCGGGCCCTCAAACGCCGGTAATCCAGTGCCTCGGCCTTAGCGCCGAAACCTGAGGAAACAGACGCTCTGCAAGTTTTTGAATTTTTTTCTCTATTAACGGGAAACTAGTTTTTTTGCTGTCTTAACTTGAAATTTTATGGGCATATTCGTACTGTACGTACTGAACCCTAACCCCAAATATTTGGCAGGCGGTATAAGAAGTTAGGATAGTGACGACCTATTCGTCGAGATAGAATACAGTGAGTAGAAAAATCTCTCACCCCGACTATTTGGTTCATTCGTATTTATTAAGATAATATACTTTAGAAGTAACTGCTAATTTTTTTTCTTCAAAAAACAGGTTTTCCATTCTTGCAATATTTTTCAGGTAGAACAAGAAATATTGTACTCTTGATTATCGTGGCAACGTTATGTAGGCTATCGGGAACAGATAAATGTTTTTATTTTAATTGAATTGTTAGTTTTAGTTATCACATTGATCAGTTGTTGTGTTCATACGTAATTTCGTATCCCCGGATAACTAACAGGTTACGTCAAGGGTAAGCCGAAGGTCGCAAGTCAGCGGAATCGTTTTTCACGAGTAATTTCAATTATTTTTTTTTATGACGCCAGTGCAAAAACGGATTTATTTTCCAA
This sequence comes from Galeruca laticollis, assembly GCA_963921935.1. Classification (NCBI taxonomy): domain Eukaryota; kingdom Metazoa; phylum Arthropoda; class Insecta; order Coleoptera; family Chrysomelidae; genus Galeruca; species Galeruca laticollis. Next base: position 247,355,991 of record OY998175.1, read on the forward strand.
TAACTGTTGCATCTGTGTAAGTTAAATAAAGAAATATTGCTCTAGGTCATTCCCAAGTATACAGAGAGTACGAAACGAACTCCTTCGATCAAACGAGCTTGAATCCCGGCCTGACATTCAACCTTTGTGCATTTAAATATTTTAGATTTTGTCATTTAAACATTTCCCAATAGAAATACAGGGTTCACTCAACTATTGTTCAATAGGAACCACAGTGTTTAATTGAATAGTTTCAATAGGAAATAATTTGTGATTCAAATATTTTCCAATAGATATACAGGGTTCATTTAAATATTGTTCAATAGGAACCACAGTGTTCAATTAAATAGTTTAAATAGGAAATACTTTGTAATTTAAATATTTCCCAATAGGAAAACAGGGTTCGTGTAATTAGTGTTCAGTAGGAATACTTTGTTCATCCAAATTTTTTTTAATAGGTATACCTTTGTTCAATAGGTAAGAGGACGAAATTATTTAGCCTATCCTTTGTTAAGGGTCATAGTGTATGTTATTGTTGGTAATATAGAGGCATATATTTTGTTGTTGAATCTGTTTTATTCGCTCACGCACCCAGACTCATCCCTATTGGCGCCTCTGTTGATGTCCCAGGCACGACGCTGACCGAAACAACCTGGTCCTGGCGGATGATTAAGCCCAGGCGAAACCCAAGGAAGCCCTTACCGCTCGAGTCCGGAAGCCCCCTCTCTCGTTTTCTTTTGGGGATAATTTCTCGTTCTCTCTCGTGAGTGACAGCACTGCCCTAATTCTTGAGAGAGAAACAGGGCTCATTGGACAGATTCGTCGCGATAACACTTGTAACGAGGCATACATTTTGTGTCGCCGAGTGTATTTTCATTTTGTATTTTCTGTCGCTGAGTATATTTATTTTATATTAAATATCACCCTATATGTATTCTGGCCTCTATATAAAAACCATTTTATAGTTTATGTCGTCGAGTATATATTCATTTTATATTACATATCCCAATTATATATTCTGGCCTCTGTAGGAAAAATTATTTGATATTTTGTGTCGCCGAGTGTATTTTGTATTTCCTGTCGCTGAGTATATTTATTTTATATTATATATCACCCGTTATATATTCTTTCCTTTGTATAAAAATCATTTTATAGTTTATGTCACCGAGTATATATTTATTTTATATTATATATCATCCCTTATATATTCTTTCCTTTGTATACAAATCATTTTATAGTTTATGTCGCCGAGTATATATTCATTTTATATTACATATAGCCGTAAGTCTCCGAGAACATTTTTATTTTATCCTCTGGCTTCGGGGTAGAAACAATTTTTTATAGAAGGCTGATAGTTATTCAAAGCTCTGATAATATTTTTTTACAATCTGGTTGCGATGGAGAAATCATTTTTCTGTGTGAAAATATTTATTCCGATTTTAAACTCAACATTTCAATGTACTGGTTTCCCCACTGCCACGAGATAGATATTGGTAGAAGCGCGCAGGTCGAACTAATTGAGGGAGGTGGAAAAGTAAGGCTGAAGGCAGGTAGATTTTGAATCGAACGAGGAGTGCAAAAGTGCTGGCTAACCGGAGCAGGAGATAGCAATTGTGCACCGTCCTCCGAAAGTTGTCTTGGGTGTTTTGCCAATTACAGTTAAATTTCTTTTAGAGTTTTTTTTCTCACTTTAAAAAACTTCTCGATAATTCCGTTGCTGTGAAGGTAAGAACTTTTAGTAATAAAAATCCGAAAAATAAGTGGTCTCTTCAATTACAAATTTAGAATATTCAGGCAGTTGATTTTAATTTTAAAATAAGTTGGAATATCTTTGTGAACCGGAGTGTGGCAAACCATTTTATATTTCATCTGATTTAATATACCTTTTCCGATTTCATAGGGAAAACCTTGATTGAAATCTCCGGGAGCGCCAGACATACATAAACGCTAGGGCTTTCTTATATTTTAAATCTAGAGATCCCGATCAGTACCTAATAAGTTTTCCGATTTCATAAGGAGAATCTTGATTGAAATCTCCGGGAGCGCCAGGCATACATAAACGCTAGGGCTTCCGGCTATTTTAAATCTAGAGTTCCCGATCTTCAATATCTTTTCCGATTTTATAGGGAGAATCTTGATTGAAATCTCCGGGAGCGCCAGGCATACATAAACGCTAGGGCTTCCTGATATTTTAAATCTAGAGTTCCCGATCCTTAATACATTTCCGATTTCATAGGAAGAATCTTGATTGAAATCTCCGGGAGCGCCAGACATACATAAACGCTAGGGCTTTCTTATATTTTAAATCTAGAGATACCGATCAGTACCTAATAAGTTTTCCGATTTCATAAGGAGAATCTTGATTGAAATCTCCGGGAGCGCCAGGCATACATAAACGATAGGGCTTCCGGCTATTTTAAATCTAGAGTTCCCGATCTTCAACAAATTTTCCGATTTCATAGGAAGAATCTTGATTGAAATCTCCGGGAGCGCCAGGCATACATAAACGCTAGGGCTACCTGATATTTTAAATCTAGAGTTCCCGATCTTTAATACCTTTTCCGATTTCATAGGGAGAATCTTGATTGAAATCTCTGGGAGCGCCAGGCATACATAAACGCTAGGGCTTCGTGATATTTTAAATCTAGAGTCACCGGTTTTTAGTATCTTTCCCGATTTTTCTTTTTAGTGAGATTCCTGATATTTTGAATCTAGAGTTCCCGACCCTTAATACCTGTTCCGATTTCATAGGAAGAATCTTGATTGAAATCTCCGGGAGCGCCAGGCATACATAAACGCTAGGGCTTCCTGATATTTCAAAACTAGAGTCTCCAGTTTTTAGTATCTTTCCCGATTTTTCTTTTTAGTGAGATTCCTGATATATTAATCCTAGAGTTCCCGATCTTTAATACCTTTTCCGATTTTATAGGGAGAATCTTGATTGAAATCTCCGGTAGCGCCAGGCATACATAAACGCTAGGGCTTCCTGATATTTTAAATCTAATGTTCCCTATCTTTAATACCTTTTCCGATTTTATAGGGAGAATCTTGATTGAAATCTCCGGGAGCGCCAGGCATACATAAACGCTAGGGCTTCCCGATATTTTAAATCTAGAAATCCCGATCAGTAATAAGTTTTCCAATTCCATAGGGCGAATCCTGATTGAAATTTCTGGGAGCGCCAGGCATACATAAACGCTAGGGCTTTCCGATAATTTAAATCTAGAGTCCCCGATCTTTAGTATCTTTTCCGATTTTATAGTTTTTTCACATATAGAAGTATCACCTATCCCGTTCTATTCATGAAAGCTTATAAAACATTTGAATGAAAAGACCACCAAATTTTCAAGAGTTGTTGTTTGCTTTTACCACTTCTTTTTCATATACGCTATTTTATGATCATAAACCACTCTCGCTTATGTCCTGCCTGCTTCGTCACTAATTTAGTGCATATTTAATATACATATAGTTTAATAATACATTTGTGCTTTTGGGATACCAGAGTATTTTGTCTCCCCTTATGAGTATTGTATTTTTTGATATATGTAACGGCTTGGTAGAACATATAATTATAATAGAGCCTAAACAAACCTTTGTGTTTTATTGACCTACTGTAGACTAGCACCTCCCTATGGTAGAGTAGTTGTTTGTCTGCACGAATTTTAGCTTCCCCGTAGTGTGGACCGGGATAATAATATTTATTTCAGGACTAGCGAGAACATTTCTATATTTAGCAATAACCTCCCGGATTTTGACGACAGTAGACCACTGGAATTTACCGTACCCCCATCTGAGGCTATCTGGAACTCTCGACGATTGAAGTCGAGGGGTGGTGGAGACAACCACGTTAAAAATCAGGCGCCCGAGAAAGTGTGAGGTTTCAAAGGTGTCAGAAGTGACGTACCGAGGCCGTAAGAGGTAGGACAAGAGGCTGCTACCTATACTACCTCCGAGAGGGCGAGTAGAGAAGAGGAAAAACGCGTCACACACTACACGGGTAAATAAACAAGCGATTATTAAACTGGTGACAAGCCAGCGTTTATTACACTGGCGACAGCGGATCCGGCACCAAATACATTGTTACATCTGGTGACAAAGAGCATTTAATAGAATACATTTTTAGCAAAAAATTAAATAAAACGGCTAATAAATCCTGAACCACGAGAGTAAGCTATATAATATCTTTTTATGAGGAATCCATATACAAAATAATATACAGGGTGTCCCATTTACTTTTTAAGAGTTGATTCCTAACTATGGAAAACTGAGCACCCTGTACACGTGAAAGGTATATAATATAAAAGTTTCCCTAAAAACAATAACACTTTGTATTTATCTTGTACAGTGAAAAGAACAAGAATTACATGCTTCTTTGATATTTATAATATTTCGCTGTTGACGCATCTTCATGGGGTAACTTTACATTTCTATATTTACTGAAGCGTGACGTCATATACGTTTTCGCGCATAATTCAACGTAGATAGAATAAAATGGTAAAAAATAGTTTATCGCTGAAAGAATGTATTTTTCGGAAACAGCAGACCTGTACCTACATTGTAGAAGGGTATATCAAATATATCATCATGCTCTGGGAAAACTATAAATATTGGTCCTACAGTTCCGGTAGGTAGGATTTTTTTTGGAAAATTTCCTACGCTTTTTGAATCTATTTTGAAATTTGAAAAATGTCAAATAGTTTTTGAGATATTTGCAAGAAACCAAATCCTATTTTTTTCTCAGTTAATTGTTCATCTTTTGCAAGCGGCTCTTGATTCTTCGAATCATTTTTTTCTCGGGGGAGAGGGGGTGTCTATCGACCTGTTTCGATTTTAAAATTTATATCGCAAATACTTCTTAATTCCCGTTCATCGTCTCATTAACCACTTCCAATACCCAACTCTGACCACGAGACAAATGACATTTGTTCACGGTCGCCTGAATCTTACGATGCTGAATGCTAACATATCCTTTTTTTATGACTGTCTTTGAGGCAAGACGTATCGTCATTTTCTTTTACCTAAATTGCTGTGGTATGCACAGCGGCCAGGGCACATTTTAGAGGATACATTTGAGGTTGGGACGCATTTAAAGTTAGGGCACATTTTTTGATCCTATGTGCTAGCACTTCTTAGTTGAAGAAAATTTTCAATAATACCACTGGAATACCTCTCATCAATTCGCAATCCACCTTAAGTGACTGACGACACCGTACTGGGATCTCTCCAGGACAAGGCTTCTGTCCACCCTTCCTGAAGGAAATCTTTTAAGATCAGTACCTAAAAAGTCCAGGCTTCACCTTTTGTTCCTTCCTTGCAGAATTAATTTAATTAATTTTTGAATTTACATTTAAATTATTTTTGTTGCTTCGTCGACATCTAAAAAGTAGTCGAACCACCCTTGAAAAAAGTCTCATGCCGGCATCTTGCTCAAGTTGCCACTTTAGTGCCCAAGAGAGAACATGTTACCTTACCACGTTGGCGCCCAACGTGGCAAGGGAAGCGTTGAGCTTGATATCTGTTGATTTTTCTTATTTTACTCATAAATTACCGAGTGTGTGCTTCATCGTTATTATTACCACCTCTGCAGCTTCAAGGGTATATGAAATTCGCCTAGTATTTCTACCATTGGAAAATATGGAAAAAAAATTATCACATTTTAAAGTACATTCCTGTTCGGTCATATTTCAATCTCACAGCTTGGATAACCTTTATTATACGTGATGGTTTTTTAAATTACTTAAGAATGTGTAAAATTTGTAGGTTTTCGGTACAAGAGGAGAAGCGGATAGCCCAAGAAAGAGAACTACAGTCGTATCTAAATAAATTGATAGAAAGAGATCGAGAAACCAGGATACAAGACGTCAAAAATAAAGAAGGAGACAAAGACATTGCGAAAGATTTGATCCAGAGTATAAATGAATCGTGTGAGAATTATCTGAACGAGTTGGATCAATTATTTGCTAATATAGACAATAGGAGAAGAAAAAGGGAAGTGCCGGATTATCTGTGCGACAAAATTAGTTTCGAAATTCTACAAGAACCAGTCATAACGCCTAGCGGTATAACGTACGATAAGAAAGATTTAGATAGACATCTGCAGAGTGTTGGACACTTCGATCCTATAACTAAAGTTAATCTTACCCAAGATCAGTTGATTCGTAATTTAGCCATGAAGGAAGTCGTCGACGCGTTTTTGTCGGACAACGAATGGGCTTTAGATTATTGATTATATCCTTTTTTTTGTTTAAGTTGATTATATTTTATATTTAGCGTTACAAACGTTTGTGTGCTATTGAAATATAATTAAAGTTCTTTAAAATGAGTTTCATTATAAACGGCATTTCGAGTAGGGGATTTTAGTTTAAATAAAACAAAAATGATTAGGGTTCTTTTTATTTATAAAATAAATAACAGTGAATTATTTACAAACCTCAATGAACATAATATATATTATAAGTATATTTATAGTAGAGTCTTAATAAATTGTGCAGCGTAAGTTTCTTCCCTATTGGCACCATTCCTTTCAACTTAATTTAAAAACCGGTTTCACAATCAGATATACTAAATATTTATTGGTGTAATATAAAAAAATCTATTGTGTATGATACCGGGTGTCCCAAATTCGAAGCTTGAAAACTGTATAAGATAAAGAAATTTAAATTGTGGAAATGTTGCGCATTTAAAAGAACAATAATTAGACGTTGTCAGATTTCAAATGTTTTCTTTTGTTTTTGAGATATAATTGAAAACAAGATTTTTTAAATTGCCATTAAATAGATATCAAAAAATAGTTGACACTTCTTTTATTCTCATTTTTTTATCATCTTTAACCTTCATAAACCCGGGCGGGATACACCCGTATCCCAGACATCAGTTTTTTGTAAATAATTATAATTTTTTCAATTCCACTTTCCTATATGCTAATTATCTTGTGTTATAGCAGTAGGCTAAACCGTGGAATGCCTCCAATCGAATTTTGGCAGGGAAGGAGAAAGGGGAGAAGGCAGAAGCCCTCCTCCAAAAGAGGGACTGAGGAGACCCCCCTTTCGTAGATATGAATTTTTTAAAATTGTAACCTCACTCCACTAAAATGAGTTCGGATTTGATACGCTACTGGTCGAGTTTTTGGGGAGGGGAAGAAGAAATCGTGGTAGAGGGCTCCCCTCCAAAGTGGGGACTGAGGAGACCCCCCTTTTCTAGATATACATTTTTGAAAATTGTAACCTCACTCCACTAAAATGAATTCGAATTTAGTATGCTATTGGTCGAGTTTTTGAGAAGGGGGGAAAACTGGAGAAAAGGTCGTGCTGAAGTCCCCCTCCAAAGGGAGGGACAGCGGAAAACCCCCTTCGGAGATTCGAGTTTTTGTAACGCGCACATCAAGTTATTCAAGAAGCGGACTGGCGAATCCAATTATTATATTCCCTTCCCCTTCTTAAATAGCTTGATAATGTGCGTTACACAGTATTGGATATTTTTTATGGGGAAGGGTGAATGCAATGATAATTGTTGGAAGCGCCGCGACATCGCGGTTTGTCATTGGGTATATTCACAATTATTTTATTATTAAGGAAATTTCAAATTTTGTAGGAAATAACTATAAATAATGGTAAGTATATAGTTTTTCGTATCTCATTTCGCTCGGCAGGCAGTAGTTGTTAAAAGACAAAATGAGCTGGATTTTTGAAGCGGAAGAAAAATCGTAGAAAAATAAATAAAAAAACTGCCGTGTAGAGAATAAAAAATGGTGAACATTGGCGTAAAAATTGAGCCCCCAAAAAATATAATAGGGGGTCAAATATTATTAAAAAAATGTTGGACGTGTACCTGATGGTGGGGTATGATAGCCCATAATAGGTAACTCACAAGAAAAATATGCCCCCTATGGGTAAAGCTTGCCCCTCTAACTACATTGGAATCAATGGAAACATAAAAAAATTGCAAAATATCGAAAAAATACTAGAGACTAAAAATTTAGAGGACACTTAGACACGTACATAGACATTTTTTTGCCCTTATGAAAGAAGTATAATTTGCCGAAAAATTCAGAAAATTCTTTATTAAAAAATTCCGAAATAATTTTTTCCTAACCCTGTATATACTCAGACAAATTCTAATGTTTTTCTCTACCGACTGATTATATAATTTGAATATTTTATCGAAAAAGAGCGCGCCACAAGAAGGGCTAAATTTTGAGGTTAAAATTTTTTTCGATTACTGTAGCTATATACCGAATGCGCATATGCCTAAAAACATCATTTCCAACTTCCACGTGCAATTCCAGTCCACTGCTGTTGGGCCCTAAAAGTATTTAAAACCCATGGCGCCTATACCCAATAAACAAGAAACATAACAAGTCTTTTTTGTGATGTTCTTTTTAGATACTTTTCGTGATGTTTATTTAAAACGTTAATAAGATATCTCCGAGATGTCTTAATTTTATTACCAACTCTATTAACATCCATGTTATGTAAATAAAACATATTTTTGATGTACACAACAATACTTGAATTCGCAGTTACATACATATCCTATGAACTTCTTTTTAGCAACCTCCTATAGGAAACATTCATACGATGTTAATCTGTATACTTCTCACTAATGTCACATACAGAACGTTACTGTAATATTACAAATTAACATGTTTCTAAGAAGATCACATGTTGCAGTTACTTTTACATCTTTCGAAATAATTTTTAGTAAGTTCGTGTGATTACGTCTGTACGATGTTAGTTCATAAAACTCTCAGTAATATATCATATTAAACATCACAGTAACATAAAAAAAGAAGAAAACAGAAGTGGAACTGACGAACGAAACAAACATTAGTTATCTGTGCAAACAAATGACAAGCATGAAATAGCGGATGGTTCTCGGTTTTGTGTCATATTTTATTTGCAGGAAGCGCATTTTTTGCAAGAAGTACTTGCATAAACTGGTCTTCGTTTTCGGTAGTTCCTACTCAGCTGCAGCTTCTATACTTAGTTATAATTCTTGTTACAATGGACGAACAACAGTTTTATCGGTAAGTATCTATTGCAAAATCATAATTATTAAAACTTAATACTCATTCAATACTTTAATCGGCTATTGTACATTGAAATTCCAGTTGGCGGAATTGTACAATAACATTATAAGATAGAGTTTACAAAATTAGGGGTTTTTACAACTTTTAAAATATTGTAGTTAGTAAGTATATTTTAAAAACGACTCACAATTTTTCAAATCCTAGATATGCATTATACCCTACAAAAACTTAACACTGTATGTAATAGGGTAGATATTATAATTAATAATAAAACATGCTCATACGTTGGCAGAGATTTGAATCTAGAAGAAAATATTTTCAATATTCAAGATGTTTCAGAAGCTACTTACATAAATTAAATAAAAAACAAATAGTTGGTAATTATGTAGAGAAAATGGAGTAACTATTTCAGATAGTCTGATTCAGATTGTATTAAACAGCACAGAAAATATTGAATCAAGTATCTCTAGTTCTAGTTTCTCTAGTAGTAGTCATAGCCATCAATATAGTTTTGCAGGTTTAGAAAATTTTAACATTAATACTAACAATTCTTGTGAACAATTAGAGACTGTTTAATACTTTAAAAACATAAATTTATTTGACAATACAATATATAAGCTGTAGTTGTCCCTTACAATGGTAGCTATATTAATCTAGTTGAAGAATATGTAACTTATGACACTGAATGCTCCAGTCAACAAACAGAATTCAATTATTTATTGTTGTAGAAACACAGCTATTGGATACCCAATTGGATACAATTAATTATAAACTCATTCAACTTGATAATGTGTTCATATCTCTTTTTCATAAGTAGTTTTCTTTGTATACAGTGTATTAATAATGCTTAGTTTTCATTAAGTTACAATTCGACGATGTTAATATACAATATGTTCCAGTATGAAAATAACAAGATATGAATAGTATATTATTTTATACAGAAAAGAAGTATGAATTTACCTGCCAAACGGAGTGAGGCATTTAATAGAAGGTAATTATGAAAAGTCAGTTCTCGAAATAAAATATGTAATTATTCCTTTGAAGAACCTCGCATGTATCTTATGGAAAATGGGTCCCAGTCAATTGGCTGAAAATCAAGTTATGTGTTTATGATGATAGATCAAAGGTCTCCATGGGCACAATTTGATCTAAAGTAATTGTTTTATTAGCTGCTGTTCAGAACACCTTTAAATGTTTCACAGATAAGGATTTTGAAGTGTACGTTGTGAAATGGTTGAGGCACTCGAAACAGCGACTCTTGTGTGAGAAAAAGTAACCGTAAGTAAACGATAGAACTTTTTTTAATCAGATTCTTTTGATTTAACGTGATGTTTCATAAAATCTTTATGGTGTAAAATTTTTATTAGTTTTAATATTATTAAAAAACTATTCTAATAAATTCTCTGTAAACTAGCTGTAATGTATGTGTATCCGTTAAACTTTATTAATTCAGTTTCAAAGTATGTTACGTTATGGCAACTACAGATTAATATACCCTTTTTTATTTCTTGCTTTCACTGAATGCGTTCAATAGTTTCCACTTTCCATACTTGTTATGTAATATGCTCACACAATTTTATTTTTTTTAGGTTGGATTCCTGGACAAGCTATTTTTTTTTCTAATTTTATACCTGTTTTTGTCAAATTTACTGTACTGTCCATTAATAGTGAATAAACTTTTTAAATCCTTTATTGCTTTTTTTGCTATTTTATTTCAAATGTACAGGGTGAAGAACTAAGAACGACTGTAGGCCACATCTCAGAAAAGGATCATGGTACAACTTTCAAAAAAATTACCTTTAAGTAAGTGATCCTGAAAAATTGCTGGAAAATATTTTGCAGTCTCTAAAATATGAATGAACACTCGAAAACATAATTCTCCAAAAAACATACTAAAGGTGTCCTAAAAATACAATTTTTGAAATCTGGATGAGATTATGAAAAAAATTAATTAAGGAGATTTTTTGCCATTAGTCTTCAAATAATGGGTGGGGAAGGTTCAATCTCATGAACAAATGTATAACTTTTTCATTTTTTAACCGATATTAATTAGATAATTTTGTATCCACTCGGAAATTTCAAATGTAAATCGAAGCATTTTTTCAATTTTTATATCTGATGTTGTAAATCTTACATTTGGAATAGATTTCTATTTTTGAACCCCTTTTCATCAGAATTTAAAAGATGCCTCATTACATTTGAAATTTCCGAGAAAAATGGGAAAATTGTCGACTTTTCACATAGCGTTGACAAAGTTGCTCAATTTTGTTATTTTTGTTAAGCATATCTTATTAAAGAGGAAAAACTCTTAAATGACGCCAAAGCATTGATATCGATTGAAAAACAAAAAAGTGTTATGACAATTGTTTTTTAGGTTGAACCTTCCCCACCCCTTACCTAAAACTTATTAATTCTTCAATGAGCTTAAATGAAATGTTCGAATAAACTCCCGTTTTGAGCTAAGCAAAAACAGAGACGGTTATAAAATTCCTGACGAACAATTATGGTCATTTCAGGTGTTATTTGTGTACAAATTTGTAAAATTTGTTCCCTTAGTTCATTTAGAGAAGTGGCTCTGGTTTCTTGGAACCCATAAATTCTCGATTTTACATAACCTCAGAAAAAGAAATCGTTGGGAGCCAGATCTGGAGATCTCGCAGGCCATCTTATGTTACCATTCGTGGAGATTATCCGATTGGGAAATTGTGTATTTAAAAAATTTATTGCTAGTCGATAATTATGTGATGCACAACCGTCATGTTGATACCAGATATCATTGAAGTTGACACCTAATTGTATAAGGGAAGGAGTAATTTGATTTTCCAGCATGTCCAAATATTTTTGTCCGGTTAAATTGCCGTCAATAAAAAATGGTCCAATTAAATGTTCACCTAATATTCTAGCCCAAACATTTTACGTTTGTGAATATTGAGTTCTACTATTGTAATGTTTGTGTAGATTTGTCCTTGACCAATATCGAATAACGATTGAATTATGTGCACCGTTAATGTGAAAAGTGGATTCATCTGCGAACAAAATATTTTTCGAAAAGTTTGCGTCCAATTGTATTATTTCCATAACTATTTCGAAAAATTCCATTCTTCGAAATTGATCGTCTGGAAAAATTTCATGGCTCTTTTTCAGTTTGAAACTACGATAACCATTTTTTTTAATACAGTCCGATTCGTTTTCGGATCAACATCAAAATCCTTTGCTAAATGAGTGGACGATTGTAGGGGATTATTTTCCACACTGGCACAAATTAAAATATCTCTTCTTTTTCGAGTTGGGTTTGACGATTTTGTGTACGCGGTCCATGTTTAGTAGGATTGACACATCCATGCTCTTAAAAAATTTTTATAACCGTTCTCACTTGTTTTTTGCTAATTGGTTGGGCATTTTCGAATGCCACAATAAACACATTTTCTGCTATTTCTCGATATGAATGACCCTGGTAGTACCATTTTACAATTTGCACTTTATGGTGTACTTGCATACTCATTTTAATAATATTTGCAAGGGATCGTTACTCATTCGCGAGCAAACGTTTAGTGAAGTACGCAGATTGTACAGTTAAACATCTTCAAGAGGCGCATGCGCGATTCGTATTTGTCTGGTATAATAATCTACGCTGGCTTTTAATTCTCTGTCTCATGATTGTCCATTTGTCCTTCTCTAACATACTGGTAACGCCATGTGACCGTTAGAATTTCCAATTGGCCGTGAGAGGTTATCGTTTTACGTTGAAATTAAATGTGATTTCTCTCACAAATAAAAAGGAAAATTTTAAGGGCACTTACAATCTAATGCGTGAATTGAAAATTAAGAGAGGGGGCAGATAAAAATAGAGTAGTTAGAGATGCAAACGAAATCGTTTTATCAGGAGCGTAGGAAACAGGCGGTTTACATTGACATATTTTTAAAACTACAAGACAGTCAGCATACGACTTATTTCTCATTTTATGATATCCTGTTTAAAAATGGTGATACACTGAATACACTTGCTTTATTACAACATATTGTCGCTTTTGGACTCTGTATTGTTGCCATAGATTATTCCTTATAATGTTAATGAAAGTTATTATGCCTACGTTCATTAATTGTACCCTCAATATCGACGAATGTAATTTTTTTAGCTATCTTCCAGTGATTTTTTAGTGGTACTTATTTCAAATACCTACTAGGTAGGTTTTAATTTATTGTTCAAATCGTATTAGCGTGTACTACCCGAACTGATATATTGAAATAGATTAATAATACTGAATTATTTCTTTGTAAATTAATCATGAAGGAATAAACGAAAGTAATGTTGATTTTTTTCATCGTTCATTGCATTAAACTATCAGTATAGTACAATCTTATTATTTATCAATAAATAAACTAAACATTACACATCTGTATTTCTAACCTTAACTTCTTTCATTGCGATCTTTAACATAATAAGTTGTTTATACAACATTTTGCTGTGGTAAAGTGACTAGTAATAGCCTGAATGCATTTCTAATTTGTTAATTAAAAATTGTAAGTAAAAGCCAGCACATAAGAGCTACTTCACGCTTCTCGAAGGCGGTGCCTGCCAGACATCCCATTACACAGTTATTTCGTTTCTCACTTTATGATACCCTGTTAGCGAAGAGGAGTAATACACTGAATTTATATGTATTTTGTCTCTTTCGAACACATTGACGGTAAAACGTATGTTCCCAACACTGTATAGCGTCAAATATGACTCAAATTAGTCCTAAATATAAATATAGTATTGTTGCCAATCCAAGAAACCCAAATAATGCATTCTTTTTTATAATTTTAGTAGAAAATATGCAAAAATTTTTTTATGGCGACTATATCAATTAACAATAGAACTATTGAGACTGTGCTTAAAAAACAAAATGTTTGTGAATCGGCAAAGGTAATTGATATTGATAGAAGAGGAAAATATGGAAATCACAAAAAAGTGAGTGAAGAAATCAAAAATAAAATAAACGGTTTTAAAGATTAAAACTAACTTATCCGCATCTGTGGCCCTGAATAATATTCTATCATAAAATTGTCACTTGTATACACTTCGGGGGATGTATCGTGCTAACAAACCGAGATTTGTCCAAAAATAACCAAAAATGTAGCATATCTGGATTTATAGGACCCGCTGTACTCGCTCTAGTCAGCTGAAAATCAATAGGGTACAGCTGAGAGACACCTTAAACAATATTCAATTATAAAATTGTTCATTTGTATACACTCTGGAGGCTGCATCTTGCTAACAAACTGAAAATTCTCCAAAAATGACAAAAAGTTGATACTATAAGTACCATAAAAACCGTTGTACTGGCTTTAATGAGCTGAATATCAATAGAATTCATCTTTGAGACGCTCTGAATAATATCCAATGATACAATTGGTCACTTGTATATACTCCGGAGGCTGTATCGTGCTAACAAACTGAAATTTCTCAAATAATGACTAAAATGTCGTACTTCTAGTACCATAGCACCCGTTGTGCTGGCTCTGGTGAGCTGAAAAGCATTAGGGTTCATCTGTGACATGTCCTTAACAATATTCAATCCTAAAATTGGTGACTTGTTGCACTGCGGAGGTTGTATCGTGCTAACAAGACATGTAACGAAAAGTGGCCGACGACGACGACATACACACAGGATTTTTTTTCTAAAAACCGTTTTTTTGAGTTGTTGTTAATGGAAAACGTGAAAATAACTCAAAAAAATTTTCAAATTTCCAATTTTTTTGGGGTAAACCAATACTTGTCTCGCATATTAGATAGAATTCATAGAATGCGGAAGAACATTAGCAGATCTACATTGAGACTATATCAAATTGTATGAAGAAGAAAAAGTGGAATTTGGAAATTACCAATTATATAGCAAAATTTTCAGCGAGGAGTACAATTTATCTTTTTACATACCGAAGAAAGATCAATGCGAATTATGTTTGGATTATTAAACACAAAATGAAAATAAAACAGAAGAGGAGAAATCTAAGCTCGAACAAAAATATCAGGTACATTTACAAGAAACGATACTCAGTCGAGAGGCAAAAAACATCGACAAACAGAATTGTGCCCAAAATGTTAAATTTCTAGTGTATAACTTGAGAAAAGTTTTGCCCTGTCCAACTGGTCATGCAAGTTCTTTCTATTATGTCTCAAAGTTAAACGTTTTTAACTTAACCCTGTTTGACATCAAAGCCTCAGGAGCTACGTGTTATCTGTGGCATGAAGGAGAAGGTTCGCGAGGTTCGAATGAAATAGGAACTTGTGTATTTAAATACATTGAAACTCTTTCCAATAAAAGCAAAGAAGATTTAGAAATATTTTTTTATTCTGACAATTGTTGAGGGAAAAATAAAAACAAGTATATGATTGCTCTTTATGTTTACATGATAAATACATTAAAAATCAAGGCTATTACCCACAAATTTTTGGTAAAAGGACAAAGTCAAAATGAGACAGCGTACATGCAAGAATAGAGACCGAAGTAACAAACTATAAAAAAGCAAATTCAATTTTTGTTCCAGATCAATATGCAGTTATAATAGGACAAGCTAAACAAACTGAAAACGCTATGAGGTTAATGACTTATGTTTCAAAGACATAACTGACTTCAAAAAATTCGCATCAGACCTTTACATCAATATCGAGAAAAACGTGAAATTTGACGATTGCCGAGTATTTAAGTTACTATTCCAAATACCCTATATTAAAAGCACTCTTATGACGAAGAAAACTTTATGAAAACAGAGATTATTAATCAAAGAAAAAACGTTGAATTGGAAAATCTAAAATTAAATCCTGCTTTTGTCAAAAACCCTGGTATTTCAGAGTTTCAGAGGCAAATAAAAAAGGGATACTGGAGTTAATTGAGAAAAAAATGCGTCCCTTGTTATTATTTAGATTTTTTAAAAACCTTTAAATTATTTTTACCTTTTGTTTTAAGTTTTACTTGTGAACTATTTTTCACAATATTATATTATTGTTATGTTTTTCTAATTTATTTAAACAGTAAACGAGTTTATTACGGGTGGGATAAACTTTAAGCACGTGGTATGGCTACTTTCTAATTTATTTATTCACTACACTATTCACTAACACTTAATTCATATATACTTAACTAATCACTTAAATTTAATTTATGTGCACACAAACTTAATTATTAATTTATATCAACACTTTACTAATTTATATCCACTTATTTACTGTTTCCTATTTCGGTGTATTTTTGTTTATTTGTCGCGATCACTTTATCAACTAAACTGAACTGCTGGTCGGTCCATTATATATATTAATGTCTTTTTTACTAGAGAATTCTAGATAAGACTGGTCACAAAAACAATTGGCTTTCTGCCATATTCTAGATAAGACTGGTCACAAAAACAATGTTTAGATAAAATAGTCACAATCGTTAACGCGTCCGCCATAATTTTAACTTTCATACCTGGCTTAGACAGAGTCGGATTTAGGGACTATACCAGTGTGCTGTTTCGTAACATTACCCCCTCCTTAAATGGAACTTCTTCCTAGAACTTTTGTGTAGCCGAGACTGGATGTTTGAATCGGCAACTGGCCCCATTTCTACACTTTCCGATCTTATGGAAATAGCAGGGCACCGTCTTCATCGGATACTGATAACTGGAGTTGTACTCGTTATCTTAGGCATAGCCAGTTTCTTCACGCTGGATTTCAACACATGGTCTCGTAGGTTTCGCGGTAGGTAGATCGATCTTGAAATTAATTTTTAGTTACCACGTAGAAGACGTACCGCGAATTATGTTTCAGTTTCAGTCTCTTGCCAGGGGCTGGAATCTGGTCTTCAAGTTTTTCTAATTGCCTGAACTTCTTTCGAAAGTCGGTTGCCAACCCTCGAGCGTTCTTGATACGGGCGGGGATGTTGTATGCCAGTGAATAATCTTCCGAGAGAGTGAACAAATCTTGTTATTGTTCCGAAGTGACTCCATATCTAGCTTTCCCGGTACCTCCATAGGCGCCCATACATTCATCGAAAGTAGGGTCAGACACATCTCGAATAAGGTTTACTCCTTCCTCTAGGTCATGGCCTTCTTCGAATGGCGCAAGTCGATTTTGGTGAACTACTTTTGGTTTTCCGTTGGGGATCTTGCTTATGCGATATATAACATCATTGATCTTTTTCTTGATTAAGTATGGACCTTCCCAGGATTTTTGTAATTTTGGAGAAAATCCTTTTCTCCTCGTCGGGTTGTGTAACCATACTTTGTCCACTTCTTTAAAACCGCCTTCTGTGGCCTGCGTGTCGTACCGACTTTTCATTCTGTCGCTGGCAACTTGAAGATTTGTTCGAACTAATTCATGAATGTCGTCTAGCCTTCTTCTCAATTGGATCACGTAATCTTCGCCTGCTAGATCTTCTCCAGGCCGACAGCCAAATTCCAGGTCCCAAGGAAGCCTCATTTTACGTCCAAACAGGATTTTCGCAGGTGTTTCACTCTTGGACTCATTGATGGCAGATCGATAAGCCAATGCGAATAGGGAAAGATACTGGTCCCAATCTCTCTGATGACTGGAAACCACTTTGGACAGGTATTTTCCAATAGTCCTGTTCATTCTCTCTTAATTCTCTCGACCACTCCATATGACTGTGGATGTGATGCTGTAGTCCTAGTCTTCTTCATTCCCAGCTTCTCGCAAATCTCCTGGAATAGATGGCTTTCAAAATTTCTTCCCTGGTCACTGTGGACTTCCAAGGGCACTTCATATCGGCTGATAAATTCTTTCACCAACACATCCGCGACAGTTGTGGCCTCTCGGTTCGGGATAGCGTAAATTTCCACCCACTTTGTGAAATAATCCATTGCAACCAGTATGTATTTGCCACCATTTTCGGTCGTCGGAAATTATTCAGCGATATCTAAAGCAATCCTTGCGAAAGGGCTTCCAACATTATACTGTTTCATAAGTGTCTTTCTCTTGCGATGTGGTATATTACTCGTAGCACTCTTACATTTCTTACACCAGTCTTTCACATCGTCGGAGCTGTTCATCCAATAAAACTTTTCTCGGACTCGCTGAAGGGTTTTCTTCACTCCCAGATGACCTCCCGATAGACTGTCATGTAACCTCTTTAGTACTTCAGCTACTCTTGTTCTCGGGATAACTAGCTGTCTCCTCATCTCGGAACCGTCATCGTTTTCAAGAATTCTTTTCAACAGCCCTTCTTCCAGGACAAGGGAGTTCCACTGAGCCTAATACGCCTTGAGTTTCGGTGACAATCTTGACACTTCTTGCTAGGTAGGTCGAAGATTTTATTCCTTCCATTGCCGGATCATCTTCTGGTGAGGATCATTCTTCTGATCTTCTCTGATCCTGGTAGGTGACCATTCCTCGTAGACTACTGTAATTCTTGAAACTGCAACTTCCTTAGATTTCGAATTGTTGCATTGTGAATAGTCTACAGGACATGACCGTCTAGGCAAAGAGTTGGCTTTTCGGTGATTCACATCAGCAGGATTTTCACCCCTGTCTGATTCCCCTGTGACTGGAGTTCTTGGGTTACAGGAGTTTTGGGGCGCTTAGACGGACTGCGTATCTGCTGTAGCTCACTACATTTCCAGCATTTGATCTTCTTCGGCTTCTTGTCTGCCATACATTTTAACAAGTTGACGATCTGGTCAAGTTTGTCATCGTCATCTTCTTCCTACATGGTCCTACCTTTGTTGTACCGCGACGCCCCTCGTGGTTGCTTTGCATTTAGAGGTTCTTGGTTTGCAGGAGTCGTAGGACGCTTACACGAACTGCGTGCATTCTCTAGCTCGCCACAATTACAGCACCTGATCTTCACGTCTACCATACCTTTCAACAGGTTGACGATCTGGTCAAGTCTGTCATCGTCATATTTTTCCTGCATGGTCTTACCTTTGTTGTAACCCAAAGCCTTCGTTGCTGCTTCATATTTAAGAGCAGCTGTCAATGCGTCAACTAATGTTTTGGGATGGGCTAATTGAAGCGTCTTCTCCATATCGTGGTCACATAAGCCGTCAATAAAGGCCTGGATGCCAAAACATTCCATCATGTTCTCTGGTGCTGATGGATAAGCAAATCGAACTAGTCGGGCAATATCCATTTCATACTCTTGAAGGGTTTTGTCACGTTTCAGCCTTCGGCTCTTCAGTTGGAATGTGTACAAATGTTCGTGACCGTATTCCCAGCGTCTTTTTTAGCTGCTCGAAGTCATCCGCTTCTTCAAGAGGTATCGTCTGAAGTACATCTGAGGCATCTCCGCGAAGCGCGATGGTTAAGTTCACTGCCTTCTCCTTATCAGACCAATTATTCACTCTAGCGGCTGCTTCAAACTGTTTCACATAATTGGTCCACGACATTTTTCCATAGAACGTTAGGGCCTTGACTCGGGTAAAACTGCCAATGTCTTCAAACTTAGGTAGTGTTTCTGGCTTACAAGGTTTCGTTTGCTCGGTCTTCTTTTCTTCCTCTGGCGTGCCTCGCGTTCTTGAGTCGGCAATCTTTTCCTCTAACTCCTTGATTCTCTCGTCTATCGTTGTAATCTCATTCTCGATTTCATCGTCCATCGTTGACATCTTATTCTCGATTTCAGATTTTAGATACGAAATTTCATTTTCAACGTCACCGGCAATGTCGTTTTTCATTCATAAGATATCGGCAGATATATCGTTCTTCAAAGTAGAAATTTTCTCGTCCATATTAACAGAAATGTCGTTCTTTATAGCAGAAATCTTCTCGTCCATGTTCTCTTCCATGGCAGAAATCTTCTCGTCCATGTTAGCAGAAATATTAGCAGAAATAGACGAGATTAAGGTGGAAGCCTCGTCAGTAAATAAAACGGTTTCTGGATCAAAGCTGTCATTTTCCAGTGCCACTTTAAGTCTTTCTACTAATTCACTTTTCTTACCGGACGTTTCCAGCTCTCGTTCTTCCAATTCTTCTCTTAATTCCGCCACTTTTAGATCACATAGTCTTTGGGCCATTTTTACGTAGCAATTTATTTGTATTATCCCACTTCTGACACCAATGTTATATTTTTCTAATTTATTTAAACGTTTATTACGGGTGGGATAAACTTTAAACACACGGTGTGGCTACTTACAAATTTATTTATTCACTACACTAACACTTAATTTATATATACTTAACTAATCACTTAAATTTAATTTATATGCACACAAACTTAATTAATAATTTATATCAACACTTTACTAATTTATATTCACTTATTTACTGTATGCTATTTCGGTGTATTTGTGTTTATTTCGGTCGGTCGGTCCTTTATATATATATTAATTCTTTTTTTTACTAGAGAATTAGAGATTGCGGCTTACTCAGAAACAATTGGCTTTCTGGCATTTTCTAGATAAGACTGGTCACAAAAACAATGTTTAGATAAGATTGTCACAATCGTAAACAATCCCTGCGCGTCCGCCATAATTTTAACTTTCATACCTGGCTTAGACAGAGTCGGATTTAGCGACTATACCAGTGTGCTGTTTCGTAACATTATATTATATTTTACTGATTAAATGCCAAAAGATAATGTTTTAATTTTTGTTACAAAAATTGATTATTTTTGTTTATTACCGTTAAAAATATAATGTTTCGATTAATTATTATTGTTCATTTCTGTAGAAGATAGTTACATGTTGTATTTTCAAAACTGTTTGCAAGTATGAGAGTACATAAAATGAATGCTCTTAAATGATTGACTTTTATGAATAAAAAATCAATAAAATGATTAAGATACAAGCAATTTTTGTAGAAATATAAGCATCACAAATATTTTGTTACAAATCTTAACCTAATAAAAAAATATCAATATATATATATATATATATATATATATATATATATATACAACTATTTTTTTTCTCAAACTACGATTTTCAGAAGTTTTGTACCACGAGCAGTTTAAAGTAAGTGATAAACAATATTATGTATACTGAAATTTAAATAAAGCCTAAATATTTACACGTGTCAAAGATATGACCTATTTTGTTACAAAAAAACTATAAAGAGCTCTCCTGTAAAATTACGTTTTTGGAGTTGTAACACTCTTCTTCCGCATGGTCGATATATGTGTCCATTTAAGTTCCCAGCATATGGGAAACTTTTTTATAATTAACATTTAGAAAAAGGTTATTTTTCATAAAAATTTCTCCATGATGTAAAACTAAAAAGGCAGTCATCGGATATAAAAAATTTTGCTCAAAAATAAAGTACTTTAATTTTCTATAATATCGAAAATTGTTATTAAGAAAATTCATTTAAAATTGTAACTAAACTAGTATCTAATAAATAATTAAATCATTTGTTTTCAAAAGTTTGATACAACTTCTGTGTTGCATCATTATTGCATGCGTATGTAATGTAGATAGTTGTTGTAAATAAGCGGATAACTTTTTAGCGTTGGTGACCTTCACCTTTTACAATTATTGCTTACTGGTTATATTTGTAAAGTCTGTTTTTACGAACAATCTTACTTTTATTATGATTTATTATTATTTCGCAATACACGCCTAATTTAAAATGGACCTAAATATTGAGAATCAAAAGACCCCACCCTTTTCTAATGGCAAAGTGGCCTTCCGTCAAATGTAATAAATTTTGAATATGATGTTGTACTCGACTTGTTGACCAAAAGTGTCCATTGGACCAATTCAATCCTATGACTAGTTTTTAAAGTACAGGGTGTTAAAGTCGAGAAATCCATATTTTTTGAAACTACGTAACTTGATTAAAAAGAAAAAAATAGGCGTTTTTATTTGATTGTAGTATTATAATGTCCTAGTCTAACGCAAACGTATACATAAATAGTTCAAAATGTAAACATATACAGTTACATAAGGGCAGTGTTACCAGATAATTTATATGAATTTTCTTCAATGTCACCTCCAAAATTCTTCATAGTTCTGCAGTGTTGTGTGACGTCATTTTGAGTACACACCCACCGTTAGGCCAAAGTCTACGTAATGAATATTTTATATTCCGTAAAATTTAGTAAGGCCTAAAACCAAAGAAACAAGCTGCTGAGTTCTGAAGTAGGTAGGTTTCGTTAACGAAAACATCCTTTCAGCTCCTGCATTTGAGTGTGGTAGCGAAAGCACGAGTAATGCTAAAGTACCAATATGTTAAAAAACAAACTTTCGTCTTTAAAGTCTTTGGTATCTCTTATTTTCTGTCAAAATTTGAAAATTGGCAACTCCAGTAGTTCAACCTCCTCTTCATCACCGAAGTGAAATTGAATATTTCGCCACTCTATTTCAATTTCATTTTTATTATCTATTTGCTGAAATTTTGTTATAACCGCCAAAAGTTATAACATGCCTCAGGTCTTTCTAATGCCAAAGCAACCTTTGGTGTTTTAAACACTAACTGATTAAAAAAATTATCTTGCATCGGTAAACGATTCTGCATTTCTCTACAACTAACTGTATAAAATTCTAAACATTTTAATCTATTTTTTTTTGCACATTTTGTTCTAAATTTAAGATGAATTTTTCAGACAGGCCCTAATAAACTTTCCATATATCGACAAAATTACTTGATACATTGCCGTTAACATTAATTTTAACTTAATTTGTTTTAATAAAGTTATTACAAAATTTGAAAAAGTTACATCTGCGTTCTCTGCTAATTGGTGAATAAGAACGATTTTGGACTGGAAGAGCGCATTAAAAGAATTAAGAAAATTTTAACATATTTTAGGAATAAAAGATAGGCCTTGATCTCGTTACAATTCAAAGTGTCTAGTATAAATTACGCTTGTTTAAGATGGTCCTCAGTAGAGGCCATTAGGAAAAAGTGCTGTAAAGTAGACCGCATTTCTAAAACCCTTTCAATGCACTGATGCAGACACAGCTAGCGTGTAGAAGAAAGTTTTAAATTTTTTTTGAGAATCATTTAGATACTCCTGTAATTCGTATAGCTGAGCAGATCGTTTACCACTGGCGGATACATATGAACTTAAGACGCGTAATAAATCCTCGGGAGCTGCAGGTAAATCGTTGCATGCTGTATTTGCTATAAAATATTGTTTAAATTGATTATATAAATTTTCTGCTGTTGTGTCAGTAGCATCTAATTTTAAGATTTTTAGTAATTTAGTCATTTAACTACTTGATTCTGGACAAACTAAAATACATAAGTATTTATCCATACTTAAATCTGTGCTTTCATCAACTAGAATGATAAAATTGATTACATTTAAGATTGAAATTAGTTGACTTGTCTCCACTTTACATAATACATTATTAATTACTTGAGTTGTTTTAGTTCCTCCAAGTGATATTCCTTTAACAACACCGAGTTTGGTACAAGTGGCTTTTAATTAAGTCTACAAAATCATCGGCTATAGCAATACCAATATTATGTTCTGAAAAAAAGCACTAATTCGAATCTCGACTATCGCAATTTCGTCATTTCAGTTTTATTATTGCTTTACCTTTATATTCTTCCTCAATTTTCCAATCAGAATGAAACTTTATTTTAAAAACTCTTTGTTTTTCGCCCTCACTAAACTCTTATATGATATTTTCTTTTTTTTGTCGGTGTATTGCTTTTCCCACCTGATAGTAGAAGCTTACTGCGAATTGTCCAATATTATGGAAAATCTTAAAATATGGTACAAAATACATAATCAATATTTGTTGTGCCAAAGTCCTTCATTTAATTGATAAATATGCATACATATTTCAAAATAATTATGTTATTTACCCTTGAGAATCTTCTTCACTTGAACTCATGTTTAAATAAATCTGTAAACTTTCAAATCGAGAATCGACACAAATTACAATACACAATTAGGCAAATGCTTGAAATATAAACAACTTCACAGTTTTCAATGTTTTTATGTTCATATTTCATACCAAACCAATACTTAACATCTAACTAATTAAAATGCGGGAGTCAAGACTTCCCCAGTTTCACAATTAAAAGCTGTAGCGCACTTAGCACATTGCATTATTTTTATTTTGCTATTGCTAGGGCCATCTAAAGGCCGAATTGCCAATACTTTCGAGTCGTAGCTAAACCATTTTACCGAAAGATGTCAGAATGCATACGAAATGAATAAAATAGTTGCAAAAACAAGTGAATCTACAAAAATTCTTCATATTTTAGTGGCTTTCGTAAAATATTCTTCTTTTCTTCATTAGCTCTTTTTGAAGGCTAAAATTATATTGAAGAAAATTCTGCGTTTCTGGCAACACTGCATCAGGGGGAATTTTTGAAATTCTGGGAGAATGTGATATGGAATGAAAACATGGTCAAAAATAAAAACTTACACAATGTTTACTGTTCTGACATTATATAAACCCATTTTACATCAAATGTATACAGGGTGATTCTTAATTCATCCACAGAAAGGCGTTTCTTAAAAAATAAAAAATTTCCCTCTGTATATTAGGGAACTTGTTATTAATATTGATCATGCATTTAGTAACTAGAGAACAATAGTTTTTATGGAATACAGGATGATAGACACATCTAATTTGTTTTTGATACAGCAAGAATTAAAGAAATATTCCCTTTTCAGAATCACCCTATATTTTTCAATTCGATCCGTCAAAATGTACGATCTATTTATTTTTGTAATTAGCTTTAAGCAATTAATAACTTCATAATTTTAGTATGATGTGTTTTTGAGTTTCCAATATATGTATATAGTGAACCATATTAAATATAAGACATATCCATTCATGTATAATAATTTCCATTTGTGAGTACAAAAATCGACCCTTCGTGGAATCTACTCATATAAGTGTTTTAAATGGGACTCAATGTTTCTAGTTAATTCCACTATATAATGAAAAATGTTGAAAATTCTAAAAAACTGACAGTTGTTTCGATAACTGAATATCATCGTCAGAATGACAGAAGTTACATTTCATTTGATGCCTACCTGATGTTTAGTAGTTATTTTTGGCTAGACCAAGAAGTGACCTACATTGTGATTGACTTAATATATGTTAATAGAAAAAAGAACAAGAAATGATATTACAAATATTGAAGCTTATATATTATTAGCCCTATGGTGATATGCTGGATATCATTTTTCCAATTAAGATCAGTATAACTGTGCAATGATATAGAAAACCAGGAAAACTATATCTGCTGATCTTTACAATTATCACTTAAGAAGAGAGTTTAATAGTGGAGAACTCCCTAGATTTATCTGTTCATTGACGACTTCATAGGGCTAATAATATCTAAGCTAATTATATCAACGATTCATATGGAAACCGATGAGTTGCTGTTCCACGGTGTAAGATGCAGATCCCGTAATCCGCATAAATATTATATATATACAAAATTACTTGTTGTAGATAAAGTTAGTCAGTTACTAGATTTCATGTTGTTTGTCGTAGTTCGACGAACTATCATTTTGTAAAATAAACGTTTTAAAAAGAGTATTTCGAGTTAGTAATTTGAAAGTGGCGCAGTCAGTAGAATATTCAGAATTAATACGTATCGAACGCGTTAATTTTCGTTTTAACGATTGACTGAGTATCGGAATCTACGGATTTAGTTGTTTTGTACAAGTGGAAGTTTAGAGTGGCTCCTAGAACGTCAGGAAACCTAGTGTATCACACACCGAAACGATCCCAAGCACGAAGAAGTGCATCAACGGGAATTGGAACGACAATAGTCCAATTTTGCAGAGATATTCATCTGAGGAAGACAAAAATTGCCGAACCGGAGTATATCTCTATAGGAATGCTTGAAATATTTCTTCTATTACTACTGTAAGTACAATAAATTTTTGTCTGAAGTTGACCAATTATCAAACATTCTTCAAAGTTTAAAATTAGATCCTTCAACTCACTAATTTCAAATCAAAGTTCAATTAATAATAATTTAATCATGACCGAATTTAGACCAGAATATCTAAAATGTGTGCAAGATTTCGATGGCAATCTAAATGATTTGAACAGATATCTAAGTGTCTGTAAATCATTAATTGATTCATTTTACAGAATAGACACAACAAATTGTTTCCAAAATGTGTATTTATTGAAATGCCTAATATCTAAATTAACTGGTAATGCTAAATTAGTCGTAAATATTAAAAATGTATCTACTTCGAACGAGTTAAGAGATGTTTTAACGAGAAATTTCGCAGATCAGAGAGACGAAACTTGTCTAAATAGGGATTTAGTAATGATGAGACAACAATTAAATGAAAAACCACAGCAATTCTATGATAGAGTTTAAAACATTCTCAATCTTTTGTGTAGTTATGTAGACGTTCATGTAATCGAAAATGACTCAAAAATTTTAGAAAGAAATTTATATAATAATGTAGCTTTAACAACATTTTTATCAGGACTTAAAGAACCGTTAGGTACAACTATTAGATGCATGAAACCAAATAATCTAGCCGAAGCTTCACAATATGTTTTAAAAGAAGACAATGTACATTATTTCCAAAATTTTACTCATAAAGCAACCGCAATACTCTGGTAAGCCTTTTGTACAACGACAGAATTTTAATAGTAATCCAACTCAATTTAATACTCATACACCTAATAATTTCTTTAGAGCACAGAGATCATTTCCATCTCAACCTATACCTGTTCGCCCTATAACTATTTCCACAAGAAATACAGTAAACAATCACCCAATGAGTTCGCATATCAGAAACTCATACCCAGGTCCTTCAAATCAAAATTATTTCCGAAATTCTCGACCACAAAATAATTTTATAGCCGAAGAGTTATTTAATGCTGATATTCAGGACAAGGAAACCGAACAATATTATTATCCCCATAACTCATATTCTGAAAACGAACAATATGAATTTGAAGAACAGAACAATAATGATTATTATGATTCCTCAAACCAAGATTATACAAATTTTCACGAAACGCCTCAGAATTTAGAGAAAACATAACCCCCGAATCAATTCCATTAAATTTAAGTAATAATAGTGAATTGCCTTATATAATACTCCCCGAGTATAATATCAAACTTTTAATAGATTCTGGATCATCAAAATCCTTCATAGATCCCGAAATTGCATTTGAATATTTTTCAGATAACCTAACTCATGACCCATTTACTGTAAAATCAGTTTTTCAAGAATCTTCCCATAAATATAGCACTCTAATCCCCTCTTCAAAAATTTTCAATTTATCTGATAATTTAAATCTTAAATTCTATGTATTCAAATTCCATAGTATATTCCAAGGACTTATTAGCCTAGATAACTTGAAATTATTGAAAGCCAACATAATCCTTTCTAGTGGATGGTTAATGACCCCACATAGTAAAATTAAATTAAATTTTCATAATACTCAGAAAGACATAAACTCTATTACTATCGAACCTAGAACTGAAAAGGTTATCAAAATAAAAACAAGTATAAAGAATGGTGAAATCATCATTCCACACCAAAAATTTCACGGTTGTGAAATACCAGAGTCGCTATCAATTGCAAGAAATGGAGAAGCCATTACTACAATTCTAAATATCACAACCTATCCAGTTAAATTGAGTTTTTCAGAACCACTTCCTGTAGAAAAATTTGATAGCAATGCTTTTAAAAATTTCGAATTGAATTACCTAGAAGACACTTCTACACAAACTTCAGATTTAAATAATATTAGAACAGATCACTTGAACGACGAGTAAAAATCCAAAATACTTAAACTTTGTTCCGAATATTCTGACATATTTCATAACGAAAACACACCACTTACTTTTACGAAAAAAATTAAACATGAAATACGAACCACCGACGAGATTCCTGTTTACGCTAAAACCTATCGATATCCTTTTGTGTACAAAAAAGAAGTAGATAAACAAATTCAGAAATTTCTTGAACATAAAATTATCCGACCAAGCTCAAGTGCCTGGAATGCGCCAATTTGTGTCATACCCAAGAAACAAGACGCTTCTGGGAAAGCCAAATTTCGTGTAGTCATAGACTATAGACGTCTTAACGAAAAAACTATTCACAAGTACCCACTTCCTAATATAACGGTCTTATTAGACAAGTTAGGTAGATGCCAATACTTTACAACCTTGGATCTAGCTTCAGGTTTTCACCAGCTAGAGATGGCCGAAAAAGATATAGAGAAAACAGCTTTCAGCACCGAATCCGGACACTGAGAGTTCCTCCGGATGCCATTCGGTTTGAAAAATGCCCCAGCTACCTTCCAGCGGGCAATGGACAATATACTACGAGACATACAAAATGAAAAATGCTTTGTATACCTTGACGATATAATAGTTTTTTCCACTTCATTACAGGAGCATATAGAGAGACTAAAATGTGTATTTGATCGACTTAGAGAATCTAATTTCAAGATTCAATTAGATAAATCGGAATTCCTGAGAAAAGAAGTAGCTTATCTCGGACATGTAGTCACCCCTTCTGGAGTGAAATGCAACCCAGATAAAATTAAAGCCATCAAAGATTACCCTATACCCAAAACTACTAAACAAATCAAAGGATTTTTGG
Organism: Galeruca laticollis; assembly: GCA_963921935.1. Lineage (NCBI taxonomy): Eukaryota > Metazoa > Arthropoda > Insecta > Coleoptera > Chrysomelidae > Galeruca > Galeruca laticollis. The sequence goes on from OY998175.1 coordinate 247,384,476, forward strand.
GACTGATGGGATATTATAGACGTTTTATAAAAAACTTCGCCCACTTGACGAAACCACTGACAAAATGCCTAAAAAAGGGCGCGACAACCGAACACAATGACGAATTCTTATCATGCTTCGAAACATGCAAAAATATTCTGACCAATGACCCAATTCTCCAGTATCCCGACTTCACGAAACCTTTCAACTTGACCACAGACGCCAGTAATGTAGCACTCGGTGCAGTGCTTTCTTAAGGTCCTATCGGAAAAGATCTTCCAATCGCTTACGCATCTCGAACCCTTAACGATTCTGAACGCAATTATGATACCACAGAAAAAGAACTTTTGGCCATTGTATGGGCCACCAAATATTTCCGACCTCATTTATATGGCAAAAAATTTACCATTGTTTGTGACCACAAACCACTTCTATGGCTTTTTTCTCTAAAAGACCCAAATTCTAAACTCATTAGATGGCGAATTAAATTAGATCAATTTGATTATAAAATTGTATATAAACGTGGAAGCCTTAATACTAATGCGGATGCATTATCTAGAATAGAAATAAATACTAAAGAAACGAACGAAATTCTTAATGATGAAAATTTTTGGAAAAATGTTGACGATGTTTTGAGCCGCGATATAAATTTTAGCAATGAACCAATTCCGTCTCAACCACAACGAAGTATCAATACACCTCGCCATTTACTGTTGAAAATCAACTAAAAATTCCAACAACAGAAGTAACTCAAGACGATAACCCTGACCTAGATACTTTATCCCTGATAGTAAATCCCGACGCTGACCTAGACAAACAAAAATCGTAGTTTACTATCGGCCATGGAGCTAGTATCTATCGGTTAAATAGGAAGAAACAGAAATGCAAATGGATAAAAATATTTATTTAATACTTTTAATGTGTACAGTAGTTTGTTATGGATTTGGCATATTCTAAAAGCATTATTTTATTAAATAGTAAATATTTTTTTATGAAATATCTGGACCCATTTCAATATTTTCAGGTAGAATTATGTCATGTGCATCATCAATATAATTTAATTGTTTGATTGATGGAAACTAAATATGATCTTCATGCCTGGCAAAACCAAGGAACTATATAACACTTGCTACATGAGCATATGTTCCTAGGGTTCTAGTTCATGACCCGCAAGTACAAACATATCCCAAGATTAATTGCTCTTCATTGTCATCATTAGGATCTCTATAAACTACTCACAGCATATGTTTAGTATTATGTCTAAATCTACAATATAGCCGGAATCTTAAAAAGTTCGGCTCTTCCACGTGTTCATCGATCTGTAAAATATAATCTTCCTCTCTTTGTAATTTATCCTGGATATAAGAACTGGCAAGATGAACATGATATGGACCTGTTAAATTATTTAAATATTCTTGTGATAAATGTGGAAATATTGGTACATGCCTGTGATCTAATCGAGTCCATTGACCATGTCGTCCTCCAAGATTTTCTTGTTCTACTCGCTCCTGAACAATATTTACATCTTCAGAATGAGTTAACATTTGATTTGTTAACTCCACTGTTCCAGGTATTGCTATTAAAGGATGTAATTTATTAAGTAAGGCGCCAGCAATAGAATAAAACTCCCGCAGTTTTGCTGTGTGAGTTACGCTAATTCGTCCAGAAAAAAAATTTAAAATGGATTTTTTTTATTGGCGCCTCATTTTACCTATTTAAAGCACACCTTACCGTGTTTAAATCGAACTTTCAAACACGCGCGTTTTTTAAAGTTACCATGGTAACAACAACTTGACAAAAGTAAGTATCAATGACAACTTTTTGATTATTGATCTGACAGTAGTACCTCGTAACGTCTAATAAAAATAAATACTATTTAGGATGGGCATCGAGGGCGGACTTCTATGAAATGAAACTTGGCTGGGCATCGAGGACGGACTTCCATTTTTTTGTAGTAATAATATAATAATAATATTTTGTGATTTCAAAGTGCACCAATAAAAAAAATAGCGTAAAGTATTCGTGCTGCGCCGTCGTGCTCGAAAAATCGCGCGTGTTTGAAATACCTCTTTATCCACTTATACTTTAATATACTATTTAATGTCCATTTCTGGCTTCTACTATCCAGCGCGTACTTGTTATTAAACGAGCGGTATTCGCTTCGAACGTTGTTAACTGTGGTCGATTTCTAGGTAAAAATGGTGGCATATGATAGTGGAGACCTAGTTCTTCTAAATAGAGTCTCTGTATCCCCTATCTAATATCACCACATCACCTTCAGAAAACCAAGTTCGCATTCCGTTGACGTCGTTTGCGAATTCATAATCCAAAATAGATGCATCATTGTTTTTTGAATCAGAAAAATATGGTCCATTAATATCTAAAATATATCCGTCAGCAGTACATATAATTTCAGGTTTCAGTAAATGTTTATTTTTGTGAAAGCAATAAGACTATCGCAGTGTCCGGAAATTGCTGCTTTTTTCTATTTCATTATAGGTGCAATCTATATATGCTATAGCTTTAGGAATATCAGGAGTAGGATTGTACAATTGATTAATATATGGAGATACATGGTTGTTGATATAATCCTCCCTTGTAATTGAATCGAACACTATGTGGTTTGGTACAAATCTATGTTACAATAGAAATTATTCTGCGAGTTGTTTGCCTGGAACCGTAGTTGGAAAGTATTTTCAAAAAATCATCTGAAACACCATGTCTTAGTTTAATTAGGAAGGTCAATAAATATTTTTTAATAATATTTCTCATATTTCCACCATGCTCAATAGAGTCACAAAATTCATACAATTCCAAAAAATTATTTCTGGAAAGCGAGGTTAGGAATTTGAACTCCTCGTCACTAAAACTGTTTATATCCTCCCAGTTTCTGACTTGGCGATTTTCATGGGCCATATCTCTTAAACCTTGAAGAAACATATTTGTCATTGTGAAAGGTTTATTTATAAAATTCAAACCCTCTTGTAATTGGGGCAATAAAAAACCACGATCATCCAAATGATGGCTACAAATTCTTTAAAAATCGGGTACATATATGTTACACGCAACAGAAATGTTACTCGTTGAAGGTTTACTCTTTATTCACATATTATGCAGGAGCGGCTTGTAGCAGGTGATAAAACATTTAACCGTAGGTAATTATTATTATTTTATATATTTCTCAGTTCATTTGCTATAGAAATATTACAATTAGTACATATCCGTGAGTTGTCAAAAATGTAGACGACAGGAAACCCAGCTGCTTGCCTTCTGTTACCGGCAATTTGAAGAAAATATGTGTTATCATCGCGAATTAAACGAACAGTTTGTCTTGGAAAATAAAAGTGGTCACAAACGTAACACTGCATTCTATTTGCAAAAGCCATATTATAATATCTCAACACAACAATTAATGTTAAATTGACAATGACAATGAGGATGGCATTTCTAACGCACTTCATTTGTTTCCACAGCACACTTGTTTAGAATAGTACAAAATTAAGAGATTCTGGTATGGAATGAAAAATGGTCAAATAAACTTACATAGTGTTTACTGTTTTGACATATAAACCCATTTCACATTATATGTATACAGGGTGATTTCTAATTCATTAACAGAAAGGCGTTTCTTAAAAAAAATTACACTCTGTATATTAAGGAATTTGTTAATAATATTGATTATGGAGTCTTAAATAAATACCTAGATAACAATACTTTTTATGAAATACAGGCCGATACTCACGTCTAATTCGTTTTTGATGCAGCAAAAACTAAAGCAATATTAATTTTTCAGAAACACCCTATATTTTTCAAATCGATCCGTCAAAATGAACGATCTATTTATTTTTGTCATTAGCTGTAAGCATATAATAACTTCGTGTAATTTCCTAATTTTAGTATTATCCGTTTTTGAGATTCCAATATATAGGGTGATTCATAACTATTGGGACATAGGCTAAGGGTAGATTGTTTGGACCAAAATATGGCGATAGGACCAAATAACCTCAAAAAATATTGCTGTGGGAAAAGATAAAGGGCGTTAAAGTTGAATTTTTTTTCGTTTCTTGCTAATAATTTCACTATATATTTATTGATAGTTATCAAAATCGGCACAGAGGCATAATTTCGTACTGGCAATATTATTTTATGTATTATTTGATATTTTGTTACAGGGAGAACCTCGTGAAGGATTTCTGATGATGAAATTGACTGGTAATTTTTTTTGACGACACATATTAATGATTTTTATTAGAAAAAATGACATGAACATAATTTCTACGTAATATTGAAACTCTTGTTGAAACACGATACTCTCATTCGTTTTCGAGAAAAACGCAATTAAATACTTCAGAGTATCGGAAGGGGATTTAAAATATTATAACTCACAAATGGTTATTATACTCGTACATGAATGGATATATCTGATATTTAATATGGTTCACTATATACATATATTGGAATCTCAAAAACACATCATACTAAAATTATGAAGTTATTAATATCTTAAAGCTAATTATATAAAAATAAAGAGATCGTACATTTTGACGGATCGAATTGAAAAATACAGGGTGATTCTGAAAAGGGAATATTTCTTTAATTATTGCTGCATCAAAAAGGAATTAGATGTGTCTATCATCCTGTATTCCATAAAAACTATTGTTCTCTAGATATTAAGTGCATAATCAATATTAATAAGAAATTCCCTAATATACAGAGTATATTTTTTTTATTTTTTAAGAAACGCCTTTCTGTGGATGAATTAACAATCACCCTGTATACATATAATGTAAAATGAGTTTATATAATGTCAGAACAGTAAACATTATGTAAGTTTCAATTTTTGACCATGTTTTCATCCCATATCACATTCTACCAGAATTTCAAAAACTCCCCCTGATGTAACTGAGAACCACCCTGTATATGTTTACATTTTGAACTATTTATGTGCACGTTTGCGATAGACTAGGACATATAAATGCTATAATCAACTAAAAATGCTCATTTTTTACTTTTTAATCAAGTTACGTAGTTTCAAAAAATATGGATTTCTCGACTTTAACACCCTATATTTTAAAAACTAGTCATAGGATTGAATTGGTCCCATGGATAGTTTCGGTCAACAAGTCGAGTACAACAGCATATTCAAAATTTATTACATTTGACGGAACGCCACTTTGCCATTAGAAAAGGGCGGGGTCTTTTTCATATTTCATTGCTTCTTAATAACACCAATTCTTCAACCTTAAACTATGTAGGAGATGAATCTTGTTTACTCTTATTTTTCATAGCAACTTTATGTTTTAATAAACGATAAGAGCGGCTATGAGAGCAGCGACGAGAGCAGCGAAAATTTAATTTCATTTGTATGTGTTTACAGTGGAGCTTCGACAATCGCGACGACATCTGAAAATATTTTTTTTTAAATGAGTATTTCTGAAGAAGAAATACTTTTATCTTCGAGTGCTGTTAAATATTATATTGCTAAAAGTTCAAATAAAAAGCGTAAAATGTCTGCACATCCCATAAACACCCAGAGGTACGAGTTTGGAGAATTCCATCATCTTTATAAACAATTAAAGGAACACCCTGAAAAGTTTATGGAATATATCAGAATGAACATACAAACCTTTGATTACATATTAGCGCACATCTCGGATAGGATTCCAAAAGTATGGAGGAATTGTCACAGTAGACCAATTTTACACGAGAAACGACTAATGATTACAGTCAGCTATGTATACAAACATATTTATTACAGAAAATATTAAGTTGTGCTACATAATCAAACATAACAGAATATACATAATCTAATTCTAATAATAACAAAAAATACTTATTCTGAAAAGTAAACTTAAACCAAAATTCAGTATATCAGGGATGAGTTCAATATTAAATATTGTATAAACGATGTTCAGTGTCTGATAAATTTAAATTTACTTCTGTACCATTATAAAAATCCCTTGCTGTCGTTTGGTAACCATTAAATATGGAGCCGTTATTGCCGTTAGTAGTGTTGGCAACTGGTATAGGGTTTACATCTCGTTTTAAGAAATCTTGAGTTAATTTCATTACTCTCATTTGATATTCCAACTTATCGTAAGCCGAAAATGTCTTAACATGAGGAAGTAAGCCCTTCAAAAAATGCATGTCTTCATCTTCTTCTCTCTTATTCCTTTTTTGCTCCAAATACTCTAATTTTCGCTGTTCTACCTGCAGTAAAGTCTCACCTATACCTTCGTTCAATGTGCGTTTTTGGGGATATTTTCTAGTACAACTTGAAGCTCGGAATGACGATGGCGTAACGGACGGTGCTGAATCATACTCAAGTTGCGGAAATGGAGATTGTGTGGTGACGTTTTCTTCTGCTGCCTGTTCGCTTACGTCATCATTATCACTTTCATCTTGTGACATTTGCGATGCCTCATCACAAATATTCTTATCACCATTTTTGGGAAAATTGCCCGTTGATTTTCTTGGTATAAACTGATGTTTTAAAAAGAAAAGACTTTTAAAATATTTCCATTCGCCTCTGTAATCATTTATTTGGGCATCTCCGGACTTTGGTTTTGGAATAGACGCCAAGGTAGTCCTGAATTTGTTTCCCAAACTCTTCCATTTATTTCGTACAGCTGTTCCTAAAACAAAGAAAATTTAGAAATCAATAAATTTTACTGATTATCCTGTATTATATTTCGAGGTACTTATCAACTGGTCAATCGTTTAGAAGTTTGGCGTTTTCTTTCCGGATGGGAATTGCAACAGTTTCGACAATTGTCAGAGAAATTGTTAAAGTGATTTGGGAAATACATCAACCACTACACATAAAAATTCCTAATGAACATGATTTCAAGAAGGTAGCAGACGATTATCATAATATTTGGAACTTCTCCAACTGTATTGGCTCCATGACGGCAATATTTTATAATGAAATTTTTAGAGCCTCTACTCCGATTTTTTTTCTACTTTTAGAATAAAAAAAATAATTTTGGAACAGCCCCAAAGGCAATGATTAAAAATATTGTTTTTTACTTGGCTCCCCCTGTACATTTAAATTTTAAATTTAAACGAAGTTATTCAGAGCCATATTGGGTTTCAAATAAATTTGGCATACAATGTACATAAATTCTATATTTGGTTAAATTTCATATCATAACTAGTAATAAAATCAAATATGTATTTCTACTTACGTCTTGTACTTAATTTGACAGCAACTTCATCCCACAATTTGTCGAGAACAAATCTATTATGATGGTCTCTACATCTTTGGTCCCACAAGGCTGGTCTGATCAAAATTTCACAAATTAAGCTGTCGATATCCATAGTCCAGGAGGAATCGGCGCATGAGTACCGAAAACTATTCCACCTCAATTTTTTATGCGATCCTCTTTGAATTGTCCTACTGATTATATAAATGCATGTTGCTATGGGGCAACCTAGTGCCATATTGTTCAAACCGAAATTGTTTAAACAATTGGAAGAAATTGTTATTTTTCAACCGGATAATTTTTTTTGTATTCTTTATTGAAATACAAGCAAAAAAGGTCCTATCACTTTTCACGATAAAGTTAATATTTTTAGAGATGTGAATTTTTAATGGTTCGAAAAATCTCAAATTTGGGTTCTTTTGACCCATGAAAAATATATTAAAAAAATATAATATAATTTCGCGCGCTCACAAGTATGCGTCGCTACATTTAAGTATCGCCGCCTGAATGAGTATTAATCATTTATCTAAAAAACCATTAACTTTATCAAGATTGGTAAAGAAAACAATGTTACTAATAATTAAATTGTCTACAATTTGTTTTTTTAACAAAAGTAATTTAAATATGAATCGGAACATTTTTGTTATCATAGTGATTTATGCATTTTTATCAACAATAATAAGATATAATAGTATTTGAAAAATCTTTGGAATCACAATTATATATAAATAGCTTTTGCTCAAACATACATTTGGAAAAATGCATTGAATCCGGAATATAAATCATTAGATTTTGATCAGTTGGAAATGGGCTTTTTTTTATAAATAAAGGTATTACCAAAGTATCATTCTCTAGTTTGTATCCGAAATTCGTAAAATCTAATGTTTTACATTCCGGATTCAATGCATTTATCCAAATGTATGTTTTGAGCTAAATCATATTATTTATATATAATTGTGATTCCAAAAATTTTTCAAATACCATTATGCTTATTATTGTTGATAAAAATGATTCATACTTAAATTACTTTTGTTAAAGACAAATTGTAGACAATTTAATTATTAATAGCATTGCATTCTCTTTACCAATCTTGATGAAGTTAATGGTTTCTCAGGTAAATGATAAATAATGATTCAGGACACAGACAGGTCGATGCAGCGCATGAGTCAGAGAGAGACGGCGATACTTAAAGGTAGAGACGCATACTTGTGAGCGCGCGAAATTAACAATTAAAAAACAGGTATAAACAATGAAATTTTCTTAAATCTCTATTAAGAATATTATTAACAATTGTATAAAGAATTTTAAAAAAATATTATTTATATTTTATTATATTTTTTTAATATATTTTTCATGGGTCAAAAGTACCCAAATTTGAGATTTTTCGAAACTTTAAAAATTCATATCTCTAAAAATATTAACTTTATCGTGAAAAGTCGTAGGATCTTTTTTATTTGTATTTCAATAAAGCATACAAAAAAAATTTGTCCGGTTGAAAAATAACAATTCTTTCCAATTGTTTAAACAATTTTGGTTTACACAATATGGCACTAGGTTGCCTCATGGCAACATGCATTTATATCATCAGTAGGGCAATTCAAAGAGGATCGCATGAAAAAATTGAGGTGGAATAGTTTTCGGTACTCATGCGCCGATTCCTCCTGGACTACCATATCAATCAACCATATGAAAGCAAAGAAAATACACAGATCAGTTATCGTCGCTATTATCGTTGCCTGGCTACAAAGCGAGTCTCAACGCGTCGCTTCAATATAGACACCTGCATTTAAAATAATGAAATAATTCTCTTCGCTCGGCTAGTATCGACGCTCTTATCGTCCATCGCAGCTCCAACATAAACACACCCTTATTAAGGCTTCATAACCTATGAAAACGTGAGGTACTGTGATATCTGAATTTGATAAAACACATTCTCTGGGATGTTAAGTCGTCCATCTGACAAGTACAAAAACAATGATGAGGATCTAAAAGTTCCACTCTGTTTGCCGTAGCCTCCAACAACAATGTTTATGAATCTATAATTTGCGTCAACCAATCCTTGCAGAACAATTGAAAATAAAGATTTATAATTATAAAACATTGTACCAGAGTGTGCGGGATAGTTTACTCGGATATTGTTTTATTAACCCTTTTTTGCACTTGGGATAATAAATGGAACGGAAGGTTGTAGTTTACTTAGCTCGAAGGACCGTTTAGTTATATGTAGTTCACTGTAGTATTCGTAGGATTATGGCGGTTTTTTAAATCAAACTATTATGTCACTTTTACTTGTATATTGACGAAAGTTACATTTTGTTCATTTGCTTGAACAATTAAGAAGTTCTCTGAGTTTTACACTTTTGGTTACTTATCACATTGTGTTAATTGTAAACATAATTTACCGATCTCAAGCCGGTTTGTTCTTATGAAAATAGTACCATTATGTACTAGGTCTGACTGATGAAGAGATGAATGATGACTGGGAAGTCGGTGAAAATATAATATTATTCCTATTTATAGATAGTTTAAAGTGAGTGGGAAGTACACGTGTGTGTCTTTTTTGGTGGGTGAGAAAGTTTGAGATTTTAAATGGAAAAATTCCTAGAACAATAATCGTCTATATTTTGTATATGGTAGTGCTGAAATGGAATTTTGTCGATGTGTGGGAAATTAGATGTTTTAGAAATATGATATATTTCTTCAAGTGGTTTGATCGTTGATGTGTGAGAAATTAAATGTTTGAGAATTATGATATATTTCTTCAAGGTCTGTGCAAGATATATGAATTATGTTATACAGGGGAAGTTAAAATAAAATCACAGGAGAATTTGGTATTCAAATCAAATTCGAACAGATATGCTTGCCGTCAATGGAGCCAATGCAGTTGGGGAAGTTCCAAATATTATAATAATCGTCTGCTACCTTCTTGAAATCATATTCATTAGGAAATTTCATGTGTAGTTGTTGAAGTATTTCCCAAATCACTTTAACAATTTCTCTGACAATTGTTGAAACTGTTGCAATTCCCATCCGGAAAGAAAACGCCAAACTTCTAAACGATTGACCAGTTGATAAGTACCTGGAAATATAATACAGGATAATTAGTAAAATTTATTGATTTCCAAATTTTCTTTGTTTTAGGAACAGCTGTACGAAATAAATGGAAGAGTTTGGGGGACAAATTCAGGACTACCTTGGCGTCTATTCCAAAACCAAAGTCCGGAGATGCCCAAATAAATGATTACAGAGGCGAATGGAAATATTTTAAGTCTTTTCCTTTTAAAAGGTCAGTTTATATCAAGAAAATCAACAGGCAATTTCCCCAAAAATGGTGATGAGAATATTTGTGATGAGGCATCGCAAATGTCACAAGATGAAAGTGATAATGATGACGTAAACGAACAGGCAGAAGAAGAAAACGTCACCACACAATCTACATTTCCGCAACTTGAGTATGACTCAGCACCGTCCGTTACGCCATCGTCATCCCGAGCTTCAAGTTCTACTAGAAAATATCCCCAAAAGCGCACATTGACGAAGGTATAGGTGAGGCTTTACTGCAAGTAGAACAGCGAAAATTAGAGTATTTGGAGCAAAAAAGGAATAAGAGAGAAGAAGATGAAGACATGCATTTTTTTAAGAGCTTATTTCCTCATGTTAAGACATTTTCGGCTTACGATAAGTTGGAATATCAAATGAGAGTAATGAAATTAACTCAAGATTTCTTAAAACGAGATGTAAACCCTATACCAGTTGCCAACACTACTAGCGGCAAAAACAGCTCCATATTTAATGGTTACCAAACGACAGCAAGGGATTTTCATAATGGTACAGAAGTAAATTTAAATTTATCAGACACTGAACATCGTTTATACAATATTTAATATTGTACTCATCTCTGATATACCGAATTTTGGTTTAAATTTACTTTTTAGAATAAGTATTTTTTGTTATTATTAGAATTAGATTATATATATTCTGTTATGTTTGATTATGTGGCACGACTTAATATTTTCTGTAATAGATATGTTTGTATACATACCTGACTGTAATCATTAGTCGTTACTCGTGTAAAATTGGTCTACTATGACAATTCCTCCATACTTTTGGAATCCTATCCGAGATGTGCGCTAATATGTAATCAAAGGTTTGTATGTTCATTCTCATATATTCCATAAACTTTTCAGGGTGTTCCTTTAATTGTTTATAAAGATGATGGAATCCTCCAAACTCGTACCTCTGGGTGTTTATGGGATGTGCAGACATTTTACGCTTTTTATTTGAACATTTAGCAATATAATATTTAACAGCACTCGAAGATAAAAGTATTTCTTCTTCAGAATCACTCATTTAAAAAAAATATTTTCAGATGTCGTCGCGATTGCCGAAGCTCACTGTAAACACATACAAATGAAATTAAATGTTCGTTGCTCTCGTCGCTGCTCTCATCGCCGCTCTTATCGTTTATCGCACCTTCAACATAAACGCACCTTTAGTTCGTTCGTGTGCGTATTGAAGTTTGTACCTGAGCTCATTGTGATACGACTCAAAGTCATATCGTGTCTCTATTTCCGTATTCAATGTTCGATTTTCTCCCATACACTAACTCAAATGGTGTGTTATCGTGGTATGTGTTGGGTATTGTATTGTAACAATAAGCAAACGTCCTCGCATATGCGCACCAATCATACGTTGTTTCATTTATAAAATTTCTGACATACTTGTTAAATGTTATGTGAAGTTCTACACAGCTTCCTATAGACTCGTGATAATACGCGGAGAAAAGTTATGTTTAACAGTTATGTTAATTTCTTCATGATAATTTTTATACTATGTACTCTCGTAAGTTGGTATGAAATTGTCAAATATTCCTCTTGCAATTGTCTGAGCCTCTTTGTCTTGGACTGGTATCATAACTGCATTCTTTGTAAGTTCATATAACATCGTTATACAGTAGCGATTACCTCTACTACTCTCGACCTACTGTGTCTCTATACACGATATCGAACGGTTTTATAGCTGTGTCCATTACGACAAATTTTTCTTTGTGGCCTGGTTTCGCTTTGTTAATTTGACATATTTTCTTACATATTTTTCCATGTTTCTCCAACTAAAATTCGCTCTTATTTTTTTCAGCGAACTGTTACCGTCAAACGGGGTAATTTCGATCAAAAATCAAGGTATTTTTAGCATAGCACCTGAACGATTCAATTTATTCAAATAAAATGGAAAATGAAGATACCTTGAACATTGAGCCATTTGATGAAACCATTACAATTTTTTTGAGTTTTACCATTCAATTTTTATTTTGTCCTAAAGAGTGATCGACTTTTCCCCGCATTTGGGTTAAAGTCTATCACATATTCAAAAGCATCGAAAAATTGACTTTACCTTCTCAAAAGGTGAAGTCGATCAACAAATATTAAAAAAACATCGAATTACGTTCTTGTTTTATTTGAGGTCGATACATTCATCAAAAAGTAGGAAAATTCTTATTTATTCAGCCTTATTTCACAGCTCGGGGTTGATAAACGTAAAAAAAACTTCACAAAAACTATATAAATAAAAAGAAAACATATAGGAACATAATATTATGAGTTCAGTATAAACTTGAATAGATTCAAACAACAAAAAATATAAAAATCTCAGCTGTACAAAAAAAATTAAAAATAACTGGACAGAAACTCATTCCAGAAGATCTTGTTCTTCTCCTTGTAAATGAAAGGTGTGTCTTCCGTGTTTTTCCCTTTTCAGGTTGACTTTTCTCTCAATCTGCTCTAACGTTATTATTGAGAGGTCTGGAATTTGCGGATACACACAAAAAACGTCTTTTTTGAGTCTTTCTTACGCATTGCATTAACAGTTAGTTCTTCGTCTGAAATATCTTCAATCCTGGCAATAAAATTTCTGTCCCGTCTGTTGGTTTTAAATTTCACCAATCGCTTAAGGTAGAGGGTTCTCCTATTTCATATTCTTCTGTGAATTACTTCTCTGATTCTACAACCTCTAAATCCGACTCTTTTTCTGACTCAGTGTCACTTATATTCATATTTTCAGTTTGTCCATGTTCTTCTTCTGATTCGCTTTCACTTGCATCCCGTCTCTTTCTTCTGGTTTTGATATTTTGAGATGTGCGTTTGGATTCAGTCATCAACAGATCCGATGTTCCTATGCTCTTTCCTGCAGATACATTGAGGTTTTTTCCTCGTTTCACAGTCTTCGCTGGACCCGTCCGAAGTTGTTCAAGATGATCTACTATAGCACCTGTCCATAATGTTTCATGGGTATTCTCAATTGTTTTACGAGAAATTTTCTTCAGAACAGCGTCCGGATTGAATGGAATGATGCCACGTGTTTTGAACCCTGCAATAGAGTTGGCTTGAGATTTGAGACCAACAGACTCCACAGCCTCCTTTAGAAGCTTTGGAAAAATAGTTTTGGGTAACACTCCTCTATTTCTTAACTTCCATGTTTCTAGAACCCTTTTTCATGCCGCCTTAAGAGGTCGAAAATAAGCTACATCCAAAGTTTGTAGCAGGTGTGTTGAATTGGGTGGGAGGAGGATAAACCTGATATTGTTATTTTCGCATTCCTGTATTACACTCACAGTGACGTGGCTACTCACATTATCTCCAACTAGAACTTTAACTCCATCTATCTTTTTGAAATGAGGGTAAACAATAGAATAGAACCTGTCTTCAAATATGGTGGAATCAAACCAACCACTGAGAGTGCGATTGTATCTGTCCCCTTCTATACCCCCTTCAGTCTATCCCACATATGAATGTTTTGCCTTGTAAACAATATATGGTGGAAGCATTGTGTCGTCTGCTGCTATCGCAAACATGACAGTGGTGCTAGTTTTAGTGCTATCTATGGCTCTATGTGCATGTTTGGTGCCTTCTTTAAGACGACTTTCGCAGCGCCTGGGTCATCTACAAAATTTGTTTCATCATAATTCACAATATTAGAAGTTGGAACATCCTTGATGACAACTTTTAAATTTTTGAAATAATCTTCCACTAACTTGTAGCTCAACGCTGCTCGAACCCGTTTTGTATACTCTGCCAGTTTTGATGGTAAGATTGGGATTTCGCCCCATAAAACCGTGAAATCAGTCTGTTCCAGGCAAGTTATCTCTGAACCTTGGCTCTGTCACTCCTCTTCGTCAAACAATGCTTAACGATATGTTTGATATGGATAGGCTTCAATGGAAATCCCCAATTAGCGCAAATTTGGAGGCCTTCAGCCAACATTTTTTCTTCCTGCGCATCTAGAGAGGACGGTCTCCCATACTTAAGCTTATGTCTTCCGTGATAATGATTATTAAAAGTCGCGTAAGGAACGGCAAATTGCTCAGCGGCAGCCCTCATCGTCAATTTTTTTTGTTTTACCGCCGCCACTGCCCTCTGAATAAAACTGTCATCATAATTCCTCTTCCCCCGAGGCCCCAACTTCTTCTGGTAGTGACGAGGCATCTGAAACCGAAAAACAGAATTAATATGGACATATAAAATGATTCTCTGACCGAACATGAAAACGCTATATGCTTGGCAACACTGTACAGGTTGTTCTTCATACGTGATTTCCCCACACAAATAAACATAACTCAAAATATGACTTAGTAAATTAAAAGGTAAAAACATATTTTTAAAACTGAAAGTGATCGAAATTACCCACAACAATGAATTTTTTTTCTAAAATCTCCAGTGGAGCGTTGAAAAAATTAAATTACAGTGTTAGTTTTGCTTATTCGCATTCACGAATAACTATGTTTTCCCGTATATTCACGAATTATTTTCCTACTTTCCTACGTGCATACTTTTAGCTGTGGAATCAATCGTTTTCGCATGTTTGAATTTTAGCCAATTTTCAACCCTTTATAAACACGTTAACCTACACATAACCTTATGTATCACTACATACTCTACACTCGATCACGTCTACTATCTCACTGAATCAGTGGACAGCTGTTGGCGGGTTAAAAACGCAAGCGATTCATTTTACGCGCTATTTTCTTCACAGTGGCGTGCTTGATCGACTTTTCCCCACATGGTCGAAATAACCCCGTTTGACGGTATTTCCAATATGACATCTAAACATAGGATCATTTTGATATCTTCCAAGAATCTTCTATATTTCTTCTTTGCTCTACAATTCTATGTACTTCGCAAATGCATATTGGTATATTTCTTAAAACTTTGTTAACTTCATTTATAAATTCTTCCACTGTGCATCTCTTGCAAATGTGATCATGTACATATGTTTTCATTCTTTTTACCTTGTTTATAACCGATAGCTTATCAAGTTTCTCCAAGTTCGAAGTCGTATGATTCGGTATTTAAAGCTTCACTAAATTTCAATCTGTTTTTGATCCGTACGCTCATACTTAGCGAGACGCGGTTTTCTTCAAAATGTAAGATTGGTAATTTCTGTTCCTCAGAACAAGACTAACGTAAGTCACACTTGACTAACTTTTCAGGGGAACTCCAAAACTGTGAGAAAGTAACTTTTGGTCCGGTTGCAGAGCTTATGAATCCGTCAACAAAAAAAATTATCATTATTTTTATTATATTTCTATATACTTAACCCATTCATATGTATTCTGCTTAGAATCGACGCCTCATTTAGTTAGGACTGGACTTACGTTTTTTGACTGTACTTATAAAATAGTTCTAGGACTTATTACTAGACTTGCGCTATATTGGCTGTACTTATAAAAATAAAACCAGGTTCAGGACTTAACACTTAATGACAGGGCAATGTCAGCAATATCATCATATAGTATTCAAAAAACCTGTACAAAAATTAAATATACAAAATTGTGATACGGTTTTAAAAACTGAAAAAATCCGCAGGTTATAACCAAACTATTAATCTAAAGTGGTTGAATCAACCTCAGGAAAGTTTCCTCCCTTTTCCCCATGCGGAATGTTTTCAAAGAAGGATCTATACTCTTCAGGAACTCATTGCTATAAATTCATGAGGTCTCTGTATTTCTCATTGCTTATCTTCCTTTTGGTAAATCTCATTCGTAGGATTGATGTCGGCGAAACAATCCCTCTTTCTTTCCGCTTTCTTTTGATATCGACAGTTTTAAAAGTATACTCAGTGAAATTGGTCTTGTAATACAACTTAGTATATTCTTGACGAAGCTGTAAACAAACTGCATGTGATATCAAAAATGGCTCATTGTCGTCGTTGTTCTTCCTTTGAATAAATGGTGCGTCTTTATTCCTCAAGTAAAGAAAATCTTCGAGAAGCATCCTTCACACAACGAATAGATTCTTTTTAGAGCTTGACGTAATAAAATTCGCCCAGTTATTTGTGGTAAAAATAGTGTGGTTATTTTTTTTTGCTCTTTCGATCACACTTCCATGTGCGTATGTCCAGCAAGCAGAAACTTGTGGTTGACTTCTTTCAGTGTGGGAGCCTTCTCCAGAAGCCATAATTACATAAAAACCATGTTGCTATTCCTATTCTGGCCACTGCAATTATCAGTCAAGACTGTTAAGTCGTTAACAGGTTTCGCAGAATTTCTAAGCTCTTCATATAGAGCATGATGCGATTTCATTCCCTCCTTGTCTGGCTGTAGTTTAATCCCACATCATACATCAAGGTTTATTGACGCTGGCGCCATGAATTAGGCTATTCAATGTCCAGTTTTTTTCAATATCTGGAGTTGGAAGACACTTTTGGAGATCAGATCAAACAACTCTAAAGCCTTCAATAGTATAACCTTTCACCTTACCTTCTCTCTTTAAATCATATCTAAGTGAAGCTTTATTCAGGTGGTTTCCTTTTTGTAATTTGAGCTAATCAAGTTTTGCATCATTTTTCTCACTTTTAATTTGGCAGTCTAGTTGGTCACAAATATCACAGGTGTCATTGTCTGGCAAATGGAAAGATATGTTGAAGTCTTCATTAAACACTTTGGAATAGGCCCATTTCTTAACCAGTTTAATGTTATTTACATACATTGAGTGCATTTTAGAAATATTTAAATGATTGCCTAAATATTCTCGTTTCGATCGTTCTCTGCTGTAGTGGCTTTGGTATACAGGGAACATGAAAATATGGCTTTTGATTCTATCCAAGCTCTCACCTGATAACTTATTTACACGAGTATACTTTCCGCTAGGATCTGGTGTCATCAAACCAGACTCGCTAGCTTTTTTTAAGTCAACTCTCATGAAGGTTTCAGAAATTGACAGTGTATTGAGGAAAAAGGTTTTGCAGACAATTTCATCTTTGTGATGTAAGGTAAAAAAATGTATGGCTCTCGGTTTTTACTTTTCCTTGAGCCATCTTGAATCCGTTGCCTAACATCATGTTTTGTTTTTATAGATGACACAACAAATTGCCTTTTTAAGTCCCAACTTCTCTCATCATCCCAATACTCAGAATGTATTTTTAAGCGTTGCTCCTCTGAAAACCTCAGATTGCATTTTAATCGACAATTAGCATGGTAGGGAGGCTTTTAAGATTTTGTTTTGGTGAACAACATTTTACTTTTTCGCTCAACCTATCTAATATGCGAGAAAAGTATTGGTTTACCCCAAAAAAAGTTGAAATTTGGAAAAAAAAATTAACGTTTTTCATCAAGAACAACACGAAAAAACGGTTTTTAGAAAAAAAATCCTGTGTGTATGTCGTCGTCGTTGTCGTCGGTGTCGTCGTTGTCGTCGGCCACTTTTCGTTACATGTCTTGTTAGCACGATACAGCTTCCGGAGTGCAACAAGTCACTAATTTTATAATTGGATATTATTCAGACCATCTCATAGATGAAGCTTATTGATTTTAAGCTCACCAGAGCCAGTACAACAGGTGCTATAGTACTTTAAGTATGGCATTTTTGTAATTTTTGGAGCAATTTCAGTTTTTCAGCACGATACAGCCTCCGGAGTGTATACAAGTGACCAATTTTCTGATTGGATATTATTCAGGGCGTCCCAAAGATGAGCCTTATTGATATTCAGCTCACTAAAGCCAGTACAACCACTGCTGTGGTAGTTGAAGTACCAAATTTTTGCAATTTCTGGAGAATTTTAGTTTGTTAGCACGACACAGCCTCCAGAGTTTATACAAGTGACCAACTTTATGATTGAATATTATTCAGGGCGTCTTATAGATGATTTTTATCGATTTTTAGCTCACCAGAACTAGTTCCATGGGTGCTATGTTACCTGAAGTGCCACATTTTTGGTCCAATTTGGAGAAATTTTGGGTTATTAGCACGATACAGCCTCCAGAGTGTATACAAGTGACCAATTTTATAATTGGATATTTTTCAAGGTGTCTCACAGATGTACAATATTAATTTTCAGCTGACTAGAGCGAGTACAGCGTGTCCTATAAATCCAGATATACTATATTTTTGGAGAAATTTCGGTTTGTTAGCACGATACATCTCCCGAAGTGTATACAAGTGACAATTTTATGATAGAATATTGTTTAGGGCATCTCACAGATGCGGAAAAGTTAGTTTTAACCTTTAAAACCGTTTATTTTGTATTGAGATGCTCTTTTTCACCTAGTTTCGTCTTCTTCCTGACATACTTTTTTCAGTTTTTTCCATTTTTCATCCGTTTCTTGCCTCACAAACTCAGGATTACACGCCTATAAAAAAATGGTATCCTTAAAGTTGTCAAGAATTGTGTGCGTGTGCAATACCAGAACTTTTAGGCTTTTTACTAAACGAAAATTGTTTGTATGATATTTATTTATTTATTTATTTATTAAAGTCCTAACAGATTTTACAACCTAATTATAAGGACATTAGCTATATAATACAAAATATAAAATACAGAATACAGAATCCAAAATACGACATACAAAGTACAAAATACAAAATAGAAAATACAAAACTGACAGAACCAAACCGAATATCTTATACTCCGGTAATTTTTAAATATTTATATATTTCATGCGTAAATTGCGACAACGGGATTAAAAAATTTATTTCCGACGATTGATATACATTGTTCGCTAGTTTCAACAAGGAATTCAGAGGTGAGGAGGAGATGGAAGATTCTAGTATTCCAAAATGAATTTTGCATCTTGTTACCTTTTGGGGTACTTTAAAGGGTATTAAAGAGAGTATAGCACTATAATTTGTGATACTGTTTACAAATTTATACAAAAAGGTCGTTGCTAATAACTGACGTCTAGACTGTAGAGAAATAACATTAAATTCTATACGTAATCTTGTTGATTTCACTACTACATAGTCCGGCCATTTTCGGTATTTCTTGAAATAAAGATATCTCAGGAATCTATATTGTACTCTCTCAACAGCTTCCAAATGTACTTTTGCTTGCTCGCCCCAAATGAGAGATGCAAAGTGTAACTTAGATCTAACCAAATTGTTTTACGAGACAGATATTGTATTAATATCTGAGAAAAAGTACGTTTGCCTCCAAATAAAGCCTAACATACGATTTGCACTAGCAACAGATTTACTAATAGGTGAAGCATAATGATAGTTTATTATCATATGTTACACCCAAATCTTTAATTTCTTGTAATCTACATAAACTATCCTTTTCAATTTGGTAATCAAAAATAATACACTCTTTATTACGAGACACGGACATAACAGAACATTTATTAATATTGAACTTTAATTGGTTATCAATACTACATTTATGAATATTATTTATATCTCTCTGTAATAAAACGCAGTTTCGAACTGTTTGAAATTTTCTAAACATTTTAAAATCATCAGCAAACAATAAAAAGTCAGAAAAACTAACACATTGTGACAAGTCATTCACAAACAAAACAAACAGTAATGGTCCTAAGTTAGAACCCTGAGGAACTCCCGAATTAGCGTGATATTTTCCAGAAGTATTCCCAAGATGTTTCACGATAAAGTACCTATCTTGTACATAACTTTTAAGTAATCGTAATAAATAAGAAGACAATCCGTAGTTGCTAAGTTTTTTTAACAATATGTCGTGGTTTACTTTATCAAACGTTTTCTGGAAACCCGTGTAAATGACATCTAACTGCTGATGTTCTTTAAAAACCTGATTGACAACTTCTGTAAATAGTAACAGATTAGTATTAATAGATCGGCCCACCATAAATCCGTGTTGTTCGTCAACTATAATATGTTTTAGATGATTATAAATATAGAAATGCAATATTTGTTCAAAAAGTTTAGCAGGAGCACACATTAACGAAATTCCCCTATAATTCTCAATGTCACCTTACTACCCGATTTGTGGATAGGTGTGCAAGTAGCGAGTTTCCAAATAGACGGATAAGTAGAGCTAATGATCAATCTGTTAAAAATATGTAACAAAGGCACCCTCATCCACTCATGACAACCCTTGATTATATACGGGGGCACTCCATCAACACTCGCAGCTCTTTTTGGTTTTAATTTTTTTATAGCCATATTATAGTCTTCCACCGTTATATTAGATATTTGTAAGATGTCATGCATGCTAAACGTACTCTCATCTTCATTGTAATTAGACTTTACATCTGCATACACGCTTGCGAAATATTCCGCAAATTTCTCAGCCGTTTCTCCTTCAGGAATTTTGTTACCATTACAATTAAATTCTGTCACTTGAAACCCGCTACATTTATTTTTATTAACATGTGACCAAAAAGTATGAATATCTCCCTTAATCTTTTCTTGAATTTCATATAAGAATTTCCTATGTTGAGTATCAATAAGAGATTTTAGTTTCCTTCGACACTCCAAAAATTTATCATAATAATATCTTATCTTTTAGCTTACGAAAATTATTTTTTAATTTTAACATTTTTTTTATTTCTGGCGTAAACCATTCAGGATACTTATTATAATCTTTATATGTATTATATTTATATTGAACTATACTGGATGTTCAGTAGGAAAGGTCATTTCATTTTTGGAATCTTCCAATTCTAAGAAACTAGACTTCGAGTTAATTATGTTGTTTGAACTACGTTTGATTGGGTTAGTGCTAGGCTAGTAGAGTTAGGGTACAACTTGGGATCAAGGGGAAAGGTGTCAAATGTCACCGATTTTTTCACGTGATGGACATAGGAAATAATGCCACACATGCCTTGCCCGATGAACATTGCAGCCAATCTAACGTAAGTCCATCTATGGACTTGCGTGTTACTACTGTATTGATAAAGCTTTAGTGCCACAATAACGTAAGTGGATTTACGTTCGTTTGGTTCAATTGTAGGTGAGGACTTACGTTCTTACATCCTTTGGAAAAATACAAAAGGGGATTTTTCGAAGGCCTTGAGTTTATATGGCTTAATGCAAAATCAATTTCTACATACAATGATGTAATAACCTGAAAATTGTAAAATATGGTCTTACGTTCATCTGGTTCTGAGGCACAGATTTAAGAGCTTCTAAATTATTTAAATTTTTTGTGACACAAGATTTTTCTATTGGCAATTACTGTGCCCTGTGTATATTCTTTTATTTTCTGAGTGCTCTTCTTACGAGTCGGAGCTCTAGTGATTGCTAAGATATGTGAGTTGTCTATTTATAAGTCTTTGAGCTGGTCTATCGATATTCTTGAAATACTGTCTGCATAATTTGAATTTCCTGTCACGTACTGAATTTCCAAATTATATTTTTCGAGATCAAGTCTTATTCTAGTGAGTTTGATGTGGGGTCTTTCATTTAAAATGTACTGCTAATAATTCTTTTAGTATTGTAGGTTTGTTAATTTCACTTTTATTAATCCTCGTAAGGCAAATGCTATGGGTAGATCAATATCATCGTAGTTCTGACTAGTATCGCCGAACACGCATGATTTGAAGCGTCTGTGGGGAAATCTGGATATTTAAGAATTGGTGAGGAAATCAATGCAAGAATTTGAAATAAATTATCAAATTTGTTCGACCAATTGAATTTGACGTTTTTACTCGATATCTTATTGAGTGGTAATCATGTTTCCCGAAATAAGGAATAAATCGTAAAATAGTTTAACCTCGTTAGCATTTTTCAATGTTCAATGACTGACTATTTTGCTTTGTCGTCTAAAACACCTCCTAGATAAGTGACTTCTCGCCTGAGGAATTGGCATTTTTGTGAATTTAATTTCAAATTGAATTTACGACATGTTTCGACGACTTGCGTGAGATTGCTTACATGACGATTTTCTGAGATTCCTATGTCTACTATGTCATCCATATAGAGTAATGCTTTTCCGGGGTTAACCCTGTGAAAGCTATTGACATCATTTTTGAAAAACTGTTAGGACCTATATTCAAACCCAAGGGTAACGTAAATTGAAAAGAACCTTTATCTGTACCGAAAGAATTGTACTGTCTAGAAGATTGTTCTAAAGGAATTTGATGAAAACCTGACAAAAGGTCTAAAACTGAAAACCATTTTGATCTACCTAACTGATCCAAAATCGAATCTATTCTGGGTAAAGGAAATTTATCTGTAATCATTTTCTTATTTAATTGTCTGGAATATATGCATACTCTCCAAACCTTTTCGCTGCTAGTAGATTTCTTTGGAACAAGTAATACTGCACTATTATATTCTGAAATTGAAGATTCAATAATTCCTTGATTTAAGAGTTTCTGTTCTTGACTACTCAATTTCGACGTTTGTGAAAGTGGAGTACGATGATTTTTAATGTATACGGGGGAATTGTCCCGTATCGATAGCCTTTGTAAAAATTGTTATGAGTTAAGATGTTATTCTTTAAACCAAAAATATCTGCGATATTTTTACACAGTTATTCCTCATTTACTATCTTATATACATGGAACAAATCTAAATCCAAAATTCCGATATCTGCAGTTTTTATTCGAATGCTTTCATAATTTGTATTTAAAATTCAAACGTATGGGTTTTTCCCTGATATAATAGATCTGGTTATGAATACTCCTGGCGCTAATTCTTTGTGCTCTACTACTTTGTCTCGTTTCACATTTCTAAAAGTTTTGACTAATCTGTATACTTCGCATTTAGGTGGTATTGTTATTGTTTCATCTATCTATGAATCAGTTTATAACGTTCTCCGCCGTCTTCTGATTTTCAGTCTCCATTGTTCTCGATCGGTCCAGAGATTCTCATCTACTCCTCTTTCTCTGAGTCTCTATCTATTCCTTCTCTACAACTCAGTCTGGGTCTTCCTCTCTTTCTTCTTCCCTGTGGTGTCCAATTTGGTATTTTCTTTGGGATTCTGTCTTCCGCCATTCTTTGAACGTGTCCATACCATCTTAGATGGTTAAGTTGTATGTCTTTCGTCATTATGTGTTTAACATCCATAATTTCTCGAAATCTCTCAGTTAACACTCTTTCCAGTTTTGATTTTCCGGCGGCGCGTCTCCAATAATCCATCTCGGTGGCTTCAAGAGACTTACGAGTTTTTTCCTTTGGAGGCCACATTTCACTACCATAGCTGATGACACTTTTCACTATGCTGTTGTAAATTCTATGCTTATTTTGTTTTGATACTGCCTTATCTCACAAAATACTGTTGAGTTGTCTGATTGCTTGTCTTCCTTGGTTGTTTCTGTGTCCAATTTCTTCATCGAAACTACCGTCATTAGTGATGTTTATACCAAGATATTTGTATTTTTTACATTGTTTTATCTGATGTTGTTGTTCCAAGATAATGTCCTGTTGTTCTCCACCAATGCACATATTCCGTTTTCTGAATATTTACCTCCAGCCCTCACTTATCGTATTCTTGAATTAATTTACTTATCATGTATCCTAAGTTGTCGTAGTCTTGAGCTAGGACTATTTCATCATCAGCGAAGCAGATAGTATATAGTATGTAATCGTTCAGTGGTATTTCCATCTGTTCGCATTTTTTTCTCCATGATTTCAGAGCTTGTTCTAAATAGATTTTAAACAAAGTTGGTGACAGCAACAACCCTGCTTAATACCCTTGTTAATGTTGAACCCTTTTGATAATGTCTGCCCTTTCTTTATTTGGCTTGTGTTTTCTTTATAAAGTTCTCGAACAGCTTTTATCAATGTTATGCTGATGTTGGTTTTCTCGAGAGCCTCCCAGAGTTTTAGCTGGGGTACACTATCGTACGCTTACTTGAGGTCTACGTAAAGGAGGTGTATTTCATGATTCCGTGCCCTTTTTCTCAATTATCTGTGTTATTGTGAATAAGTGATCCACAGTGAATCTACCAGCTCTAAATCTAGCTTGTTCTTCGGCCTCACTATCACAATATTCATCCTCAATTCTCTTTTTCACTAGCTTACCATAGACTCTCGAAATAGTACCAAGCACAGAGATTCCTCTATAATTATCACACACGTCTCTACTTCCCTTCTTATGTATCGTTGTTATGTACGACGTTTTCCATTCTTCTGGCCAACTTTCTCCATTAATGCATTTCTGGAACAGGCAGGCTAATTGTCGATATAGCTTTTCTGTACCGTGTTTAAGTAACTCCGGGGGGATATTACCGGGGCCAGAAGATTTTCTGTTTTTTATTGGTGAAATAATATCTTTTGTCTTTTCTTGACAGAGAGATCTTAACACTTTTCAGCTTTCGGTACTTCTACTACCTCCCAGGTATGTATTGAGTCTTGCGCAGTTTCTTTCCCAGCTTTCGTTCCCTTTTTTTGTTAAAGCTGTGCGTACCTTCCTTTGGGGTGTTTTGTATTATTTTTTATTTTGATCCGACTTTGTGTTGAGGAATCTGTTGTATTTGTCTCTCTTTATTTTTATCATTCCTTTTATTTCTTCATCCCACCACTTCCACACGCCGCGCCTCTATAGGCTTTAACATCCTGTATTTTCAGTGTTGTAGTTTGCCGGACTATCACATAATCTATGATAGTTTTTAGGTTT
Source organism: Galeruca laticollis (assembly GCA_963921935.1). NCBI lineage: Eukaryota > Metazoa > Arthropoda > Insecta > Coleoptera > Chrysomelidae > Galeruca > Galeruca laticollis. The sequence continues at coordinate 247,409,468 of OY998175.1, forward strand.
CTAGTGTTGCACCCAGGTATACTTATGTATTTCTTGATGTCGAAAAAAGCTGTTCAGAATTCGCAGGTTGTTTTGGTCGCACATATTGATGAGTCTATTTCCATTGTCATTTACAGTGTCTTCTCCGAATTGTCCCACTATTTTATCTTGCTGTTTCATTCCCGATCTAGAGTTTAGGTCTCCTACCAGTATTATTTCTCGGGATGTTCCAATTTTGGAGATTTCGTATGACAGTTACTCGAGGAATTCATCTTTATTATTGACTAAGGCATCATCATTAATGGCGTACGCTCCTATGATTGTAACTTTATTTGCGTGTATACTAAGGTTCATTTTTATGATTCGTTGACTGATTGCTTCCCATGATGTGATGCACCTTCTCAAATTTTTACGAATAAGTATAGACACTCCTTGTTGGGCTCTTTTGTCTTTTGATACCCCTGAGCAAAAGTGGTCATATTGTCCTAGATTTTCTGCGCATACTCCTTTTTTCTTTGTTTCGGTCATCACCACTATAGCCATCTTTGCGTTCTTTACTTCGGATATTACATCGTCTAATTTTTGGGAGAGGCCTTGAACGTTCCAAGTACCAATATTCATTGCCCGTTTTCTAAGCTTGGGCCGTCTTCTTTTGTTCCGCAGATTCCGAGGCCAATTTTTACTGGAATTTTTAACCTTTTAGTTTTTGACGAGTATCGAGGGGTTGGCTCGATGCCTCAACCCCCATCCTGGAGGGCCAGAGCTTTGATTTTGGATTGTCTCTCTCCTAGACATATTGTCTTCTCTACGACTCAAGAGATCCATCTTCCATTTTTTGATTTTATACTATTCCTAAAATCGAGGATTGCCCCTTCCAGCGGTTCTACCATTTTGAGGATTCTTCCTCTACGCATTTCCCGTCGTTGGGGTCTTCATTCGTAAACCTGGACAAGGGGCCCTTACAGGGTACTATCAGTCAGCTGAACCCAGGTTTTTTTGCGAGGTGTTACGCCTCGATCCCTTCACACTTCCTCACCTATTGCGTGGTGAGGCCCCAGGCTTGGGACTGGTATAGCGGTGTTTCATACCATGGAATATTAAAAATTTGAACAGTCACTGAATTTCTTGACTTGCAATATATGTGAAGCTCTAACTGTGAATATTCTAAGATACAATTGTAATTGCTTATGAAATATCTGCTTATAATGCCGTTAGTCGGAATTGGAAAATTTTCGTCAACTACGTGAAAGCTATGCTCAAAAGTTACATTATGAATATATACAAGAATATTTATTCCATTTAAAGTTTAGCTAATAATTAAGTTATACCCTTAATATTGAATATTTTGTAGTTTGTATAAGTGATGTGGAAAATTTTCTGACAGTTTGATTAGTGAAATAACTGCTCCGGTATCTATATGAAATTGTTAATTCTATTCGAAACGTTAGTGTGAATTTCTACGAAGTTTGCAAGTGACAAATCTTATTTAAAATTGCACAACTGTCGATAATTTTGGAATCGTTATTTGTTTCGCCCTGAACATTCAAAACCCAAACTGCTGTAGGTTTCCATTCTCAATTTCCTCTGTACCTCTTCTATCATTATTTTGATTTCTCTGATAATTTCTAAAATTGTTGTGGTGTGCTTGGTATTTGGAATGTCGCCTATTATATTTTTCGCGCACATTCTCGTATTTATTCATCTGCTGGAAACAGTTTAAACATTTTGTAAACATGGCTGTATATTTGAATATTGTTCACAATTTTAAATACATTTTCTTGATATCACTTTTCGATATTATAATAAATGAAGGTACTTAACTTTTGAGCAAAATTCATATTTTTCAACATTACTCGTATACTATTGAAAATTTTTAATATGTGATGATTGCATTTTAGATCTCACACCATGCAGAACTTTTTATGGACAATAACTTTTTTTCGTAATATTATTAATAAAGAAGTTTCGTATATGCTGCGAACTTAATTGGACACATTATATATCGATGGGTTACAGTGCGAAAGCTCGTTAATCCAGGTTTTTATCATTATGCGTTTTTGGTAGAATTTTTTTTGAAAATATCGGATTCTCTCAAACTGCAAACGCTAATAAGTTAGTTCTCAATTTTCAATACTGTTGGCTCCATGTTTCAAAAGCTTGTAAGGCTAACATGGAATATATGTACAGCAGTAAACCTCATTAGTTGACTTACGAGGTTTTCACATTTAAGTTGTTGACACCGTATGAAATAATAACTCAAGAGAGTTGAGTTTTGAGTTGGGCTTCGGCAAGATTTTAGTGCCTTAAAATTAATTGATTATATCAGGGACTCGTGGTGAATATAATGTGAGTTTAAGTTAACAGCTGCATTGAACATTCAATGGGTACCGTCAAAGAAGATGAATATCAAACTCATATTTCTAGGAAAAATATGGATCGTGCCAAAAAATACAGACAGAAAGAACTGGTTAAGGCCAATCCATCTACACTATTGTTCATTGTGGATGACAGCACCTCGGCTGCATGTGTCTTCTTCCTACTATAAAATGAAGTTGGCCGTCCGTAATTTCGATTTTTAGAATTTATGTTAGTTTTTAATTTTTTTTGGTCGAGCTCTTGGCAATACTGCAATCATTCCTTTCCTCAAAAATAAAAGCTCTCTCCGCCTATGTCCTATTTTTTTACCTAGCAAAAATAACTTGAACATTCGCTACTCGAAATGAAACATATACTTCAATAAAGAGACTTGTCGTTGATAGTTCTTGATTTATCTTTTCGGTAACCGGAACAGTGAATTGTTGTGTGCATCAAGCGAGGGTGCAGATCAGCTTTCATTCCATCTCTCATATCCTAAGGTAGGTGATATTGTTTTAAGCACGACAATTTTTTTGAATACAATTATTATTATCATTAAACCCCAAACTACAGTCCAATTTTTCTCTCATGAATTTGTATTAGCAAATCGTTAATTTGGTTCTTCGGCCTGCAGTTTGTATTTTAATGATTTAATAAGTCAAGTGAATAAAAACTAGCTCTTTCTAACTAGCATATGCTAGGTCTAGTAAGTATTTGGACAAATCAGTGTGAATAAAGATTTGTAGATAATACTAGGGCAAGTTTGGTAGAATCCGGATAAACCCAAGCACTTACTGGCGGGGTAGTACATGCTAGACCAAGTAAATGCCAGGTTTTAACGTTCCTGTCACGATACGTTCTTCCCCCCCCTACCTTTCAGTCTACTCCACATCGGCGGCATATCCCTCTCTCAATCTGTTCAACCACGTGCTAGAAGATGTATTCATCGTCAAAAGAATCTGACAATGATTTTAATAAAATAGAAAAAATTTATCGCACTCTATTTGTACATCTCCTTTCGGATCACATTGTCTTACTTAGCAAATCAAAAACCCCTGCTGTGATGAATGCTAAGAAAGAAGCTTGGGAAACCTTACGCTCTGACTACTGTGGTGCATTGGGGAAACAAGTTACTGTAGGCCAACTAATAAAAGCATTGAACAATGAGAAGTCTACCGTCAAGAAGAAGACTGACGTAAAAGTGACGGGTAACAGGAAAATAAAACTACAACCGTGGGAAAAAACATTCTTGGAGTTGATAGAAGATGATGACCCAGTATTTCACAAAATCCCGGGTAATATTTCAATGGCACAAGTGCCGGGCCCCCAGTTCAGCAACCAACCAGTCATGACATCCAAGAAAGATTGCCGAATACAGAAACTGAAGGGAAACCAAACAAAAGAACTAAATCTGCTGCCGACCACCACAAAAATAAGATCAGAAAAAGTGAAAAAATTGTGTCGAATCATGAAGCAGATGAAACTAAAGACCTGTCCACACCGCAGTTGCAAAGGATTGTTTTCTTGCAACACTACAAACTGAATAAGATCAAACTGGAGAAGGAAACTATATTGTTGGAAACCATGAAGAAGCAAACCGTTGAAAAGTCTACTCAAACTGATGTAACTGTTGATGATTGCCATACTTTATTCACATTGTAATTAATTGTAAGCTACATAAGTTGTATTTTCCTTTGGATTGTAATAATGTAGGATTCTTAGGATTATAATTGTTACCATTATAATCAAACTTGTAATTTGAAATAATTCAGTAATGGTGTGAATAAAAACTAGTATATAAAATAAGTTGATTCTATTCAGTAAATAAACAAGACCCATATCCCAAAAAAATAAATATACAAAATTGTGTGCAAGTAGGTGCTTGCATGAGAAAAACATGAAAATGTTGCTAAGTTCAATTTCTCAAAAATTTCCTCACTGAATATTCAAATACGCTATTATATTGGCACGCTTGTCTTTGCCTCTTAATGTTGTGTCGGGATTTTCATAACGAACCACCCCAGGTTGGTCATCTTCATTTGGGACGCTATCAAGATCCCCATACTCAAAGTCATCCTTTAGATGCTTGGCAATGTTGTGTAGCACAGCGCAACTGACTACCACTTGTGGAATGTTGTTTAATGCAACTCTAACATAATTTCCCAGGATTGGTAATCTCCTTTTTAACTGGCCAAAACACCTTTCTATTATAACCCTTTCTCTAGCATGGATTAGATTAAACTCTCGTTCTTGATGCGTTCGTGCAGACTTGAACGGTGTAATCAACCACGGCGATAAACCGTATCCTGAATCTCCTAAAAGACAAACTGCTCCATCATACTGTGACACGATGTCTCTGACATGACTATTCCTCCATACTCTGCCGTCGTGAACACTGCCGGGCCACTCTGCACTAATACTTGTAAACTGTTCCAATGCATTGCATGTTGCCTGGAAAATTATACTAGGATATCCTTTTCTACAAATATACTCATCACCGTGCAGCCCAGGCTTTTGTATCTCAATTTGAGTACAATCAAGGGTACCAATTACTGACGGCAAACGAAAATGTCTCTGCCACAAAATTTTAGCCTCGGTCATATCTTCAGCTGTATTTGGAAACCGTATCCAATTATGTGATTGTTCAACTACTCTACTCATCACGTACCTTATTGTCTTGTTAGCAGTAGTACGATGTACACCCACATCTTGAGCTACACCAGACTGAAAGCCAGGATCACCCACAAACCTCAGAAATATGTCCATTTGCTTTCTTCTGGAAATACCACCGCCACGAGTATCACTTTCTTCAAGAAATTGTGCCGCAAGGAAATCAACACTCTCACTGTTAAACCTTAACAGTTCTTTACAATTACGTTTGTTTATTCCAGAGCGAACAGAATAAATTTTACGTTGACGAATAGGCATAAACTCAGCCATGATCAACAGTAAACTGTTGACTGATCTAACAGGTAGTAAATGCTAGGAAAAAGTCTAGCATGCCCCAGACCAGGCTTGAAAATATCGAAGCATATGCTACAGAACAATCTACTTCAAAAGTTTTATTCACACCATTTTTTAAGCAGTTACTACTCGTTCTGGAAAACTCTACAACTTACTACCCCTAGCAAGTGTTAGAGTGTTGATTCACACAAAACGTAGCATTCACTTAAGAAATCCCTAGTATTAGCTTATACTAGTTTTCATTCACATCACTGAATAATTAATTGCATTTTTATTTAATAATTTCTAATTGTTTTTTCAAAGCCAAATTTTATTATTATTTTTTGATTGATTTCGCAGTCGCAATATGCATTTCAGTTAATTACACATCGCATTCCACATTTTTGCTATTGTTTTTGTGTGTGTTTTCTTTGGTTTCAAAACATGAAATATTCGTTCGTTCCTAGCAATTACCGGTACCGAGCTATAAACAAATTTATTAGCTCTTTTTTCTATGGCTAGTATATTCCAGGGTCGGACACGCAATCTCGTGAATTTATAATAAAAATTCTGTTCTTGATTTTTTTCTTTTTTATCGTATCTGCAGCTCGTGCTTTACGATAAACTCGTGAATTTTTAATAAAAAGTCTGTCTTGTTTTTTTTTATCGTATTTGCAGTTCGCGTTTGCGATAAACTCGTGAATTTGTAATAAAATTCTGTCCGTACTTTTTTGAATTAGTTATATCTACACTCAAAATAATATCTTTTCACAATGGAAAAGCTAAGAAAATTCAAGAATCTACGTTCATCTTGTTTAAATGATATGCAAATTTTATTTGATATTTCGGAAAATGCTAGAGTGGATAAATCTGTAAGGTCAATGTATCAAGCTCGCTATAATGATATTGAAAACTAAAAAGATAATTTTCTTGAACAACATAACAATATTATTTCGACATTGCTAACAAAATAAACAGATGTAGATAGCGAGGATAATATTCGTACTTGTTTTTTGAATCAGTATTTTCAAGTCAAAGCCACATATTTATAGTGAAATATTTAATAACACAGATTTAAATAAAATTTCCAATAATTCAACAACCTGTCAGCAACATATAAAACTTCCGAAACTGGAACTTCAGAAGTTTCGAGGTAATTTTGGAGAATTCGCGTCGTTTATAGATTTGTTTAATTCGGTTATTCATAATAAAGAATCTTTATCGGATATACAAAAATGTCAATATATGAAAGGATTATTAGAAGGCCGGTCTCAAGGTTTGATTAGAAATTTACCATTGACTGAACAAAATTATAACGTAGCTTATGACCTTTTAGTAAAACGATACACAAATAAACGACGATGTGCAAAAGCACACTGGGATGCCATTTTGAACGTGCCAAAGCTAACTACAGTAGATGTAATCTCTTTGTCAAACTTGATTGACACTTTTCAGGAAAATCTTGCAGCGTTAAAATCTATCGGTCTACCTACCGAGCATTGGGATTATGTTGTTTTTATGTTCCTCTTTTCACGTCTAGATCCTGATACCATCAAATTGTTTGAATTGGAAAACAAATCAACAGAAATTCCATCTTACGGACGATTAATTGAATTTTTAGAATCTCAACTTTTCGCTTATGATAATTTCTCTGAAAAACCTCGCTTGGGAAATACTTTTTCGTCTAATAAACCTCACTCCCCTAAGCCAAATTATCATAACTCAAAACACGTCTCAAACATACTAGCTTCAAAGTCGATTCAACAATCTGTATTCTGCAAAGAAGCCCATGGTGTATATGATTGTCCCGAATTTCTCAGCCAATCTCCGTTTGATCGTCATAATATGTGCAAATTGGCATATTTGTGTTTTAATTGTCTGAGCTCGTTCCATGGACTACGTGAATGTTCCTCAAAGTTTTGTGCAGAAAATGCAAATCTTCCAAATACCATACTTTATTGCATTTCGAATCGAAACCAATTCGCATAGAAAATGTAGCCACTTCCTCTTCACAGCCCGTTTCAAACCAACCGACTACTTCTCTAGTCATAACTCCAGAAATACTAAAAGCTACTTGCTTACTAGAGCCTAAACCGAAACAGAATGATGAGGTGCTACTTTCGAGAAGTCTTGTTAATATACCCGATAAACACAATGTTAAACAAACTGTTTGTTGTATGATTGACCCCGGAAGTATGTCGTCTTTTAATCTTACGAAAACAGCCAATCGATTAGGCCTCCCTAAGACCCAATGTCAAATTGAAGTTCAGGGACTAGATTCCATGAAAACTCAGCTCAATACTGAGAAATTATCTTTGTCAATCACTTCTCGAGAAAAGGAAAATCCATTTTTCTATGTCGAAGCAATTATTTTGGATCGAATTTGTAACGATACGCCTTCTATTAAGTTGTCATCCGAATCTTGGACCCATTTAACTAATCTGAATCTCGCAGATCCAAATTTTAATGTTCCAGGCCCAATCGAACTATTGTTAGGTGCAGATGTATTTTCGAAATTGTTGTTATCCGGAAAAATATCTGGAAGCCCCGGTGAACCTGATGCCATTAACACTGTCACTTCTCTGTTTTGTGGACTGGTGAACGATACACCCCTAGATAACATTATACAAACATTCTGGGAGGTTGAAGATGTCCCAGAAACTAGCCATATGAATCTCGATGAACAAACATGTGAACAAATTTTGAAGGAGAATCATAGTAGAGACGATTCAGGTCGCTATATTGTTCCCCTTCCGTTCAAAGAATCATCTCCTACTTTTTCTGGTATACGTGACTTAGCTTTACAACGATTTTACTCTCGTGAGCATCGTCTGATCAAACAGCCATACTTCATGCAAGAATACCTCGAGTTAAATAATATGGAATTAGTACCCAAGAACGAACTAGGACAATATTATATTCCTCATCAGTGTGTAGTGAAACCTAATAGTGTATCAACCAAACTGAGGGTAGTTTTCGACGCTTCAGCTAAAACTCCAAATGGCAAATCTCTAAACGATTATTTATATGTCGGACCCAAACTCCAACAAGATATTGTTTCTATTTTAATCAATTTACGACTTTTTAAATTTGTATATAAATGTGCGCAGACGTGAAACAGATGTACAGAATGATCCTAATTTCTTTCGAATTTCGAGACTATCAACGAATTTTTCATCGCTTCTCACCTGAAGAAGAAATTCAAAAATATCGTCTTGTCACAGTTACGTATGGAGTAAGCTCCACCCCCTATTTAGCATTGGCTACCCTTCGACAACTAGCTATCGATGAAGAATCCCGCTTTTCTAAAGCCGCTTCGATTATTATTAATTCTTCATGTATTGCCGATTTTGTGTTCGGAGCTTAATACTCTTGACGAAGCTCAATTTCTTTTACTGGACTTGATCGCCCTCATGGAAAGTGGTGACTTTTCACTTAGGAAATGGTGTACTAACCATCCTCCACTCTTGTCACATATGCCACCCTCTCATATTAACACTAATACCTTAAATTTGGAACAAGGAGATAAATCTTCTTCTCATAAGATTCTTGGTATTAAGTGGAACCCAGTTAATGATTGTTTCTTCTTTTCTCTAATTCCGAATAGAAGCCTTACCTGCTCTAAAAGATCTTTGCTATCAGAACTAGCTCGAATTTACGACCCATTAGGATTTTTGTCTCCCATTACTTTTTTGACAAAATCATTAATACAAAAACTTTGGATGACAGGCCTTAATTGGGACGTCTCGCCCCCTCCTGATATCGTTCGAATGTGGAATCAATACCTACTTGAATTCCCTCTTTTGTCACAATTACAAATACTACGTAAACTATTTCTAAACATATCATCTAATTGTGAACTACACGTATTTTGCGACGCATGTGTAATTTATTTTAGAACGTTTTACTCTGATTATCAACCTGCTCTCACTTTTATATGTGTCAAGTCGAAAATCGCTCCACTGAAAACTAAGCTTACTATTCCCCGATTGGAACTTTGTGCGGCTGTCTTATTGTCTAAGCTGATTTCGTATATTTTGAAGGTCTGTACAATTATTGTCCAATCCGTTCATGCTTGATCAGGCTCTCGAATCGTTCTACAGTGGATAAATTCTTCCCCGCACCGGTTTAAAACCTTTGTGGCAAATCGAATTTCATATATCCAGTCAAAAATTCCTAGTGCCTCATGGAAATATGTCCCCACTCATCACAACGCAGCAGATGTTGCATCTCGCGGTCTCTTACACTATGAATTCTTAGCAAAAAATACTTGGATACATGGCCCACGTTTTTTACTCTCATCCTCATTTTGCTTTCCCGACTCTTCATCATCAGGATCCATTCAATTTCCTGTTGAGGAAAAACGAAAAATTGTTTTACTAACAGAACCCTCTCAATCTAATGCTCTGGATACCCTTCTCAAAAATAATTCTTCTTTTTCCAAAATTCTACGTATATTAGCATATGTATTACGATTCGTTCACAACTTCAAGCCGTCGTCTTCAAACAGTCGGACTATAAAAGGTTATTTGTATGTTGTGCGAGGAAGGCGCTACATTTGAACTCGTTAGTAATCTCTCAACTGATGGCTTTCTAGCCGCTCTGCAACGCTTTATCGCCCGACGCGGTAGAGTGTCACATATTTACTGCGATAATGGTACAAACTTTATCGGCGCTGAAAAGGAAATTGCTCAATTCTTCCCCTCCATCTGGTCCTCAGTTTGGTGGCTTTTGGGAGGCTGGAATCAAATCTGCGAAACGTCACCTTATTCGCGTTGTTGGAATGCAAATTTTAACATATGAAAAGTTTTATACAGTTCTAGTCTTAATAGAGTCGCTATTAAATTCACGCCCCATGACCCCATTTTCGAATGATATCGAAGACATTACCGCTTTAGCTCCGGGTCATTTCTTGACTCTAGAACCGTTCACCACTCTTCTGACTCCAGACTTCACCCCTATTCCTATGAATCGTTTGTCGAGATGGCAACTTTTACAAAAGTTGCATCGTGATTTTTGGACTCGTTGGCAGAGCGAGTACCTCCATTCGCTACAACAGCGCTCGAAATGGCTGACACCAATCTACCCTTCTCCAGCCGTAGGCACCCTTGTGCTAATCAAGGAAGACAATTCACCCCCCGCGCGTTGGACTCTCGCTCACATTATCGAGCTTCATTCCGGTAAGGATTGTGTATCCCGTGTCGCTAGCGTTCGCACCCCCACTGGTACTCTGCGTCGACCATTGGTCGTCAAGCTCTGTCCCTTACCTTTCAGCGACAACTAGTATATTACGATGTTGCGGATTACAAATTCATTTTAATTTGATTGTATATAATTTTTTCTTTAATTTCGTTCATTTACGCATTTTTCAATATTTTACTTTTCCGCCCAACCTATCTATATGCGAGAAAAGTATTGGTTTACCCCAAAAAAAGTTGGAATTTAGAAATTTTTTTTTTTAATTATTTCTACGTTTTCCATCAACAACAACACGAAGAAACGGTTTTTAGAAAAAAAATCCTGTGTGTATGTCGTCGTCGTCGTTGTCGTCGGCCACTTTTCCTTACATGTCTTGTTAGCACGATACAGCCTTCGGAGTGCAATAAGTCACCAATTTTATGATTGAATGTTGTTAAGGACATGTCACATATGAACCCTATTGATTTTCAGCTCACCAGAGCCAGTACAACGGGTGCTATGGTACTTGAAGTACGACATTGTATCATTTTTTGAGAAATTTCAGTTTGTTAGCACGATACAGCCTCCGGTGTTCCACTAGTCATCAATTTTATGATTGGATATTATTCAGGGCATCTCACTGATGAACCCTATTGATTTTCAGCTCAACAGAACCAATACAACAGGTGCTACAGTACTTTAAGTATGATATTTTTGTCATTTTTGGTGAAGTTTCAGTTTGTTAGCACGATACAGCTTCCGAAGTATATACAAGTGACCAATTTTATGATTGGATATTATTCAGAGCGTCTCATATGTGAACTGTATTGATATTCAGCTCACTGAAGCCACTACAACGGGTGCTATGGTACTTGAAGTACCAAATTTTTGGAGAATTTTCAGTTTGTTAGCACGATACAGCCATCAGAGAGTATACGATTGGTCAATTTTATGATTGAATATTGTTCAAGGTGTCTCACAGATGTACTCTATTGATTTTCAGTTGACTAGCGAGTACAGCGGGTCCTATAAATCCAGATATACTAAATTTTTGGAAATTTTTGGAGAAATTTCGGTTTGTTAGCACGATACAAGTTACAATTTTATGATAGAATAGAGCCACAGCCACAGCCACAGATGCGGAAAAGTTAGTTTTAATCTTTAAAACCGTTTATTTTTTACCGGAGTGTTATAATACTTCCGCTTCCATATTTGCTTTTTTTAAATGCATGCTGCATTTCGGCGGGGAGAATGTTCGATTTTTAGAATTTATATTAGTTTTTAATTTTTTTTGGTCGAGCTCTTGGCAATGCTGCAATAATTCCTTTCCTCAAAAATAAAAGTTCCCTCCGCCTATGTCCTATTTTGTTTGCCTAGCAAAAATAACTTGAACATTCAATACTCGAAATGAAGCATATACTTCAATAAAGAGACTCGTCGTTGATTTAACTTTTCGGTAACCGGAACAGTGAGTTGTTATGTGCATCAAGCGAGGGTGCAGATCAGCTTTCATCCCATCTCCCATATACTAAGGTAGGTGATATTGTTTTAAGCTCGACTATTTGTTTTTTTTAATACAATTATTATTATCATTAAACCCCAAACTACAATACAATTTTTCTCTCATAAATTTGTATGAGCAAATCGATCAATATGGTTACTGGAAAAGCAGACTGTTACATCTGGGGGAGTAACTGCCAATGAGTTTACCTTAATCTTTCTTGATTGTATTTATGAAAATTTGACTCCAGATACTAAAACAAATAGTTTTTAGTGACGGATTTGGTTAGCAAAACCCAAACGTAACTTTATCTGACACTTTATCAAACCTTACCGAGGATAAAAAGGTTAAAATTTTCTAATACTATCTTGAAGAGGGTCACACTCAAATGGAGTGTGACTCGATTAATGCTTCTATTGAAAGAAAACTTGAAAATCGAGAAGTTTACGTACACAGTTGTTACGTTCAGATTTGCCAACGTGCAAAACTGAAAGATCCTTATAAAGTTCATTATATCTCCTACTATTTTTTCCAAAAATATTCTGTTTTTACTAACTATTCCTCATTTCGTCCTGGCAATATGACCAAGGATCCTAAAGTTACCGATATTCGATATTTGGCGTACAGAATTGATGGCTCTATTGACTATAGAATAAATTATGCTGACCACTATGTAAAACTTCCATACCAGTACATAGGATGCATGTAAATGCACTCTTTTCAAATTTCTGTAAATCAGTAAATTTTCATAGCCTCTACTCGACCATTCACTGGATGGTGCTTTTAGTCCCAGAGCTGGCTACATAAAACTGTACCGATAAAGTACACGACGTTTGAGTTCGTAAACCCCTAGAAAATAGTTGTGACGTTATCAAATGGCTGTTCTGCCTGTTCGGACAGGCCGCATATGAAAATGCCAGCCGAGTTTCCACGTCGAACAAATGTGCCTAAAAAACCGATGGGGTACACGCGTGAAAACTTTTTTAAAGGTTTTTAGAGAGTTCAACTAAGAGCGGTAAAGCAGTGGCAGAAATGTGGCCGGTCGGAAAACCTCCGGCAGAAGCGATTAATAGTGTTGGAAAACTCGTGCGAAAAAACCGATACGGTACACGTGCCAAAATTTGTTAAGTAATTTAGCCAGCCGGAAAACCTACGGAAAAATTCAAAAAATGTCGAGATACATGTAAAATTATATACATTCGCAGTTGTTGCATTCAAAACCTGTTTTTTATGATGCCATTCCAAATATCTTTTTGCTCTACCCCAAATTGAAAAAAAAATCACCTTGATACGCTGAAAACTCGCTGAAACATCATCATTTATAACAGAGCGCTCGATTTGAAGCAGGTTTCTCCGTTTCTGGCGCATCGCGCCGCCGCCGTTCGCTGGCCTCTCATCTCGGAAACGCGGACGTAGCGCGTTTATTCAATTTTCAATTATTTCCAACTCGATCGTTTGCAAAAGAAAAATCACAAGAAACTATTGAAATACTAATATATTCCTCCGACCGTTGGTCGCTGACTGACAGTATCGAAAATGAACAGCATCTGCTTCTCCTTCGATGTCAGATTGTAAGGCCCATGCTGAAAAATTTGACCTGCTCTGGCACAAACTTTCAGAGTGGATCGTATAGTGTGCGAGAGAGAGAGAGAGAGAGAGAGAGAGAGAGAGAGAGAGAGTTTATGGGGCTGGTATTGTCGAAGGATGCTACCTGACTGGCACCATGCTGAGCAGATGGCTATTCACGAGTTCAAATATTAAAAATTTTCTTAGTACAATATCAAAGTACGGAATACATAAATTTGTAATATTCATCACGAGAGTTTACCAAGCTCTTGTCATGAAGATTTTTAATCACAAGTCCTATTGGTAATATAAAAATTATAACTTTTAGCGAGTACAGATAAAAAGTGAAACTGAAAATTAAAAAGGATCCGCATGTGCAGACAGAGAGCAATAGGCAGGCTAGACATATATTTTTTTCCAAAATCAAGAACGTGATATTCTTTTTTATTGAAATAACAATGTTGTCAATTATAAAAGTGAAGGAATAATGTGATTATAAAAATTGCATTTTATAACGATAGGTTATTATAAAGCAGTATTTAAATCGATACTTATTAGCTTCATACGAGCAAATTGAATAGGAGCACTACGTCCTCGTTTCCGAGATGAGAGACCAGCGACGGCGGCGGCGCGATGCGCCCGAAACGGAGAAACCTGCTTCAAATCGAGCGCTCTGTTATAAATGATGATGTTTAAGCGAGTTTTCAGCGTATCAAGGTGATTTTTTTTTCAATTTGGGGTAGAACAAAAAGATATTTGGAATGGCATCATAAAAAACAGGTTTTGAATGCAACAACTGCGAATGTATATAATTTTACTTGTACGTCGACATTTTTTGAATTTTTCCGAAGGTTTTCCGGCTGGCTAAATTTCTGCCATTATCATATAAACCTTAGTTGAGATCCCTAAAAGCACGTAAAAATTTTTGGCACGTGTACCATATCGGTTTTTTCGCACGAGTTTTCCAACACTATTAATCGCTTCTGCCGGAGGTTTTCCGACCGGCCACATTTCTGCCACTGCTTTACCGCTCTTAGTTGAACTCTCTAAAAACCTATAAAAAAATTCTCACGCGTGTACCCCATCGGTTTTTTCACATGAGTTTTCCGACAGTCTTTATCGCTTCTGCCGGAGGTTTTCTGAACGGCTACATTTCTGCCACTGCTTTACCGCTCTTACTTGAACTCTATAAAAACCTATAAAAAAATTTCACGCGTGTACCCCATCGGTTTTTTAGGCATTTGTTCGACGTGGAAACTCGGCTGGTATTTTCATATGCGGCCTGTCCGAACAGGGAGAACAGCCATTTGGTAACGTCACAACTATTTTCTAGGGGTTTACGAACTCAAACGTCGTGTACTTTATCGGTACAGTTTTATGTAGCCAGCTCCCCGACTATTTCTAAAGCGAATAAAGCGGCACAGGCAGAAATTCGATTCAGAACACGAGGCCAATAACATTAGTGCTTAATTCTGGTTACACCTAAGGAAAAAATATATTTTAACTACCTAAGCATAATAAAATAAAATTCAATATTAAATTGTCCAAATTTTTATTAGACAAACATAAACTTTATAATTCTCTATAAACTTTTAAAATTTATAAATATTTAACTATAATGTCGAGTGTTCAACAAAATTTTCGCTAAAGTTGGCTTTGAGTTTAAAAGGTCAGTGGGAGATCAATTATCTACCTGTTGCTTCTAACTGTTCGCTCCGCCCACTAATTTGACAGGCGTACATTCTTGCTATTAGAGTTTAAATTATCATAGAAATACGTTCATGACGTCAAATTTGATCAGCAGCCAAGTTGAGTGGAAATTTTGTTGAACGCTCCTTATAAGACCTACGCACTGCAATCTTTTAGCATTCGTTTTACCCAAGTGGGTGAAACTGTCCGGATAATATACATAATTGATGTGTAACTGAAAAATATCGTATCTGTTGACATATTTTTCAATAAGTCAGATATATCAATTTTACCCGACAGTTTTAATTGTTTGGGTAAGGTGGTATTAAAAGCTGGCAGTGTGTGGAGCCTATAAACTTGCGTTTTATCGTTTTTAAGTCAAAACGACAGCACTTTACAAAATATATAAAGCAGGAATCTACATTTTCGTGAAATCAATTATTTATAGATACTTACATTCTTTTGTGAGGAATGAAAAAACCAAGCAAAAACAAAATTGACCAAATACTTGTTTCTATCAAAAAATATAGGGTTAATCTTTTAAAATTTATAAATATTTATAGGGCCCACACACTGCGAGCTTTTAGCATTTGTTTTACCCAAATTGCTAAGGCTACATAACTAAGGTATAACTGAAAAACATCCTTATTGTTGACGTTTTTCTACCAGATATATCAATTTTAACCATTCAGGTAATGCGGTGTTAAAAGCTGGCAGCGTGTGGATTCATAAACTTGCGTTATATCGTCACAGTCACTAGAATGTATTGCGACGGCCTGAGATGAACATGCCGGTTGCTGTAATGGTGTGGAATTTGCAATTATAAAAGTAATTGTAGTAATAATTTGTAGAATTTTACAAATATAAGTATAAAAAATATCATATTTTCTTAAATTTATCACTATGCAGAATACATTACATTGACACTGGTATTCTGTACTGTCGCTTAAATACAAAGCATATGCTGATAATTATTGTATGTTCTTCTCATGTAAGTTTTTACCAGCCTCAAGTTCTTAAGATAATTTACTTGTTCAAATGAATGTTTTATCAACAGATATACATGTTTTAATTTTTTGTTTCCATTATCTTAACACCAGGATATTCCCTTACACAAATTGCAAGAAGGTATAAATCCCGTCAGAAAGTATCAATGAATTATGCTGCCAGATGACAAAAAATAAATATCAATAACAGCTGATTATAATGTCTACTTAAATTTAATATTTACCAGACTGAACAACTATTTTTGTTGGTGGATCATTCAATAAAATGTGACTTTTGCGTTTTAACCATGGAAATAGGGTAGGCACAGCTAGCTGAAACAAATGCTTGGGATATCCTCCTTTGGAAACAATTTTTTCCCGACAGTGAAGTTCACATAACCTATAATTCTTTTGTAAAGCATCTGTAGTCTTTCCAAACAAATCTGCACAGTTACAATCTTTCAACCATAAGTGTGCCCTAGAGGTAAATAAATGTAGGTATATTTTTATAATTTCACATGACTATAAAATAAATCAACTACTAATTTATATTGAATATTATGTATTATCATTCAACATATTTTTTGCTGAACAGGGCTCATCAGCAGAAAGCTTATTGTAGTATATATTATTATTTCATGTTATTAAAGGCAAAGGGACAGATCAATGTTAAGAACCAGAAACATAGAATTACACAACTTAAAATGCATAGGTACATGTAAAGTAAAATGTAAAATATTGAAAAAGTAATATATACCTATAATATATTGCATATAGTAACAATTTCTCTTACCTCACAGGGTCTTTGGGAAATCCAGACATAATTATCCCTTCTCCTGTTCTTGAGTGACATCCACGAATTGCACAATTTATTCATCCCATAACAAATACAATAATTTCTCAATAAGCGTTCCACTAGTCACGATATTGTTGAAAACAAAATCAAAATAAACTTTAATAAAAGCGTTTGCTTGCTTAACAACGAAGAATATTTTTTGGTTAACATGAAATATGACATTGACATATTTGAAACATGGCGTTTATCACACAAAAGTCGAAATTTCGCCAGTTTGTGTTGGTGTATTATTTGCTAAACGTTAAAATGGTCGATATTTTATTTTTAATATATTTAAGCTATGGGTGGATGTCAATCCACTCCAGTTCATAGGTTATTATTAGATAAAACCGAAGAGAAACAAACCTATTGATACTTGACTTTGAGCAATCCCATCACAGACACATGATATAAGAAATTAACCAATAAACGTGTGTATAGTGGACGCAGTTGCATTTTAATTGGCTGGCGGCGTTTTGTTGACGCAATTGGGTACCTGTCTTGATTTGGCTTTACGCTGAATGTTATAATTATGATTTATATCTTTGTTCTGTTTTCATCACACGACGATATGACGATATGTAGTGTTCATATCGAGCATATTTTTATATCTTTTTCTTATCTTATAATCTCTATCTGAACTTCAATGAGTTTAATACGTGGTTAATAGTTTATTATTTGATATATTATATTTATTATTTGTATGTAGGGTTGAATATCCGGATAAATGTTTGAACTACAACTTTCGCTCCATGTGAAAGATAATAATAATTTTCTTTAATTATAAGTAAATATGCTTAAAAGAATATGATAGGAATATTCAGTTTGGTAATATTCTAAAATGAATATTTTAAGAATATTCATCAGGCTTGTTTTGTGAATATTCACTAAGGAATATTAATAGAATATTCAAAAATAAGATTAATATTATAAGAATATTCTTAATTGATTCGGAATATTCTCATACTTTTTGGTGTATTTAAAGATTATTCTATGAATATCCCATGTTGTCTGGGTATACCACCAACCTCTCAAAATAAAAACTCAGGAATAAAAAAAACTTTATACTTATACATTTTAGGCAATTTTATGAAAGACTTTTACATGATTAAAAATGAAATTTATCAGCTGTTACCTGTATCAAGTAGTTGCCATAATTTTACATTTAAACGTATTACAGTTCCTATAGTTTTAAGAGAATTGTGTTTATTTTGTCGCAGTTCCTAGTTTTAAATTGGACAGGTTTCGACTTTTTTCTAAATTTTCGTGAATAAATATTATTTTTTGTAATTATTAGTGTTCAAATTATTGCCAATGTACCAAATAATTATTATAATGATCACTACGTTACAAAACCTTGCAAGCACAAGCAACATTTTCAAATCGTATTTCAAAATCTCGTAAGTCGTTTATTTTTGTAATACACAACCATTACTTAAAATGAAATTAACTGTCTCGACCCTTACTTCGTGGAATCTACACATATTAGTGTTTTAAATGAAACTCAACGTTTGTAGCTAATTCCGCAATATAATGAAACATGTTGAAAATTCTAAAAAATTGACAATTGTTTCGATAACTGAATATCATCGTCAGAATGACAGAAGTTACATTCCATTTGATGCCTACCTGAAGAAATAAAAACTTATAAAATCATCACATATGCAGGAAATCTTTCTAATAATATTTCAAAGATAATATCTTTAGCAACGAATACAACAATTTCTTTTAAAACAGAAAGTAACGTAAGTACAAAATTGTTAAATGTTAAAACAAAAATACCAACATTAAAGAATGTCCAGAATGTAATGCTGTCTATTTGGGTCAGACCCTTAGAAATTTTGAAATCCGATACAGTGAACACTTAGGAGCATACAGATTAAAACAACCAGATAAATCCCATTACGCAAAACATCTACTTGACACCAACAATTCATTGACACCTAACACAGAACTAGAAGTATTACATATTTGTGATAAGAAACACAAGAACTGGATTTCCTTGAAGAGTTGAAAATTAGAAGACACTTAAGAAACCCACAATATCAAGTCGTCAATGAACAGATAAATCTAGGGAGTACTCCACTATTAAACTGTCTTCTTAAGTGATAATTGTAAAGATCAGCAGATATGGTTTTCCTGGTTTTCTATATCATTGCACAGTTATACTGATCTTAATTGGAAAAATGATATCCAGGATATCACCATAGGGCTAATAATATCTAAGCTTCAATATTTGTAATATCACATCTTCTTCTTTTTTCTATTAACATATATTAAGTCAAAGACAAGGTAGGTCACTTCTTGGTCTAGCCAAAAATAACTACTAACCATCAAATGAAATGTAACTTCTGTCATTCTGACGATGATATTCAGTTATCGAAACAATTCTCAATTTTTTAGAATTTTCAACATTTTTCATTATATTGTGGAATTGGCTAAAAACGTTAAGTTTCATTTAAAACACTAATATTACTCAAGATGTTACTAAATGTCTAAAAACTATAATCATTTAGCGAATTTTGTAGCCTCAATTGTTCCTTGAAGAGTATAATTAAACTGTGTAAACGTTTTTTCTTCCTCCTGTAAAATTTTAATTAATCGGTTTAGCAATTTATCCATCGATATTATTATGAAGTTTGCGACCGACAACTAATGATAATACCTATAAAAAGTAATCCTTCAACAATACCAGCTGAACTTTGCTATAGTCTATTTCTTAATGTCTTAAATATTCAAATAGAAAATTATCTCTTACAGAGTGGTCCTAAGAATTTTACAAGTAAATACTAAAATTCTAATGCAAAACAAGTAGGTGTCTGTATTGGTTATCTGTACATACCTGTTTCAGCTCAAAATACAATATGGTAATAAAACTGAACAATGCCAGCAGAAGGATAAACAGTGCGGCGTTGGCGGAGATTACGATATTAGTTCATTTTGCTTATTTAATTAGATTCGGTCAACATTACAGTTGAAATAAAATTCAATCGTTTAGGCCTATTAACAATTTACATTTTCATTTTTATTAAATTGAATTAATGAAAGAAAATATAGTTTAATTCTCATAATTCAAATTTATTGACAATGAATTAATGTATATTAAGTAAAGTAAACATACCATTTATAGGAAATATAAAATTCATCCTCTTCATCCCAGTATCATCCTCTTCGCTGGCCATACAAGAATCATCCGAAGACTCGTCGAGAGAGATCACTATCGGTTCTATAGTTTGTTCTATGAGGATATCTAAAACCCACATTTTCTCTTCCTCTTTAATTACATGATTCACAGAATCTCTCCAGTTCTCTTCAGTTATTGTCGTCAATGAGTACTTCATGAGTTCACGAACATCTTTCATTTTAAATGTTTTATTATGTCTAGTTACATAACCTTTCATTTGGGCCCATATTAGCTTCATCGCATTTAATTCACAATGGTAATGGAAAACGCAGAAATAATTAAACACCTATATATTTATTTCTTAGAATTAAGAGTTTCTTTTGATAGTTTAGTTTAATCAAATAAAGAATTGAACATACTATTCTTGGTGATAAAAGAAAATAATGAAAACTTGCGTAATGATGATCCCTGACGAAGTACGCTACTGATTCCTCGTATTCAACTTCCAATCTTTGGAACACCACTCCAAATAGTAAGAGCTAGGTATACCAAGCGAGTAACAGCCCCTTACATGAACCCCTTATGCACGGGGTTACTTGTGTAAAACAATCTAAAGTGACTCCAATTACCAGGTCTGATGTAACTGACAGAGACTACTATACTTCAAAGACCGTTCACTCCTTTAGAGAATCTATTATGAACAGTTCTGATCCAAAATGGTGGTTGGTAAAAGTAGATATCCAAAATCCCTTAAAACAGATTTATAAGTCTGACACACCATAAATATACAATTTACCGAGAACTACGATGATCAGACTTATCAAAGTGGTTTCAAAATAATTCCCACGAATGGATGATTCTTCTAAATCAAAAATTTAAAACCACAACGGGTGTTACACACCATCTACTCCCAGACTACCATTGAGAATCCGTCACGGATGGGTGTCTTCTGTCCTCACGCGAAATATTTGGTAGATACTGCCTAGTATTATGCTTCGAGATAGCTACAAGCGAGCTTCCAGTTTTAGTAGATCGATTCTACTAATTAGGCACCTTGGCCCAAGGTGGCTTTGAATGTGCAAAATTTGATATTAGAATATAAGAATAAAGGTCAGATAAATCATACGGAATGTCCCAAGAGAATTCTTTTACGGAAATATCAGTTCTTACGTAGTAACTATAGGAAAAATAAATAAATGATAATAATTAAATTACAATATTTATAACAATTGAGGATAATTTAAGATTTGTTACCAAAGAAAGGTCTCGATTAAAAATAAACTCTTGCAAGTTACCGCTTCGTCTTATCGAAACAAATAAAGGAAAATTATTATGCAAACAAAAAAATTATAAATAAAATGTTACAAGAAATTAGATCGCAAAGAATAGAACAGATAACTTATTAATGAATTAAAAATATGCTATCGCGTTTAATAACCAACGAACCGCATAGATAACTCAACACATATTTATGGGTATTGTAGATAGCGAAAATTGTTTATTCCGAAGTCTTCAGTCAAGAAAATATATTAAACGATGCCACCATACACAAAGTTTGTTGCTAAATCAACGTTAGGCATTAATCCGATAGCTTCTAGGGGTAAGGGGGGGACATTGACTACAGATTTGTGGTTAGAGGAAAGAAAACAGACCGATGGAGCGGAAGACTATTGGAGAATTCACGATGGAATTTACGATTTGACTGACTTTGTAAACAAGCATCCTGGAGGATCTGACTGGCTAACTTTAACGAAGGTAAATTATCAAAAAAAAATAGTTACAGTGTGCGATATGGAGAAAATAATTTCTTATTCTTGTTATTAATTTTAAAATAAGTTCATGGACATATTATATTCTCAGTTAAGCACTCATATTTTTTATTATTCGTCGTCGTCGAGTCGAGTGTGCAGGTACATTTGTATGGTCCGTAAAAAATGTTTCTAATTAATTAAAAAGTCAGCAGTAAATAATAAATTTGGTATTAAAATGATTGGTAATTGAAGACCTTTATCATTGTTGTAATTGTGTGATTCCTTCTTGTGTACAAACAGTGAAAATTGCATTTGTTTTATTTTTGTAATATTTTTGTTAATTACTTCAAAACTATAAAAAAAAGTCTTGATAAGCAACATTTATACTAGTTTGGTTTGGTATATCCATTGGCGTGCCGATTTTATAACAAATATAGGAGATAAATGTACAACATGCAAAGTGAATCTGAGTGATAAGGATAAGTTGGTTATTTGTGACAGTTGCCACGCCGTATTTCATGCTACTGATGGTTGCACTAATCTTGCAGCATCTGAATTTAGGGCTGTTATATTACAAAATAGATCGCTATTATTCTTCTGTAATGACTGTCGATTGGCATTTAAAAAAATCCCATTATTATTAAAACAGATGGAGGATCTCAAAAATGATGTAAAGGATTTAAAAAATGAAGTATATATACTAAAGGACGAAAAGAAAATATTGGAAGAACAAGTGCAAAAGATAAAAAATAGTGAAATGACATCAACTGATATGGAAGAGGTCATGAATGAAGTGGACAAAAGGGGTCAAACAATATTATGGTTTTTAATGTGAATGAATCGGCTACTGCGAATAGAAACGAAAGAATAGAAGAGGAGAAAAGAACAATAAGAGAGGTTTTATCAAATGCGAATATTACACTTAATGATTTTAAAGTTATAAGAACTGGAAAATATGATGGAAGAAAAACGCGTCCTATAAAGGTTATCTTGGAATCTAGTGAGGATGTATTAAATATTCTAAAAAACCGTAAAAAAATTACTGAGAGAATTCCCTCTATCAAAATATTCGCAGATCAAACAGTAAAACAGCGTGAGTATTATAAACAGTTAAAATCTAAGTTGAATGAATTAGTTGCTGCTGGTGATAATTCAAAAATTATTAAATATGTGAATGGCGTTCCCAAGATAGTAAATAAAGATCTCTCAAAAAACTAAATACTAAAGCTAGCAAAAAGGAGTCTTCGTCAATTGAATATAATTCAGATATAATTTACCTAAATATTCAAAGTTTGGTGACACACAAAACTCAATTGATAGCTGACATTGTTTGTTACCATCCTGCCATTATCTTGCTAGGCGAATCTAGAACTACAAGGGAAATAGAGAATTTTATATTTGAAATATCTAACTATTCACTCATAAGATGTGATTCTAACTCAAGACACACAGGAGGAGTGATTATGTATATTAGAAGCGATATACACTTTTCTAACGTTAAAACTTATGTTTACAATGAAAATTATTGGTGCAGATTTATATCTGGAAGTTATGGTGGTGCTAAATGGGTAATAGGAAACCTTTATCATTCACCTAATGGTAGCCATGCAGCGTTTCTTGATCAATTGGAGGTAATATGTGAGGAGGTATTTTGTAAGAATTCTCAAGTGATTTTAACTTAGATTTTTTGTCAAACGAATTTTATGTAAAAAAAATTAAAGATATTTTTAATGCTCAGGGAATATGTCAGAAAATAAAAACATATACAAGAATTACTAATACCAGTAAAACTTTAATAGATTATGTACTAACAAATGTTGACAATTTACTAGTTAATGTATTAGATGAGCCCAAATTTACTGATCATTCTGTAATAACTGTTAAATGTTTTCAGGTAGATAAATATATTATTACAATGAAATGTACTAGAATGGTTAGAAAATTAACTGATGAAAACTTATTTACCATAAATTTAAATTTAATTGATAGTCAATTTTTACTTAATAGTACTGACGTTAACGATATTTATAATAATATTAAATGTATTTTTCAAACAGTTGTTAATGAGATTGCACCCATAAAAGGAATAACATATTGTGAGAACGATTTACCTTGGTATGATGGTGATATAAAAAAACTAAGTAAAGATAGAGATGTTGCATATAAAACATTTAAAAGTAACGCCAATAATATTAACTGGGAAAGCTATAAACAAAAACGTAATGCTGTTGTTAATTTGATTTAACAAAAAAAAATAATTTCTATTATAATCATATTGATAAAAATGTGATGAATCCCCGTTTAATGTGGAAAACGTTGAAGAAATTAATCAATCCGAAACAATTCAATAATAACTTCTCTAACGGTGTTCATTTCGAGAATAATGGCCCGGTTGCTTTTGTGAGGGATGCTAGTAGGCTTTCTCAACATTTTAATAACTTCTTCGTTAATGGTATTGATGATATGGTGTCTAGTATTGAAGATATTGAATTTATTTGTGATATTCAAATATGTGAGAATATTTTTAGTAGTTTTAAGTTAGTTTCTTTACACGATTTAGAAATAGTTATAAAAAATTTAGAGAATAGAGGAGGTACAATTTGTGAACTAAATAGTAAAATCGTAAAAAATTCTTTTAAAGTTATTGAGCATGTGTGGTGTCACTTTGTGAATGTATCATTGGAAAGTGATACATTTCCTGAGGAATTAAAAACTAGTATTGTCACGCCTATTGAAAAGGTTGCTAATACAATTATAAAAGTGGTGAATTCAGACCAATTAATTCGTTACCATTTGTAGAAAAAGTATTGGAATATGTGGTTTACCAACAACTATTAGAATATATTATTTCAAATTGTTTATTATTTGTTAACCAGTCTGGTTTTAGATCCAAGCATTCATGTGAATCAGCTATTAAGCTGACTGTCTCTGAGTGGAAAAATAACATTAGCAAACATTTGTATACTATAGCAGTATCATTGAATCTGAGACGAGCATTTGAGACTGTCAATAGAGCAATACTGCTTAGAAAATTGGAGCGATATGGTATAAAGGGTAAAGTGTTTAATTGGATTAAGGGATACCTAACAAATAGAAAACAAATAACTAAAGTTTGCGATACAATGTCATCAGCTATTGAGGTAAAGCATGGTGTTCCTCAGGGTAGTATTCTAGGTCCCCTACTCTTCTTAATGTATGTAAATGACATGGATAAGTGTGTTAAATGTGACTATATTCATATTTTTGCTGATGACACTTTAATTTCAGTTAGTGATGTGAATTTAGACAAAGCTATAGCAAAAATGAATAATGTTTTAAGGAGTATGCATACCTATTTAAAAATGAATTAAATTAAAGCTAAATGTGAATAAAAGCTAAGTTATGATAATTACTACACCACATAAATACAAACAAATAAATATTGATCACATTAATGTCAACATAGATTATGAAAAAATTGAGATCGTAAAAGAGTTTAAATATTTAGGATTTATGTTAGATAATATCTTGTCCTTTAATAGTCACTTTGAATATATTAAGAAGAAAATTTTGAAAAAGCTATATATTTTTTAAGAGTGTCTCAACACTTAAGCTTAAATTCAAGTATTATTGTATTATACATACAAAACCATCCTTCAACCTCATTTTGAATATTGTCCAACATTGCTATTCTTCCTTGATTTAATTAAGATGTGATTACAAACGTTACAAAATCGAGCAATGAGAGTTATTTTGAGGTGTTGTAGAATCACTCCTGTATCACTGATGCTCCAAACTTTGCGATTGTTTACTGTTGAGAGACGGTTGAAATACTTGACTATGGTTTATATTTACAAAATGCTACACAATCTATTGCCGATATATTTTAGTAAATTTATCGTATTTGCTAATCAAATTCACACATATGATACTATAAACCAGAATAATTTATATGTAAATACTCAAAGTAGTACATATAATGTGAAAACTTTATTTTTTAAAGGATTTATTACTTACAATAATTTACCGAATAATATCAAAAATTCAAAAAGTCTTTCTGAATTCAAAAGACATTTATCATTCTTGTATAAAAATGAATATAAAACATTTTAGTACATTTGTGTAGGTGGTGAATTGCGCTGTTTTGCAATATGTTTTAATATTTTGAATCAGTTCTTTTCAGTGCCTTCAACGTTATTATAAACTAATGATTATGTCACATTTGTGTTAGTGTATACTTAGTGTGCAAGTCGTATTTAACTACGATATTGTAATTCTTTTTTTAAATGTTAAATTTTTATGTATATTGGGGTTTCCTAAATAAAGATTCTCATCATATTATTAACTTGTATCTACTCACTCAGTTTTCTTGGGAATTTATTGGTTCATTTATACAGAACAAGCTCAGACTTGCTGCGTTAATTTTTCATATAAATCTATATGAAATCTATTTTATAGATACTATCACAGGCAACGGTAGTTGCCGAGTGACGCAACGGCACCACCACAAAAACTACCACACTAAAAAGCTCAATACACATTATTCTAATTAACCCTTTTTTCACTTGGTTTATTAGATGGAATGGTAAGTTTTTTATTGTTAAATGTTTTTCTCGAAGGACCGTATATTGTATTCACTGTTGTAGGATGTTTGATTAAATGTTTTCTCGAAGAAATTAAACACTTATTTCACTTTCATGTTGCTATATTGCAGGAATTTATAACTTTTTTTTGCGTAGACAATTAAGAAATTCACTTGATCATACGCGTTACATTTTGATTATTTAGCACATAATCTGCTGGAGTAATGAATGTTTAATGATTAATTACACATGTTTTTTACCAGGACCAAATTCCGGGTGCTCTTATAACATGAGTACCATTTTGTACGTCAGTTTAATATGATGAGACAAATGTAATGTAGTAGACATATTTATATATCGGTTAACGTGGTTACGAGGAAGGAGGAAAATAATAGAATTTGAAACGTAACGGTCAGATACAGCGAGTGAAAATTTGCAGCTAGGATGATTTTTGTTGCCTGAAAAGGTTATATGTCTTGAGCAGAATATTTGTTATACAGGGGAAGTTGAAAATAAAAATCACAGGAGAATTTGGTAATTAAATCAAATTCGAACATATTGGGGACGCGGGAAGAATTGAAGAAAGGTGAGAGATGGCTGCTCTCAGACATCGAAAGCTGATGTTAGTGAAAGGGTTAGATAGCGTGAGAGTGTATAGGGTTCTGATACAGGATTATGAATGAAAGTGAATAATTGTAGATATAATTATATAAATGTATAGGGGTTGTAAAAATAACCTAATGTTGGTGTCAGAGTGGTGTAAGGACTCTGGCGTCATGAGTGTAAACGAATGAACAAGAGTTGAGGTTAGAGTGTTGTAGGGACTCTAACGTCAAGAATGTAAGAATGAACAAGATGTCTAGATGTATGCTAGTTCTTGTTTTTTAAGGGCACGAGTGTTTGAAATGTACTCTAGAAATGGACTAGAGGTGTGAATGATAAGAATGTAAGCAATATACTCTAGAAATGGACTAGAGTTGTAAACGATAAGAATGTATGCCATATACTCTAGAAATGGACTAGAGTTGTGAACAATAAGAATGTATGTATTATAATAGGAGAGAGAGAGAGAGAAAGTGTCAGTGATTACAACATGATTATGCTGTAGAAGAGTAAGGTTTGGATTAGATTTTATAAAAAAAAGCTGAAGGAATGAGAGAGATAGGAAAGGGCCAAGTGGCAGTTTTTTTTTCGGGCCTACTGGATCTATATACCAGCGCAATTCGCCACCGGCAGAGGTTTACCCGGTCCGATTGGGGCCTAGTGACTTACGTCACACCAAGCGTTGACTCTAGGTTAAAACAATTGCGGTACCAGTTTGTTTAAGGAGTAACGGTCCAGGAACCTCAGGCATATTTAAACAAAAAGGGGGACCAAGTTGTGAAGGGATGTGAAATTCCATGAGAGAGCATGGAAAGCTCATGTGGGTGTTTTTCCGGTTTTTTTTTGTATCAGAATAAATGGTGCTGGGTAAGAAAGGGAACGTTTTTCTTCGAAGAACGTGAAAATTCCAATGTAGCTTGCGCTACTCCCTTTCTACGCGGAGGAATGAATTGTATAGTGAGGGTGAGTGTAAGAGAGTAAAGTTTTAATGTTTGAAACATTAATGTGTGATTAATTAATGAAATGACATGATCGTATAAGTACAAGTAATGTGACCACCAATATAAGAGTAAATGTAAGAGAGATTTTCTTTACGTATAAGGTTGTTTATTTTTGCAACGAGAGAAGCGCTTTGTCACGTTGACAAGGTATAAATGACTTTTCTTATTTATGTTTCTGAGAAATCAGGCATAGGTAACGGAATGATTTTGACAATTGGTCGAGTGTAAGTACCTGAAGCGGTTTTGACTTGGACTGAACGGATTTTACCGTCTTTACCAGCTGTGACGTCGGTTATGCGGGCTAAAGGCCATCGTAAGGGAGGGGAGTCGTCGTCCTTGATTAAGACCATGGTTCCTATAGTGAGATCTTTGGATGGGGTAGTCAATTTGGGACGGTTTTGCAATTGGTTAAGGTAGTCGACAGACCACCGTTTCCAAAAGTTTTGTTGAGCATGAGTGCATTGTTGCCAGAATTTCAATCGGTTTGTAGGGAGTGAGGATAAATCTTTGTCTGGAAGTGCCATTAGAGGTGCTCCTATGAGAAAATGGCCTGTTGTTAATGGCAGCAAGTCAGTAGGGTCAGTCGAAAGGGGATGTAAGGGTCGTGAATTGAGTATAGCTTCTATCTGAGTCAATATGGTGCTGGACTGTTCGAAAGTAAAAGTGGAGGTACCAAGTAATTTTATCAGATGAGTTTTAACGCTTTTGACTCCGGCTTCCCAGAGACCACCCCAATGTGGGGATCTGGGGGGAATGAATTTCCATTCTATTGATGATGTAAGTAAGTGGTCATATATGGGAGAAAAATTCTTAGTCAGGAAGTGAGATACTTCAGCAAGATAATGGTTAGCACCAACAAAATTCGTGCCATTGTCGCTGTAAATTACAGATGGAAGTCCTCGTCTAGAAGTGAAACGTTTCAATGAAGCGATAAAGAAATCTGCGGACAGATCAGAGACTAGCTCAAGATGAATTGCCTTTGTCGAGAAGCATATGAATAGGGCGATGTAAGATTTGGATACCGGAGCTCGCTTTAGATGAGATGATTTTATTGAGAATGGTCCTGCGAAGTCGACTCCAGTCGTCTGGAAGGGACAGGAAGGTGTTACACGAAATGCAGGTAGATCAGACATGATTTGCTGTGCAGTTATGGCCTTGAACCTGAGGCACATTAGACATTTGTTTATGATGCGCTTGATCTCACGCAGGCCATCAATGGGCCAGAATTTTAGACGGATATTGGCGAGAACATTTTGACGACCACTGTGTCCTAAACGTATGTGTTCTTTTTGTAAGACCAGGGTAGTGAAATGACAATGAGCAGGCAGTAGAATTGGGTGTTTTTGTTCGTAGGAAACGGGCGAATGGGAGAGTCTACCTCCGACTCTAATAAGATTGTCCTTGTCTATTAAAGGTTTAATGATATAAGACTTTTTTCTGAGGGTAGTTGATTCTTTTGTAGTGTGCGATAAAGGTTTGGGAAGCTGTTTGTTTGCACCTGGCGTACAAGGAAAAGTAAAGCAGTGTCTAGATTTTGTCTAGAGAAGATTTTTTGTGTAGTAGCAGGATGACGGATGATTTCTATAAATTTGTATATGTATGCCATTTCTCTGACTAGTTTGGTTAGAGATGATGAACGAGTTATTAGGACTATGAAGGGGTTTGCTGGTTTCACTGTCGTGACGAGTGACTTTTTATTTGCTTCAGGGGGGTCCGGTAGACAGGAAAAGGTATCGTGACAAGACGTGTCGTCGGAGGATTACCATAGAAAATGAGGTCCACAGAACCACTTGGTACTGGGAAATTCTAAGCCCCCTTGATAGGATGTCCGCAGGGTTGAGGTGAGATCGAATATGTCTCCACATAGCGGAATGGGTTGCTTATTGAATTTGAGTGACTCTGTTGCAGGCAAAAATTGTCCATCTACTGGGTATGCTTTTTATCCAGGACAGGGCTATTTGAAAATCGGACCATAAAATGAAAGATGAGATTTTTAATTGTTGATCAAGGATGTTGCGGAGTCGTGCGTAAAGTTTTGATACAAGGGCCATGGCGCATAATTCTAAGTTAGGAGCTGTAATCGGTTTGTTGAGAGGGGCGACACGGGATTTGGAAATGATAAGTTGTGAGGATGCGGAAGAATCCGTGTAAATTGTTCTCAGATAGAAACAGCCTCCATAAGCCAATGAGCTGGCATCACAGAAACCGTGGAGTTCGATGTGTGATATTTGTTTGTTTTCAAATATATGTCTAGGGATATGTAATGATGATAACTGGGTCACGCTTTCTACAAATTCATACTATTTCTCTATAAGTGCCAATATGAGGATGAATATAAGTTTGATTAAAGTGCAATTGTATACGAGTGCAAGTAATAATTCATTTGTAAATGTGTTAGGTGGCATGAGAGTAAATGTAAGGTAGTGATCACGAGTGTAAGTATGATGAGGGTTTTGTCTAACTCTTTTGAGATTGTTTTTATGATTATAGACATTTGTCTTAAGGGGGCCCGGCTCTTTTGCGGGCAAGAGTTATTTCTGTTCTCGTCAAGAAGAGGGAGGGTAAGATATGTATATAATGTTTTTGTCAAGTCGTTTTAAATCCAAAGTGTCGTCAATGTAATTTTGTAAGTAGCATATGAGTAAGGGGGATGACGTTTTCTTCTAAACGTCACCCAAGTGGTTATATTCTTCAACCAAGTATCTTTTTAATCCAAGTGTCCAAGTG
Source organism: Galeruca laticollis (assembly GCA_963921935.1). Taxonomy (NCBI): domain Eukaryota; kingdom Metazoa; phylum Arthropoda; class Insecta; order Coleoptera; family Chrysomelidae; genus Galeruca; species Galeruca laticollis. Next base: position 247,440,268 of record OY998175.1, read on the forward strand.
TCTTTTTAATACCTTCATCGAGGTAATCACAATAAAGTATTTTTTTTTGTAATAATACCTTTGTCTAGGTATTCACATGAAAGTATTTTTTTTTCAATAACACCTTTATCCAGGTATTCACATTAAAGTATTTTTTTATCAATAACACCTTTATCCAGGTATTCACATTAATAACACCTTTATCCAGGTATTCACATTAAAGTAATTTTTCATGTCAAAGTGTAAAAGTTTTATGTCTTTCTTAGTGTCAAGTATACATGTTTAGGAGTTAATCATTATCCTCTTCTTGAGGATGAAAGGTTTAGTTTTCTTGACGAGAAAGAGTTTAAGTAGTGAATGAGTGCTATCATGCACTAAAAGAGCGTTGAGTAAGAAAGTGAATTGTTTATTCGAGTGTAAGTGTTGGTTTGAGAATGATTTATGAGTAATAACGTTTTAATTTGAGAATAAGTTTTGATTTATAAGTGTTTTGTGATTTAAGAATGTATTTGAGGGTAAGTTTTTATTAAAAGTGATTTGGTCACACCGGAAGAATGAGTGTAATGAGTAAGAGAGGGGTTATTCGTTAGGTATTGTGAATGAGTCTTGTCCAGAACAGTACGTTTTATGACGATAATATTCTGGAGATTGTTGCATTGGTTGTGAATGATTAGGGTTTATGTCCAAAGGTCTCAATGATTTGTTTTGTTTTTAATATGTGAACGACTAGTGCATCAAATAACTCTTCCTTATTGATATTTAGATTTAACAAAGGCAGTGTATTTAGTGCTATCTCCTGAGAAAATCGGTATTTCTATGGAAGGTAATCTAATGTGAGTTTCACTCTGAGAATGTACAGTTAATTGATTAGTTTGATTGAATTTAGAGTTTAATTTTTCGAAAGCATTTTGTAGTTTGCAGTGTAATGAGTAATATTTTTCATCAATCTGGCTTCTATCGTCAAATTCTAATTCAGTATCTACGGCTATGGTTTCAATTTGGTCTTGAATCTCAGAGTATTCAAAATAATATTTCTCTAAATTGTCTATTCGGAATTTGAAAGCATACTTGTCTGACTCGTCCAAATTGTTATGAAACCAATTATGAATACGAGTAATTGCTGCCTTACAACTAGCACGTTGTATTTTAAAAATCCATTTTATCAATTATATCAATTATTTGACATAAAATTCAAATCAATGTGTCCTGTTAGGTATTTAAGTAATATTTTATGATGTAAATGATTGTTTTCCAAAATTGATATGAGATAATGGTATTAAATGTCGAAACTAAATTTGAAATTATAACATGTAATAAAAATGTAATACATTTTTTCCGTCTTTTGTCTTGTTCGTTTTCACTGCTAATCTGCTGTCTGTGTCGAAGAATTTCAATCTCCTCTTGGATTTGAGCTGCCAACACTGCTCTCAATTCAGGACCATATTCTATGAACTTATTTGTCTTGTTCGTTTTCACTGCGAACCTGCTGTCTGTTTTGAAGAATTTCAATTTCCTCGTAGATTTGAACCGCCAACACTGCTCTCGATTCAGGACCAAATTCTATGAACTTTATTTGGTTCGATCCGACTACAGAAGGGCCATATTCTAATTAACCCTTTTTTTCACTTGGGTTATTAGATGGAACGGTAAGTTATTTATTGTTAAATGTTTTTCTCGAATGACCGTATATTGTATTCACTGTTGTAGGATGTTTGATTAAAGGTTTTCTCGAAGAAATTAAACACTTATTTCACTTTCATGTTGCTATATTGCAGGAATTTATAACTTTTTCTTTTGCGTAGACAATTGAGAAATTCACTTGATCATACGCGTTACATTTTGATTATTTAGCACATAATCTGCTGGAGTAATGAATGTTTAATTACATATGTTTTTTACCAGGACCAAATGCCAGGTGCTCTTATAACATGAGTACCATTATGTACGGCAGTTAAATATGATGAGACAAATGTAATGTAGTTGACATATTTATATATCAGTTAACGTGGTTACGAGGAAGGAGAAAAATAATAGAATTTGAAACGTAACGGTCAGATACAGCGAGTGAAAATTTGCAGTTAGGATGATTTTTATTGCCTGGAAAGGTTATATGTCTTGAGCAGAATATTTGAATTGTGTTATACAGGGGAAGTTGAAAATAAAAATCACAGGAGAATTTGGTAATTAAATCAAATTCGAACACACATTGTCTACGGCATGTAAATCAAACAATGAAAAGTCACAGTATTTTTTTTATACAAACTGTCAATTTTCAAATGGCCGAAAAAATAGGATCGTCTTCACCGATCACGATGGAATTGTGTCAGTTGACATTGGGCGCTGAGATGATGCTACAGTAGAATTTTTAGCCTCCTAATTGTACCCAGGTACCTCGTTTTATATTAGGTAGTTTGGCGGTTTGTATATTTATAGTACCTAACTTTGTAAAGGCTCTAACGATTTCGATGAAACTTTTGCAGGATGATTGAGCTCGAAAAGTTATTACGATTGCATCATACCCGATCGCTGAAAAAATTCTCAAGCGGTCCTAATGGCCATCTAAAATTTCGAAATATGGGTATTTTAAAAATTTTCCCATTTATACGTTTTTGGAACTCAGATGACGAAGAATGACTCTAAATGTGTGTTATAGCTGTATTTAAGCCCATTCTAACGATATATAAATAATACTTAAGATCTTTGGCGTATCCTTGTGGAGTGATAGCCAATATAAGTGGTTCACCCTTTGATTTTGATTTTTTTTTCGATTTTTCAAGATTTTTCCAATTTATACGCTTTTTGACCACTGAGAGAAAAAACACCTTTCATGTTTTTTGTAGCTCTATTTAAAACCTTTTTAATAATGTTTGATATTTGAGATTTTCGGCGTTGACTTCTGGAGTTATAACCGACATTGATTTTTTTACTTTTTTTTAAATGAAACTAACTGTTTCTAGATAATTCCACAATTATCTAGAAACAGTTAGTTTCAGTTAAAAAAGTAATATGATTCCACAGAGTGATGGTCGAAACAGTCAATTTCATTGATTTTTTTTCATTTTTTCAAGTTTTTCCAATTTATACGGTTTTCAGCCACAGATAGAGAAAAAACACACGATATCCCACTAAACAAGAAACATAACAAGTCTTTTTTGTGATGTTCTTTTTAGAGAGTTTTCGTGATTTTTATTAATAAGATATCTCCTAGATGTCTTAATTTTATTACCAACTTTATTAACATCCATGTCATGTTAAATAAAACATATTTTTGATGTACACAGTAATACTTGAATTCGCAGTTACATACACTGTAGTGATCCCTTAAAAGACATTAAAGACAAAAGGACACTAACTTAGAAATAATATTTAAATTCAGGTTAATATTAATTATAGTATTTAGGGAGCATCGGCCGGCCATAGTCAATGTCATTTATCAAGGAGAGATTGTTTCTGTTATTTTATAAACAGACATGTATAGTTTACAGACGGAGGTCGGATATGTAGAAAAACACAACTATGTTTCCTATATAATGGGTGTGAACGAACCAGGATGATATGATTGTTATTAATACTTTGAATAAGTCGTTTTGATATTTATAATCGTGTATTTTTAAATGTATTAAACTTGAACCCAGTGATTTTATAAATGTGTTATTGTTTATTCTGTTCCCGAATACAGGTTGCTAGGTAAGTGGTTTCCTCCATAATAATATGCCTTTATGGTAAACGTCGAGTATACGAGGGACCCTTACTAAGTAACCACCACAACACATCCTATGAACTTCTTTCTAGTAACTTCCTATAGGAAACATTCATACGATGTTAATTTGTATACTTCTCACTAATGTCACATACAGAACGTTACTGTAATATTACAAATTAACATGTTTCTGAGATGATCATATGTGTTACTTTTACATCTTTCGAAATAATTTTTAGTAAGTTCGTGTGATTACGTCTGTACGATGTTAGCTCATAAAACTCTCAGTAATATCTTATATTGAACATCACAGTAACATAAAAAAACAAGAAAAGAGAAGAGGAACTGACGAACGAAACGAACAGTAGTTATCTGTGGAATCAAATGACAAGCATGAAATGGCGGATGGTTTTCAGTTATGTGTAATATTTTATTTGCAGGAAGCACATATTTTGCAAGTAGTACTTGAATAAAGTGGCCTTCGTTCTCATTAGTTTCTACTTAGCTACAGTTTCTATACTCTGTTATAATTCTTGTTATGATGGACGAGCAACAATTGTTATCGGTAAGTACCTATTCCAAAATCATAATTATTAAAACTCAATACTCATTCTATACTTTAATCGGCTATTATACATTGAAATTCCAGGTGGCGGAATTGTACACTAACATTACATAATAGAGTTTACAAAATAAGGGTTTTTTCGATTTTTAAAATATATTAGTAAGTAAGTATATTTTAAAAACGATTCACAATATTTCAAATCCTAGATATACACTATACCCTACAAAAAACTTAATATTGCAATAGGGTAGATATTATTATTATTAATAAAACATGCTCATATGTTGGCAGATATTTGAATCTAGAAGAAAATATTTTCAATGTTCAAGATGTTTCAGAAGCTACTTACTCAAATAAAATAAAAAACAAATAGTTGGTAATTATGTAATGAAAGGAGAGTAACTATTTCAGATAGTCCGATGCAAACATTGCATTAAACAGTACAAAAAATATTGAATCAAGTATCTGTAGTTCTAGTTTTTGTAGTAGTAGTCTTAGCCATCAATATAGTTTTGCAAGTTTAGAAAATTTTAACATTATTACTAACAATTCTTGTGAACAATAAGAGACTGTTTAAGACTTTAAAAACAGAAATTTCTGTTATAAAGCTCTTTTCCATTTGAAAATTCACTGAATACAATAAATGAGCTGTAGCTGTCCCTTACAATGGTACCTATATTAATCTAGTTGAAGAATATATAACTGAATGCGCCAGTCAACAAACAGCATTCAATTATTTATTATTTTGTAGAAACACAGCTATTGGATACAATTAATTATAAACTCATTTAACTTGATAATGTGTTCATATCTCTTTTTCATAAGTAGTTTTTTTTTGTATACATTGTATTAATAATGCTTAGTTTTCATTATGTTACAATTCCACGATGTTAATATACAATTTGTTCTAGGATGAAAAACAAGATGAGAATAGTATATTATTTTATACAGAAAAGAAGTATGAATTTTCCTAGCATACCTGAGTTTACCTGCCAAATGGAGGCATGTAATAGAAGGTAAATCATGAAAGTCACTTCTGGAAATAAAATATCTTATTATTTCTTTGAAGAACTCCGCATGTATCTTATGGAAAATGGGTTCCAGTCAATTGGCTGAAAATCAAGTTTGATGTAGTTTATGATGATGGATCAAAGGTCTCCATGGGCACAATTTGATTTAAAGTAATTGTTTTATTAGCTGCTGTTCAGAACACCTTTAAATATTTCACATATCAAGATTTTGAAGTGTACGTTCTGGAATGGTTGAGGCACTCAAAACAGCCACTCTTGCCTGAGAAAAAGTAACCGTAAGTAAACGATAGAATTTTCTTTAATCAGATTGGATTTCTGTTGATGTAACGTAATGTTTCATTAAATCTTTATTGTGTAAATTTTTTATTAGTTCCAATATAATTAAAAAACTATTCTAATAAATTTTCTGTAAACTAGCTGTAAAGTATGTGTATCCGTTAAACTTTATCCATTCAGTTTCAAAGTATGGTAACCACAGATTAATATACCCTTTTTTATTTCTTGCTTTCACTGAATGCGTTCAATAGTTTCTACTTTCCAGACTTGTTATGTAATATGCTTACACAATTTTATTTTTTTAGGTTGGATTCCTGGACAAGATATTTTTTTTCTAATTTTGTGCCGGTTTTTTTTTCAAATTTACTGTACTCTTCATTAATAGTGAATAAACGTTTTAAATCCTTTATTGCTTTTTTTGCTATTTTATTTTAAATGTACAGGATGAACAACTAAGATCGACTGTAGGCCACATCTCAGAAAAGAATCATAGTACAACTTTCAAAAGAATTACCTTTAGGTAAGTGATCCTGAAAAATTGCTGGAAAATATTTGGCAGTCTCTAAAATATCCGTTAGGGGTGGAATGAACACTGGAAAACATAATACCCCAAAAAAACATACTAAAGGTGTCCTAAATTCACAATTTTTGAAATCGTGATGAGATTATGAATAAATTTAATTAAGGAGATTATTTGCCATTATTCTTCAAATAATGGGTGGGGAAGGTTCAAACTTATGAAGAAATGTATAAATTTTTCGTTTTTAACCGATATTAATGATTTTAGCTGCAGTTAAAAGAGTTTTTCTGTTTAATAAGATTAATAACAAAATTAGATAATTTTGTATCCACTCGGAAATTTCAAATGTAAATTGAAGCATTTTTTTAATTTTTATATCTGATATTGTAAATCTTATATCTTGGAATAGATTCCTATTTTTTCAACCCCTTTTCATCAGAATTTAAAAAATGCCTTATTACATTTGATGTTTCTGAGAAAAATGGGAAATTTGTCAACTTTTTCACATAGCGTTGACAAAATTGTCAAATTTTGTTATTTTTGTTAAGCATATCTTATCAAAGAGGAAAAACTCTTTCAAATGACGCCAAAAACATGGATATTGACTAAAAAAAGTGCTACGACATTTGTTTTTTGGGTTGAACCTTCTGCCACTCCTCACTGGAAGAATAAGGACAAAAAGTCCCTAACTACATTTTTTCATAAACTCAACAATATATCAAAAATTGTATTTCAATGATACCTTTAGTATGAGATAATCACAGTATTATGTTTTTAAGTGTTCATTCCACCCCATAGCATATATTTTAGGAACTTAAAAATATTTTCCAGCGATTTTTCAGGGTCATTTTACTGAAGGTATTTTTTTAAAGTTGTAACATGACTATTTTTTGAAATATGGTCGACAGCCGGCGTTCTTAGTTGTTCACCCTGTATTTGCTGATTAGGCACAGAAACATCTATAGGATATCATATAGAATGTTTGAGATATATGTAATGTCCATACAACATCTACGAGAATACACTGTATTGTTTTTGAAATGTTGCATTTAGATCATTGATAAGATGTTATTTTTTAGACATTGCATTAACATCGACAAGATGTTAAAAGGCATTTCAGAATGTAACAGAAATGTTGTTTTTAGTTCGTTATAAAGACTTCCTTTTGAGGAAGTTCTAGTAACATCACAGTAATGTAAAAAGGCAGCGCTTTCACATCGCTGAGAAGTTAAGTTGAAACATCACAAAAGTTAACAGCCACAAGCTGGGCATAAGCGGTTGTATATATGTGCATGTGATGAAAACAAGAGGAAGAAAAGGAAGAACATTATCACAATGTGATGTTGAATTAACATAACTGTAATATTTATTTGCATAGTGGGATGTTTTTTGTACCTCTGTTCAAGATCTTTCCGACAGCATAAATAGAAAATTCCGGGTTTCTGGTGTATATTACAGGTGCAACGGTCATCTGAGTGGAATAGGTCGTTAAAACAAAAAATTCGGTTTTTATGCATTTTTTAGCTATTTTAAATGGAAATAAGTGACCGAAAATTATTTTTAGCATGCCTATAATCGATTTTACAGTGATTTGAAAGGTCCATGGTGGCTACCATCAAAAATTTTGTTTATTCAAAAAATTCCAAAATTTTACTAACCTTTGCTGGTTTCATGAACTAAACATGCGAAAAACTAATTTTTTATGTAAATATGAAAATTTCACTTAATTTCATTCGTTTCGTGAACAAGATATGAGAAAAAGCAATTTATAGTGAAAATATTTAAATTCCCCTTAATTTTGTTCGTTTCATGGACACAATGAGAGAAACATTGATTTTTGGCTTGCAAGATGAAATAAAACGAAAAGGCTAAAGCTTACGGATAATAATGAAATTGTGTAGCCGGTACCCAGGCACCTTCTACAGAATATACAAAAATAAATAGAATTTCGGTATTGACCCAGAAAGCGAAAATCAATGAAAAGGCCGGAAATAAGTGAATTTTTTATTTCAAATGAAAAAATATGGTGGTTTGAATATCGTTATTGTGAAAATCTCCGATAATTCATTTCCAATTCAGATAGCTAAAAAAGCATAAAAATGAATAAAAAAGAGTGTATATGGCGCGCAAAATTCATTCCACGTCTAATGTCTTTGATGGGCCACTCACTTGTCACATTATTTTGTAACGTAAATAATAAGATTTTTTTTTTAATTGTTCAAAGTCGCAACCACCCAGAGGGTTATTAGCGACTGCTGTATTAATTCAACGATACAATACATATACAAATATAAAGATACATATACAATACAGTTATGTACAATTTACATTTCTAATTATTTCTTAAATTTTGTCAAGTAAATTAATCGTTTTAAGGTATGCGCACACGTTTTCAACGTTACACTGTTCCCCTAAGACCACTTTTAGGTTAGATTCTATTGACCACTGTGTTCTCGCGGGCTTGAGTAACGGACACTCCACAAGAAAATGTTTTACCGATATATTTTTTTGACATGATTCACATACAGGTTGGTTTGCTCTTGCGATGATGTGTGAATGAGTGGCGAATGTATGTCCAATTCTTAATATGGTTAAGATCACTTGATACCGTCGGTTCGCTGGGATATTATTCCATTTTTTCACTGATGTTTTTACTTCAGAGAGTTTGATGATGAATTGTTCCAGTATATTTGCCAGTCGGAGGTAATGATGTTTTTGTAAAACTGCTTGAGATCTGCAAGAGGTGTCTTATTCTCAATCTCAGAGTTTTGGGAAGTAGCGCTTTGAGCTAGGTCATCTGCTTTTTCGTTTTTTGCGATGCCCACATGTGCTGGGATCCACATAAAATCAATTGTCCTTCTGGCGTTATTAGCCGTGAAAAGTTCATTTTTTATATACGAGACAATTGGATGTAAATGTTCGAACTGTTGTATGGCTGTGAGAGAGAGCTCAAGAAGTCTATTAATATTAAGGTTTTGTTTATTATTTCCGTATTCGCATATTCTACTGCTTTCCAAATAGCATATAATTTGGTGGAAAACACGGAACTAGTCGGCGCTAGTGTAAATGAGTGTTGTATATTCTCCAGAACCATGGATGCAACCACACCTCTTTCAGTTTTTGAACCGTCGGAATTATAGATGATGGCACCATAATCTAATTTTGATCTAATGATGGATCTGTATATTTTGGTTAGCGTTGTGCTATCTGCTCCCCACATTCTTGAGGATATTGTTCGCATGAGATTTAGGTCTCTTTGGCATTTAAGTTTCAAATTTTGGATGTGTTTCTTCCAGCTGAGACTTTGATCGAAAAACGTTCCCAGGAGCTCAATTCCATCCGCATATGAAATAGATTCCTCAAACAATTAAAGATTTGGAAGTACTATATCCGGGTTGCGTTTAGTGAATAACAAACTTTTGGTTTTTTGTGCCGAAAATTGTAGTCCTGTAGTTTCTAAGTGAGCTAGAAAATATTGTAGTTGGTTATACAATGAAGTTATGTTCCGTCCTCTCGAGTATATTACTAAGTCATCTGCATATAGCCTAGCTTTAATATTCGAATTACATTTATAGCAATTAGAAATAGAGTTACATTAAGGGAGCATCCCTGTGGTATTCCAATAATTTGGGGTTTTAAAGGTGAATATGTGCCATTAGCTCTGACCGTAAAAACGCAATTTTTCAAAAAGAAGCAAATACATTTTAACATATTTCCTCTTATGGACCAGCTTTCTAATGTTTTTATGATCTTGTGACGCCAAATGGTATCATAGGCTTTCGATATATCAAGGAAAATTGCTAACAATTATTGTTTATTAGCAAAGGCTTCATGTATTTCTGATTCTAGATCCACTAAGTTATTAATTGCTGATGTTTGTTTTCTAAAACTGCTTTGTTCAGGAATAAGAAGATTTCGACTTTTCAAAGTCCACATTAATCTCTCATTGATGATTTTATCTAATATCTTACCAATTGCAGATGTGAGCGCGATTGGTCTGTAAGAGCTTGTGCGTGCTTTGGGTTTACCATGTTTATGCATTGGAATAACAATAGATTGAAGCCAAATTTGAGGGAAGGTATTGTTTGTCCATATCATATTGTAAATATGTAGTAGCAGTTCCTTGGCTAGACTTGGAAGTCTTTTGAGGAATGTTATTAGAATATTATCTGGTCCAGCTGCTGTTTCTTTTGATGAGTGTATTGCGTGATTTAGTTCCTGGATTGTTATTGGTTTGTTGACTGGTTAATCAGAATTTTCTTCTAGTTCTACGAAGGTTTGTTCCTGTATACGTTTGAAGTTTAAAAACTTGTTTGTGTGGTTGCTATCGCTAGCATGTTTCTCAAATGATCTTGCGAAGATTTCACAGATTTGTTCAGGAGTAGTGACGGTGTTATTTTGATATTTTAGGACATTTATGTGGGACTGGTAGTTCTCTCCAAAAATCTTGTTATTATTGTTCCTCGCTATTTTAGATGGGGTAGAATTAATAATACTGGATATAAACTGTTTCCAAGAATCCCGTTTGCTTTTTTTATCGTTAATCGAGCTTGGGCTCTTAAGCGTTTAAATTGGATTACATTTTCCTGAGACTTCATTTTCTTGTATTTGTTAAATGCTTTTTTGTAGTTCTTTGTTGCTTTTGCACATTGATTATTCCACCAAGGAACAGCTGGATGTTTTTTGATAATTCTAGTTCTTCCGATAACAAGTTCTGCAACAGTTATGATAGTGTCGGAGAGCTTTCCTACCTTCTCGTCTACATCTGAGCTCAGAATATCACTGATACAATTGTCGCTGAAGTTGTTCAGTATTAGATTATTAAAATAGTCCCAATTGGCTATGTTAAAGTTCCATTTTTCTGGAGGTGGGCCTTCATTTGCTGAGCTGCCATAAATAATTATAGGGTAATGATCGCTATCGTAAAGATCTTGCAGGACATCCCAGTGATAAAGTAGGATCACAAAGGGAGAAATGTATTGCCGATTCTGCGCCAGTGGCCGTATTAAATCTGGTTGGTCAACCATAATTCATAAGATTTATATTTTTTTGGTTAATTATTTGTTCCAGTGTATTTCCAAATTGGAAGTTGCTTTTTGAGCCCCAAATATTATTATGGGCATTGAAGTCGCCAACTATAAGTCTTGGAAGTGGGAGTTGAGTTAGTAAAGCTTCAATCTCTTGCATACTGGGTGAAGTGTTTAGAGGACAATAAATATTACATAAAGATAATTTCGTTGGTCCATCGATGCAGACGGCGACAGCCTCGAGATTCGTTTTTAATTGTATGGTTACTGCGTCTATAGAATTTTTCACGTGAATAGCCACGCCTCCGCTTGCAATAGACTGGTTTGTTCTATTTTTATAAAAGCAAGAGTAATGATTCATGTGGTAGATCTCATTAGAGAAATGTGTCTCCTGAAGACATATTATTGAAGGGGACTGTTCGGCTAGTAAAATTTTTAACATTTCTAAATGGGCGTATAACCCGTTTAGATTCCATTATAATATAGTCGTGAATTTAATAGGTATTTGAAATTCTTGAGGTCGAGCACAGAGGTATTGATGATACAGACGAATCGCTATCCTCTTGATTACTAGATTCTTGACTTAATTGAGATATCATTTTTTTAGAAATCCTGGTACATTTAATTTTCATTTTTTTATCTTTGAAGTAGGGATACATACTGTGTAATTGATCAATGAGGCCATTAATATCTTCTGTATATAACTTGGCTACGCTTAGTGGGTCTGGTGATCCATGCACATTTTCGCACAATTGTTGGTAGGTAAGCACATGTTCGTCTGTCGTTTCAAAAAAATGTCTTTGTTGATTCCATTTGTTTTTCGATATTTACTGTAGTTAGTGTTTGAACGTGAATTTTTGCTTTTTCTGGGAGTTTTGTTATTTTGGGCTCCGTGAAATTCATGTCGATGGTTTCTTCAACAGGAGAAGGAGTTTCAGACAGGGAATACTAGACACTATAACTAAATTATTTCGTACTGAATTTAACTAATTTTATGAATTATCGGAGCTGATATTAAACACAACTGAAGCTCAATTTGCCAGGACCGAACCTCATAATAAGACTTTGAATACTACTAATTTTACAGCATTGCTAAAAAGCAAAATCAACTTATATTCAGAAGTATATAAACGTTGCTAATACTAGAATACGTAAAACGTATTAAACGGTTTACATTACAATACGCTGCGAATTCACATACACACTACACATTCTTTGGACACAGTTGTTTGCTTTCTGTAAGCTTTAATATTAATTATAATATTAATATACAATAATATACGAGAAATAATAAAGCTAACTAACGACGATTTCTTGTTAGTTTCCCACAACTAAAAGGATATTGACATATGAGATATTGGAAAACAGTTTAGTTTATCGGTCTATAAAAAATATAAGTGATTCACTGTTAGGTTACATTTTACTCTCTCAACATGAATAAGTGAACTTTCATTCACTTAAGTGATAATTGTACCACTTTATTCAAAAAGTGGTGTCAATAGCATTTAAAGCTATTGAATACCTATTAATTTAAATGAACATAACCTATTCATGTTTAGAGTGTAAACTTATTATTCGTAAACTTATTGAAATTACTAATCGATTAATAGCATTGGTCACCGTTTGTTATTATTAAAGCTCATTCAAAGTTTATTGACCGTTGAAACGTTAAAAGGTAATTTAATTAAGTATCTATAAAGCAATGAATATACTTCATACATTATAAAGATTGATACGCGTTATTTTTTTTTCCTTTCATTCTAATTCAAGAAAGGAGATTTATTATTTTAAAAGTATACTTAATATTATTTAATAATTTATACGAAACGATGAAATAAAATAATATAGTTTATTTAAATCTTCATTTATTTGAACTAATGTTCAATTTAAACTTGTTGACGCGTTTCACTAACACGGTAGCTTTGTCAAAACGAATGAAGATAAAATATAGAAATGTCCTAATATATACAGTGCTAATTCTATTTACTAAGGTTAACAATCGTATTGAAAGAAATTACCTGGAAATTCATTCCCTACAAACATTCCTAAGCTATCTTCTAGGTAAAGAGGTTCAATAAAGGAGATTGATTGATATCTATTTGGTCGTTAAGGAGATTAACTGAATATTTATTTCTGTTAATCTCTAGGGCCTCTAATAAATTTAAACTAAAGGATTTACCGACTACATGGAGAATTTCAAAATTTGGGTCGAAAATGTGTTGGTTTTCTAATAAATGATTTGAATAGTTAGAATCTAATTTTTTGTTGTCATAGCTACGTTTGTGTTCCGAAATTCTAGTTTTAAAATTTCTAAAAGTTCTACCGATATAAATTTTATCACAATTGTCATTACCACATTTTAATTTATAAACTCCTAATTTGTTTAATCTTGAAGATTTAGATTTATTATTTTTAATGAATTTGGATAAATTGTGATCAGTTTTAAAGGAAATATTCATGTCTAAAGTTTCTAGAAATGATTTAATTTTTAAGGATGGTGTTCCAAAGTATGTTAAGCTTTTAAATTGTTTATTATTTTTATCTGAAGGGAATACTTGTTCTGAAGTCTGTTTTTTTATCTTCTTATTTATGATATTGTCAAATAAATTTGGATCGTAATTATTATTAACTGCTATTTGTTTTATGATATTTAATTCTTTGGTATAATTATTAATATTTAATGGGACTGTTAAGAGTCTGTGTATCATACTATTGAAAGCTGCTAGTTTATGACTGAATGGGTAGACCGAACTATTATGAATTGTAATATCTGGATGTGACGGTTTATGAAATATAGAAAAATCATGTTTATTATTTATATTTGAAATTGTAAGGTCTAGAAAGTCCCCTACTAGCAGAAATTTTCATGGATAATATAGAAAAAATAATTCATGAACACCCCCTTAGTAAAAAATTTATGTACTGGCACCGATATGTGGACGACATTTTAGCTAGCTTCATCGGTACAAATAGACAATTAGAGAGCTTCATTACTTACATAAACTCGATTCACAATAATATCAAATTCACCGTAGAACTTGAACAAAATAAGTCTATAAACTTTCTAGACCTTACAATTTCAAATATAAATAATAAACATGATTTTTCTATATTTCATGAACCATCACATACAGATATTACAATTCATAATAGTTCGGTCCACCCATTCAGTCATAAACTAGCAGCTTTCAATAGTATGATACACAGACTCTTAACAGTCCCATTAAATAATAATAATTATACCAAAGAATTAAATAGCAGTTAATAATAATTACGATCCAAATTTAATTGACAATATCATAAATAAAAAGATAAAAAAACAGACTTTAGAACAAGTATTCCCTTCAGATGAAAATAATAAACAATTTAAAAGCTTAACATACTTTGGAACACCATCCTTAAAAATTAAATCATTTTTAGAAACTTTAGACATGAATATTTCCTTTAAAACTGATCACAATTTATCCAAATGTACATCTACTAACCACGTGCAAATGGGCCACCATGAGACACATTCTCAGGGCCACCTTGAGACACTGTCTCATGGTGGCCCACATAAGGAACTGGCTGTATCAGGTAAATAATTTTTTGTAGATGTCCAGAGGTCGCGAAAGGAAAAGACGGACCCTAACATGCAAATATCCATGAAAAGCCAATATAAACATATATTAATTTTTACAGATAATGAAGAAAGAGCGCTTGTGTATTATGTAATGATATGCTCTAAAATGTGTTATGGACAAACAACAAAAGATACTCGAGAATTGGCGTATGAAATGGCAAAACTCAACCAAAAGAAAATTCCGTTAAGTTGGGAAATAAATAAATTGCATGGCTGGCATTGACTGGTCACAAGGGTTTCTAAAAAGACATAGCAAACAGTTAAGTATTCGGCAGCCTGAAGGGTGCAGTCTTTCCAGAGCTTCGTCATTTAATGAGCATAACGTTAAGTTATTCTTTGATAATCTTAAAAATGCATATGATCGCTCCGAAGCATTTTCTGATAGCACTCGCATCTACAACTTGGACGAAACGGGCACGACGACCGTTCAGAAACCGAAGAAAGTATTATCGGCAAAAGGAGTTTAGCAAGTCAGTCAATGTACCAGTGGTGAACATGGAGTATTAATTACTAAGTGTTGTATAATAAGTGCCAGTGGAAATACTGTACCACCTGCCATGGTGTTTCCACGAAAAAATTTTAAAAGCCATATGTTAAATGGAGCCCCATCAGGTACATTAGGTCTCGCAACTTCATCAGGTTGGATGAATGGAGAAATATTTCCATCTGTAATATAGTGGATCCTCCAAAAAGAGCTCTACTATCTTAATATTCGATAATCATGAAAGCCACCTTACCATAGAAACACTTAACATTGCTAAAGATAATGGAGTTACGATTATTACACTACCTCCACACTGTAGTCACAAGCTACAGCCTTTAGATATATCAATATTTGCTCGTTAAAGGCATGTTATAATTCTGCAGTTGATTCCTGGCTTCTACATCATCCTGGCACACCGTTATCTATTTATGAAGTTGCTGGTTGTGTTGGTGTGGCATTTGAACGATCCATGACTCCATTAAATATTAAGGCAGGTTTCAAGAAAACCGGAATTTTTCCTTTTGATCGGGAAATATTCACCACTGATGATTTTTTAAGTAGTTCAGTGACTGATCGAGATGAATTAAATGATTTAGCTTTGTACACTGCTGATGAGCAAACTGCGTCAACGACTATGGATGTCCCACCTATCATTGAAGATTTTACTGAAGAAATACCATCAACTTCTGTGGAAACATCCCATTTTATACAAATTCCATCTTCCTCCTTAAATACACCACAGGTTACAGATAATCCAGCTGAAGCAGTTTTTGTTAGTCCCCAGATATTCAAAGGCTACCCGAAGGCAGGCCAAAGAAAATTACAAAAGAGCAAGCGTAAAAGAGCTAAAAGTTGTATACCCACAGACACACCTGAAAAGGAGAAAATTGAACAGAGAGAAATGGAAAAAAAGAACAGAAGAAAAGAAAGGAAGCTTGCAAAAAAACGTATTTGGGAAGAAACGAAAACAGATCACTAAGAACATATCTTGCGATGAAGATGATACCGAAGTTGAAAGTGAGATACCTTTCCAAGACGATTCTGATGAGGACGGGTGGATTCCTGAAGTCGAACCGTCAAGGTTTGAAGAACTTGATGAGGATCCTGAGCCCAATGATTTTGTTTTGGTTACCTTTTGAGGCGTAATATTTAATTACATCCAGGAAATATTGTCTCAGAGATTCGAGAGATGTTTCGGACTTTGTATACTGAATTAACGATAAGTTGAAGTTGGGCAACTTGATATTCCATGGTGCCGTGGGAGATGCTAGACTATGAATTGTATAAGATAGATCAATATCGCAAAGTAAGGTGGTCAGAATCTCTACCAGGGACGTTTTGGAGAGACATTATGACTTATACGTTTAGATGTTAATAACGGGTAGACTGGATTGTTGGGGTTAGCAGATACTCTAGACGAGTATTTTAATAGGAGTAGTTGTCTTATCCAGAGGGGAGAATTATTGGCTTCACAGCTAAGCCTTCCAGCTGGGCTAGATCCAAAACCACCTAAGGAAATTCGAAGGCCAGTATTTTGTACAGAATGAGCTTTGAAACGACTTTTGGATTATATTGTTATCGAAAGGAGCACATTATAACTTAAATTTAGCAATTTATTTGGCTTCTCTAGCGCCTCTAGTTACTTCACAATTAATTATTAAAATTTGAATAAATACGTCGCTCCACTCGTTTTCCTTGCAGCGGCTCTGCCGGTAAGCTACGTCATCAGCGCCGATCGCCTCACTAGAGAATTAGTTTCACGTGAAACGTAAGTACTATTACGCCTTTGCTGTTTGTGTTTTTTGAAATGTCTGCTCAAAAAATTCGGTATAAATATTGCATTGTGCCAAAATGTACAAATACGACAATAACTACACCAAATAAAGTATTTATCAGTGTGCCAAAAGGAGGGAAAATACGGAAACAGTGGTGTAATGCATTAAAGAGGGACAATAAAATAAACAAAGTTCTTTCGAGTATATGTAATTGGTTTGGTTGTGAAGATCATTTCGAGGTAAGTTAATTTTTAATCAATTCAGATACCTCTTACAGTAGTATTTTTAGTCCTACTAGCACACGTACTAACTTACAGGGTTTGCTACTGCTAAATTCAAATGTCATGTGATAAAAGATCTATAAAGATGTATTTGAAGGAATGAAATGTTACTTTTTCAGATCATTTTAAAAATAAAAACACAGAACAATGGAATACGTACTCTATTTTGTGTAAATATTAATATAAATCACTATACACGTAAAAGCCATTAAAGGCCAGACGGATTTTCCATACTTATATGTATTTTCTTACAATTACAAAGTAATATAAAATATATATTAGAACATATTATGTAAATTCTGAGTCTGTGTATTTTCTACTGATATAAAAATATGCAGGTAAATAGTATAGAATGAACCATTACATTTGGGTCTACCGTCATAAAAAGGCATTATAAATATATGGGAATTCCCCAATATTATAACGGAAATAAATAGCTCATCCTTTAAGATGTACCTACCCAAATATATTCTGGATTTCTTAGTATTCAAAAGGAAATAGAGATTTTTATTAATATTTGCAAAACATATTTAAAAATGTTTAAGACATAAAAAGAATAGAACATAATAGTACTCTATGTTTTTTTTATTCCAGCTTGAAACTGATATGGAAAATTATAGGAAATAGAAGATGATGGGCGAGAACGTAAGACTCAGAAAAGGAGTTTTACCTCATATTTTTAAGTGTCAAAAGCCAGGTTCCGAGTCTATCAATCCTGAAAGAGGTGCTGCAGCGAAAAGACGTCGCGTTGAAATCCTTCAAAATATAGAGTCGTCAAATGTTAGACATACCTAAAAAGCAGTGGAGTGGGTTAGTTATAGTAGTGGTAGTGGTGCTATTGAAGACGGTCCACTCGAGCTCTCTGATGACGGACCTAGTCTTGCCCCCAACAATGTGAGACATACAAAAATCCAAGTGAGAAGAAAAGACTTTTCTCGATGTAAAAAGTGCACACTGATAATACCACAAACACATCTGATGTGTCTTGTTCTCCAATAAAAATTGCAGTATCACATGTAAGTACTTCTCCTATCAAATTTAAGCAGAGACATTCTTTGGAAAATCTTGAACCAAGTTGCTCTTCCGAAAATTCTACTGATTGGGAATGCAGTTCTTCAGACACAAATTTGGACCAAGATAATGAGTACAAAGCTTGCATGTTAAAGGCGACCTTAATGTCAATAGACAGAGCTCCCAAACAACTTTTAGGTATCCCAAAGGAGTCATATTTTTGCTTGCAAATTTTGTCAGATAAAATTCCGGTTCCACATACACATATTCTCATTACACTTAAGAAAATTCGACTAAATGAACCGTATACAATATTAGCCATGCAGTTTGGAAGATCATCAGTAAATATTGGTCAAATCTTCAGGCGCACTGTTCCTTTATTATTAAAGTACTTTCAAGAATTAATTATATGGCCACCTCCTAACAAAGTAGCTAAACATTTGCCATTGGCATTTAGAAGCCGATATTCAAAAGATCAGTTCGTCATAGATTGCTTTGAGGCTAGAATTCAAAAGCCTAGTAACCCTTCACGCCAATCATTGACATGGTCTGGATACAAGAGTTGCAATACTGTCAAGTATATGATTTCATGCACTCCCGATGGTGTAGTGAATTATGTTTCATGTGGATTTGGGGAAAAGACATCAGATACTGCAATTTTCGAAAACTGTGGGTATGTAAACCATTTGTCTCCTGGAATAGAAGTTATGGCGGATAGGGGTTTTAAGAATGTGTCACACATCTTCAATCAATATGACTGTTCACTTGTCAGACCTCCTAGTATGACTGCAAGTACTCTTAGTAGCAGAGAAGAAGTGATTGAATCTAAAAGAATAGCATTCATGTTGAACGAGTCATAGGAAGACTTCGAGAGTTTAACATGACATTACCACATTCATGCGTAGACCTTAGACATTTATCACTATTTAATGAAGTTGTTATTATAGTATGTGGTCTAATAAATTTGCAAAACAAACTAATAAAATTTTAAAATATTCATATTTACCAGAAATAGGTTAACTCTTATAATATTTTGTAATTAGGTATGCTTTTGTTCATCTTTCAAAATATTAGGTTAAATAAATGAAATAGATAAATGAATAAGTTTTGCTCTTTCCAAAAATTGTATATTATATATAAATAAAACTGTTACAAACATATATGTGATGTAATAATATGTTTAATGACCTAGACCTATGTAATTAAACACATATTCTTGGATAAATTGCGTTTACCCAAAACTGAAAACACTTATCAAACAAATATTTACAGTAATTTTGATTTAGATGCCTCGAAGTCGGGATGAGCAATGCAAAAAACGCTCTTTTTTTATTTGAAAAGAAAGTACATCTGCATTTGGATTTGTGCCATGTATATGTTTGCGGGTTTCTGATCTATAGTAAAATAGGTTTTGAATGACTTTACTACTTACGGGACATTTAATTTCCAGAGAGTAATCTTCGCTTAAGCCATCTGGAGACGCGGCAAATATAGGCAAGTCCTTTTTTAATGGAAGTCCACATCTCTTAAATTTAATTTTTGTTTGTCTTCGAAGCTCCGCAATAACAAGATGTTCCAATTTTCTTCCTCTAGCCATGGCCGGAGTATCTACTAGACTATTCGCACCAAGAATACTCTCGACCAGTGATCCATCTAAAGTATTACAAAGGCTTGCTTGGTACGCTTTAGAGGCAGTGATAAGACCATAACGCATTTCGTGCCACAATGGGCAAGCAGCTTGTCCTGTGGTAAGTTTGTATACTTCATTACATGCATCACTATTCATATGGTTTGAAGAATATATTATAAAAAGATTAACATCAGATGCTCATTGTCCTGTCTTTTTAAACGCGTGAAATAATCTATGAATTGTTAGTTCAATAGCAATGGAAGGATCGTAAAAGTAGCTACTTAACTGAGTTTCCAGAGATCTTCGTTTAGATTCTTCATAACTGTCTTTAAAAATCCTCCATCGGTATCTTCAGTAGAAGTTGACCTCTTCGGAATATCTTTGATTTTTTAAAACATAATAGAGGTACCTACTGAAGACAATGTTGATTTCGATCAATAGCACTTCACAGAAGTCGGAGCTGGTTCTTCGCTTCGTCGATGCATCCAAGATAATAATGCAATATCATGCTTACAGCCTCCGGCACTTGCAGCACAGTCGTGACATTGGACACTTTGAACCACAGATATTCTTTCGTTACAAATTCAAGTACCGTAATACGGTGTCTTACGAACCTTATGTTCCGGTCTAATTCGGGCTTTTACTGTGCATATATCACCTCCCCTCTTCAACTGCACGTACCCTATAGCGTTATCGCCATAAGATTCTCTAGCTGACCTGGAAAGTTAATACATTTTTCTACAACATCTATGCGAAACACGCTTTTCTATACAAATTTGTATACGCAAAGTAGGCCTTTTCTTAAGTAGGTAATGATGTAGAGTGTGGGAAAAGTATACGTTATGGTACTTTTCCGCACGGAAATGTCACTTTGCCCACGGAAATGTCAATGTCAAATATTTTTTGACAATCTAGCTTTATCTTTTAAGTGAATTTCGTTGACTGACACCAATATTACAATTAATGAAAACTTATTGTCAAAATAAGATACACCAGGCATAACAATTCAAAATTGATGAAATTTCAATAATAACTATACCTACGTTTACCTGGTTTTTCTATATTCAATACAATATAAATTTTTACTATTCAAAGTTCAAATAAAATATCATTTTCTCTCATTAATTAACGTGGTTGTAGAAAAAATATTGTGTACAACTCGTACGCAAAGTACTTTTTTCACGCGCACTTGTACAAACTACTATTTCAACTAAAATATCATTTTTCTCAAATATACTTATTGGTTGAATTAATAATATTGCGCAGTGTGAAATTTATGGTCTCAAATATATAAGAAAAAAAGACGTATTATTATTATTAATAGTAAAAAACACCTTGAAAATAACTGATATATACAATATGAACTTCTTACCTTGATGCTTTTATGCCGCGGATTTCAGCACTTATAAAATCGTTATTTGTGGCAAAATAACTAGCCATTGCCAGGAAATCTATTTGGGGCAAGTTTTCTGATTGAGCACAAACAAACCCCTGCTCCATTTTTATTAACAAATCAACACGTTAACTCGCAATTCAACTCTATTTGTCGTCAAAATAGCGACTAGCCACTCAGCCAGTAGTAACATTTTGTAGAACAAACCGGCCGCTCTCCTACACAATCGGCGCTGATGACGTAGCATCTATTTGGAACGGATCTTGGGTGGTATAAAATATACCCAGATTTAAAACCTTATAAGTTCGTTAATACGAATCCTATCGACTTGAAATAAACGCCATTATTCTTGTAAAATTGAGTTGTATTTATTTTCGTTAAAAAAAATAAACTTTTTTTTTTAATTTTCCAAGCCCATTCAGGGTACTTAATGCTGATTTTGAAGCGGACATGTAAATATAACAACAGTAGTCTAATCTGGAGCGGATTAAAGAACGATATACACTAAAAGTATTTCGTCTTCAGCTTCCCATTGGTGGTGTGATAGGCGTTTTAAAATATTCAGTCTGCTCATGTAATTCACTCTAATAACCCGAATATGTTGTGTCTAGCTAAACTTGCTGTCAAAAGTCAGGTCCAGGAGTTGATGCTGACTGTGGGAATCCGAAACGCTAGATAGATATGAAGATGACATGATATTAAAAAATTAAAATGAAAACGTATTAACTGTTTTTGATAGCTATTCAAATAGCTCTAAAAAAATGTAAACGAAAATCCGAGAAATCACTTGTTTCCAATTATCTCAAAAGTAAAAGAAAATACTTGAAATCTGATCAGGTCTGATCGTTGTGCCCTTAAATGCGTAACTTTGCTCAAATTTAAGTGTTTCTCTATCTGAAACCGATTTTGGAACACCCGCCATATATTTTGTTTTTCACAGAAATTTGTTTGACATTGCAATATAAATAAACAGTATCGTTTCCAAACTCCAATTTACACTGTAGTTAAATAACTTATTAATAAAAGTTATGTTATTCGCAGGGTACTGACATAACTGAAGCTTTTGAAGTGCACCATTTAACAGATTACCCGAAAGAAATGCTGAAAAAATTCTTTGTGAGGGAAGCAAAAACTAGAAGAAATTCGCCATTTACATTTGAAGACGACGGCTTTTATAGAACTTTAAGAAGAGAAGTACAACCTATTTTAAAAAGTTTACCAAAACAATCTTTCAATAACACAAACTTTTTCACCGATTCATTACTGGTGTTGACATTCGTATTTTCAATATTGGCGGTAAATATGTGGAGTTTTGGTATGGGGATCGTGGCTGGATTATTTCTTGGCATGTTATCTGTAGCTGGTCACAATTATTTCCACATGAAGGATAATTTCAGGATGTACTATTTCCAATTTTCTACCTTGCTGGTCAGGTATGTTTGATATATTTCATGATATCGAAGCAATTGTCAATTTTTTAGAATTTTTATCATTTTTTCATTATAATGTGGAATTATTTAGAAACAGTTAGTTTCAATTACAAAGGTATGTTTGAGTTCACTGTTTTCCGCAAGGTGATGTAATCTATCATTCTCCAACTATAATTGCATTTTTTTCGAAATTTTCTCCTAATTAAATTGGCAAGAAGTCATTAGATTTTAACGGGGTTACAATGCACTGAAACCTAAGGTTTATTGTGCCCCAAGAACTCATTAGAACCTACTGTTTTTATTCAATAGCTTTTGTTCAAATTATTTTATTGAATCACCGATTCTTAAGTAGTGGAGAAAGAATACTTTCATTGACAGCGAAAACACTGCATTTTTCATGTGACTGAACTGGTCTTTTTAAGAGCTATGAAGGTATATTTTAGTAACAAATAACAACAACTGTTGAGACACCAACGTAAGTGTTTACTAAAAAGAAAATAATGGACTGTATCAACTCTATTATGTACAAAAATATCGGTTACAAATTTATTTTAATTACTGCACAGAAAAGACCATTAAAGTTACATGGCTTTGACAAGTCGGCCATCTTGTCTGGGAGTAAACAAAGCTCTTAGTTTGCGCATCTCAACTTCATTTCTATATAAAATATATATTCATAAGCATATTTAGAACTCGCCTCTCTTTCGGCATTTGAAATGTTTAATTTTAGATAGGTGTTCATCATAAGTAAATACAAAGACAATAATTCCTTCTACAAGTATTTAACAAATTGAAATCAAAAGTCACAAAATTGCAGTAATTTGACATGATAAACATAATTCTTAAAACATTATATCGGGCACGTTGAAAAACCAATTTTTTCTACTCTTACACTAGTAAATTCCATATTACCTACTATTTGGTTACTAAGTAAATAGATCATCACGGATACTGACACGTAATGACTAGCACGTAATAGTAGTATATTACGTAACGTGTGTTGTAAGAAGCATTTTACGCACGAACGGAAAAGTTACGCACGAAGCCGCGTAGCGGCGAGTGCGTAATTCCGTGAGTGCGTAAAATGCGTTACAACACGAGTTACGTACTATACTTTACCTACGACCTACTTGTTAAGGGATTTAAAGTACAAATAAAAACGTACATCCTCGATGCCCAGCCATGTTTCGTAAAAGTCCATCCTAACTAGTATTTATTTTTATTAAAAATGTATGTAGAATTACCGGAATTGCATTAAGTAGCGTATACACCTCTCGACTAAAGTGACATTACTCCCTTAGGTGGAAAACTTCCCTCAGGAATCAAACACCACCCGCGGGATTAAATGGGCCACTTTAGTCGCTTGGTGTATAATATACTGTTGTTTACTAATATGAGATACATTCAGACAGCTAAAAGATTCGGATTGAATGAAACGGAACCAATTATCATATAATTACAAATAACTCTTAGTATTAAATGCAATATCATATCTAATAAATGTTATCTACCATTTATATATACAATAAAATTCAACGTCTAATATTTAAGTAATGAATTTTGAATAATATGGCTACGTCCATTGACAGTTGCTAATTGGTTGCTATGGAAGCCGTGCGATTTAGTATACAGCCGTGCGTTTTGTTTTACCGTGCGCAATAGACGTCTTACATTGATTGCCGACTGTGTGTTTTTGACTACTTACAGGGGTGGTCGTAGGTAAAAAAAATTACGCTTCAGTTCTAGAAAAACAACAATTTACCTATCACCCAAGCCTAGTCAGTCAATGGTTTTGAGTAACCATGGAAACGAGTTAGTAGAGGTTGTTTTGACGTTTAATAATTAATAAGACTAGCTGTTAGTGTGAATGTACATTTGTTTTAAAGACAAATAATTAAAATGAGCTCATCAAATAGTGAAAACGAACTAAGTAGCACACCACCCAATATTATACAGTTAGCCGCGGACACTACTGACAACATATTGCCAGATTAATCTAGAGGAAGATATGAAAATGTATACCGGCAGTTTATGGGCTGGCGAACAACTAACAATGTAAGTTCATTTTCTGAAAACGTACTCTTGGCATATTTTGGAGAAATCACTAAGAAATTCAAACCATCTTCATTATGGGCAATATATTCGATGTTGATTGAGGAGTACTATAACTTTGAAGAATAATGTCAATATTGAAAATTACGCAAAATTGCGAGGTTACTTAAAAAGACAATCCGATGGTTTTAAAAACAAAAAATCGAAAACCTTACATTCTGATGAGATAAAACTTTTTTAAATGAAGCTTCTGATGTGTAGTATTTATTCGTAAAAGTGTGTTTTTTAACAGAAGAAAAAGCTTCTAGGAAACAAGAGTTAAAAAATCTTAAACTTAGTGATATCAATGATTCAGGTACCTATCAAAGAGGTAAATGTACGAAACAAGTGGTAGGATTGAATAAAATAGGCGGTGTACCTAAACAAATTGCCGAATATTTAAAGTTACCTGATCCCAAAGAGTACACAGGTCACTGTTTAAGACGAACTTCCGCCACTCTTTTGGTTGACGCCGGTGGTGATTTAATGACTCTTAAACGACATGGGGGTTGGAGTCTTCGACTACAGCTGCTGAGGGATATGTCGTTGATTCAATAAATAATAAGACATTAACAGCCAATAGAATTATAAATTCGGTTGAAAATAATAAACAAACATTTACGTACACTGAAAATAGTAATGTCCTAAAAGAATATACCCAAAATTTACCGGATACTTTTGAAAACCCGAAAAGGGCGGATAAGGGTATAGTAATAAATAATTGCCAAAATTTTACAATTAATTACTATAAATAAATTTTTACTTACAATTATTTTTTCTGGCTACTGTTTAATAAGTAAATGCTACTTGTTATTCATGCGTTTTATTTTTATTAATGAAGTTGTTCGTAGAAAAAGTATAGTACACAACTAGAGTTGTAAGCTTATTACATGCTTATAGAATTACCACACTCGCCGCTACACGGCTCGTGCGCAACTTTTCTATTCGCATGTAATAAGCAACTTACAACTCTTGTTATGTGTTAAAGTGCAAATTCACTTGACCGACTGTAAGCTGGGCCACTGCAATCCCTACCAACTAACTGCGTGAAGCGATGCGCAGACGAGCCTACGCGGGATGCGCAGACGACACAACGGACCATGCGCAGACGAGACAAGACGGGGTCGTCGGTTTTCGAGCATCCTGGCAAGAAGATGCACTTTCATTTTCATTGTATTAAAATTGTCATTTTTATAAATTATTGTGAGTAAAATAAAGAATTGAAATTACAGTTCACTTAACTAACAACAAAATCATTATTCAACATATGGTCCTTCAGCCGAACGGTATAATATCATCAAATAATCAAAGTGTGAAGTGTAACAACACAGCAGAAATCAAGCCATTAGCAAGAGTGAATGGAAAAAACCTGTAAGTCTGTTCCATTTTTTCATTAATTCCTTTGTTTAAAAAATAGCTCGCGAATTTTTTATTGCATTCAGTAGAGAATTTGTGGTAGATTTATTTAATAATAATGCCTGATACTGAACACCAACCAAAGAACCAAATTGAGGCAAATAGGGATGAGCAAATTCGCCGGTTAACATTTGAACGCGGCCAATTGAAATCAAAATTAACAAAATTTATCACGTTCTATGACAAAATATCCTCTGTAAACACAGATAAAATAAATGAATTAGAAAATCGTCTTGTCACTATTTCAGATATCATAAATAAATTTGATTTCATTCAGTCCCAGTTAGAATATTTAAATGATAATGACGAATCTGATGAAGAGCGTGACAATTTCGAAAATAAATATTACGCAGTCATAACAAAAGTTAAAAATCTAATAAGTACTCATAGAAATGAACAAAGTACGTCTCAAAATGTCTCTCGAACTAGATTGTCTCAATAAAACTTCCAACATTAGAACTACCTAAATTCCAGGGAAATATCGATAAATGGAGTCAATTCAGGGATTTATTCATAACCTTAGTACATAATGATAATACAATTGACAATGTAAGGAAGTTTTATTATTTAACAAGCTGTTTGGTTGGCGAAGCTCAAAAGGTAATCGCGTCAATAGAGGTAACCAATGATAACTATCCAGTTGCTTGGGATTTACTGATATCAAGATACGATAACAAAAATCTCACAATAAAAAATCATGTAAATACAATTTTAGACTTGCCAGTTATGAATAAAACAGGTTATACGCTGCGAAATCTATGTGACGACTTTCAAACAAGAGTTCGCGCGTTGAAAGTACTTAGCGAGTCCGTAGATCAGTGGAATTCAATTTTAATACAAATTTTAGTACGTAAACTCGACCATAATACAGAAAATGCTTGGGAGGAATATCTTATTACACAGAAAAGCATGTCTTCAACATTAAACGATCTAATAGCATTTTTATCAGATAGGTGTGTGTTATTTGAAAAAAGAGAAAATCGGTACAATCATACTAAAGTATTAAGTGATGAAAATTATCATTCAAAAACAAAGCAAAGTGACTATCATACTAAAACGGATTATTCAAGCTACAAGAATCAAACTAACTTTAATAAGCATACATATTCTAAAAAACAATCAAATTATCTAAAGTCAAGCTCACACGTCTCAACATTTCTTCAAACATGTCCTCATTGTAAAGAGCAACATAAATTATACAGCTGTAAACAATGTACCAGTGGCGTCGCGCATTCCCATCGTCAACAAACTAAGGTTATGCCACAATTGTTTAAGATCTAATCATGCAACTAATGAATGTATTTCTCAAGGCTGTAAACTATGCAACAAAAAGCATAATACAATACTTCATTTTGAAAATGCGGCAAACAGTAACTCATCAGCAAATATCAGTGTAAATAATGAAAATAATGTTTCCGCGCAGGAGTATAACGAGGCAGCTGATTCGTCCAATGCATACTCAGTATCGAATTATGCAATAAATAGCAGTCAACAAATCATACTATCTACAGCACTCATTCTCATAAAAAATAGTAGCGGTGGTTGGCAAACATGTCGAGCCCTATTAGATAGCGGATCTCAATCGAATTTTATCACGAAAAATTTAGCGGAAAATTTGGGGTTACCATTATCAGACCTAAATGTCCCTCTTACAGGTGTAGGCGGCACTAATACTTTTACAAACAAACGAATTATCACAACCATTAAATCTTGTAATTCCGATTTCTCATCAAAGTTACATCTTCTTGTGTTACCAAAAATCACAGAGTTTTTGCCAAATTACACATTCAATAAAACATCATTACAATTACCTAAAGACATAATTTTAGCCGACGAGAGTTTTAATATCTCATCATCAGTCGATGTTTTGCTAGGAGCAGAAACATTCTACAGTTTGTTATCATCAGGTCAGATCAAACTAGGCAAAAATTTTCCAGTATTGCAAAAAACAGTACTAGGTTGGGTAATCGCAGGTCCCATATTTGATAATAAAAATCAAGCTAGGTCTACTTGTCATTTATCTTTAATGAATGATGATCAAAGGTTTGAAAATCAATTAGAAAAATTTTGGGCAATTGAAGATTACACCGGTAAAAAACATTTATCATATGAGGAATCGAATTGCGAGGAAATATTTAATACAACTGTGTCTAAGGATACAAATAATCATTTCATAGTAAACTTACCAATAAAAAAAATATCGTTAACCTAGGTCATTCGTTGCAAAATGCAGTCAAACGTTTGTACGCGATGGAACGTAAATTCACAAAAAACTCTGAATTCAAGGATCAATATGTCAAATTCATGTCTGAATATGAAGAATTAGGGCACATGTCCTGTATTAGCAATCCGTTCAGTACAGATTTAACAAAAAACATTTTTTACTTACCCCATCATGGAGTTATAAAGCAGTCGAGCCTTACAACAAAGTTAAGAGTAGTTTTCGATGGATCATGCAAAAGCACTAATGGCGTGTCATTGAATGATATTTTAATGGTAGGTCCTACATTACAGGCAGATTTATTTGATATATTAATCAGATTTCGTAAACATAACTATGTTCTTACGGGTGACATAGCGAAAATGTACCGACAAGTCAATATAACCGAAAGCCAGAGAGATCTTCAGCGAATAGTGTGGGGAGCGGATTCCTCTCAACCCATAAAACATTACCGATTAAATACTGTAACGTACGGAACATCAGCGGCATCCTTTTTAGCGGTTCGGTGTTTACAACAAGTTGCTATCGAAAATAAACATTTACATCCAAACGTGTGTCAAATCATTATGGAAGATTTTTATGTAGACGACCTCATCACGGGTTCCGAATCTATAGAGGGTGCGATTGAAGTTAAATCGGAAATATTCAACATTCTAAAGCAAAGCGGATTTGAGCTTCGGAAATGGGTTTCGAACGACCCTCGAATTATTCAAAAAACAAATCTAGATGTTCATGATAAATACGAGGTTTTATGTCAGGAAACTAGTAAGACTCTCGGTCTTAGCTGGCAAGCTGGAAGAGATATATTAAAATATACAGTTAACACCCAAGATTTAATCAACCCTAACATTTCAAAACGTACTATATTATCATCTATTTCTAAACTATTTGATCCGTTAGGACTTGTATCGCCAATTATCATAAGAGCTAAAATTTTAATTCAGCAGCTTTGGTTATCAAAATTAGCGTGGGACGATCCCTTACCTCCAGAAATTAAGACAAGTTGGGTTAACTTCAGGGAGCAACTATCCGAAATCAATCATATCAGAATACCTCGTCAAGTAGTACTAAAAGCCATGTCTTACACCGAATTTCATTGTTTTTGCGATGCTTCGCTTAGTTCCTTTGGTGCATGTATTTATGTGAAATCAATTCATTCTAACGGTGCAGTTCTTATAAGACTACTTTGTGCAAAAACGCGCGATGCTCATATCAAAACTGTAACATTACCAAGACTTGAGTTATGTGGAGCTGTCTTATCAGCGCAATTATACCAACGAGTTTCAAATTCCTTAAAAATGAACATAGATTCAGTCCACTTTTGGACTGACAGTACAATTGTATTAGCTTGGTTGTCGTCTCCTCCAAATACTTGGAAAATATTTGTATCAAATCGCGTCGCTGAAATATTGAGAATATCTACCAGACAACAATGGAGGTATGTACCCAGTAAAAATAACCCTGCGGATATACTTTCAAGGGGGACAACTGCAACCGAATTAAAAACAAACACTTTATGGCTATCTTGCGACATTAAATTTTGGCCAAATCAACCGATCATTGCTAATGAAATTCCCGAGAAGCGGCGATCAAATCTAGTTGCACACATTTCTCAAACTAATAATTCAATATTTTTTCGCTATTCAACACTCTACAAGCTTAAGCGTGTTGTAGCTCTGTGTTTCAGATTTTTAAACAATAGTCGTAAGGGTACGCAAAAAACATACGGTGAATTAACACTTGAAGAATTAAATAATGCAATGAAGGCATTATTAAAAATTGCGCAATTAGTCATTTCCACTGGAAATTCATTCTTTTCAAAAGGCAAAATCTCTTCCCAGAGAACCTAGATTATTAACTTTAAATCCATTTGTTGACTCTGACGGATTAATCCGTGTCGGTGGTAGGCTTCTTAGAGCTAATATTGTATATTCCCAATTGTCATTCATCCGAAACACCCCCTTGCCAAATTAATAATTCTAGATGAGCATCATAAGAAATTACATGCAGGTACTCAAACCATTTTAGCTTCGTTACGACAACAATATTGGCCTCTTAATGGGCAAATAATCGTTAAAAACATTGTTCGCAAGTGTGTAACCTGTTTTAGATTACAACCAACTACATTAATTAAAAAAATGTCCGATTTACCTATTGACAGAATAACACCAAACCAACCATTCTTCATTGCTGGAGTTGATGTAGCTGGACCGTTTTTTATAAAGGATGGCAAATTAAGAAATAGAAAAATTATTAAAGCATATTTATGCCTGTTCATCCGCTTTACCACGCGCGCAGTACATTTAGAACCTATCAGCGATATGACTAGTGCTACTTTTCTTAACGCACTTAAGCAATTTACATCTCGACGAGGATTATGTAAAACAATCTATTCCGACAACGGCTTAAATTTTGTTGGCGCAAATAATGAATTGAGAGATATTGTTGAGACATTAAAAAATTTTGTAACAAATAAGGCCTTCTCAGAATTTTTCATGGAAAATCAAATTTGTTGGAAGTTTATACCAGCTTACTCTCCACATCATGGTGGCTTATGGGAAGCTGGAATTAAGCAGGCAAAAATTCACATATTAAAGGTATTGAAAGACAAGACGGGGTCGTCCGATTTCGAGCATCGTGGCAAGAAGATGCACTTTCATTTTCATTGTATTAAAATTGTCATTTTTATAAATTATTGTGAGTAAAATAAAGAATTGAAATTACAGTTCACTTAACTAACAACAAAATCATTATTCAACATTATGTAATATACTATTAAAACATCAAAACTTTTCTAGCTTTACATGTCACTTAGAGAATAATTAATTGGATTGCAATTTTTTGAAACTATAAAACTAATGATGCTTTCAAAATTTGTGTTGAACATGAACGAATGAAGGCACTACAAACCATAAAATTCTGTCAATATAGTACTTATATTTATTATTTATCTGTATTTCTTTTATATTCATTATTTTTCGCTATACAGTTGTTGCGGTTATTGTTGCAAACTTCGATTTAGTTCATTATCATTAATTTTATGTATAGGCGTTTAAGCATTTATGTTTTCAGATTATGGGCTTCATAGGTTCTTACCTCTCAGCCCTTATCTCTATTGTAAAGAAATTTAAAAAAGGAACGGACTTATTATCTGTGTATCACTTGACCTTGAAATCTGGTACAATCGTTGAGTGAAAAAGTTATTATAATTTTGTAACTCAATGTTACAATATCGTTGAAAAATCCGGCCGCGTGCCGGTATATATCTGCTCTGCGAATATTCTGGAACGTTCTTGGACACCACAACGTATTTGATTTTTATGTCCACTTTGTTAACCTCTCTACTATTTTATGTACTTGTCTTTATAATAATTCGGAATTACCGAGCCTAGCATACGTTTTATCTTCTTAATTCCTGTGTAATTCTGGAACTGCTGATGAAAATGAAATCTGATATCTCTTGTCCTTCCCAAAAATTGGCATATTTTTTCAACTTTGATTAGTGTTGACACACTCTGAAGTTATAGTTTTGCTTGAATCGGTTTGACAACAATAACAACTGAAAACGTATCAATAACATTTGATCACATTGTCAATAGAACACTTGAAGCAAAAGTAGGGGAGACTAGGGAGGGTTGATATGGTTAATCATTGACCTAGAAAATTGAAATAAGTTTTCATTCAATGAAATCAGTTTGTGCGGTCTTTTATAGCCAACTAAGTTGCAATTAATTGTAGGCAGTTAAAACATGTCAGTTTAGATTATGGTAGGAGATACCTGGTATTTTTTAAGAAACTGTAAAGTGTATCAACCCTCCCATGGTAAGGGAGCTTTGATACGGTGTAAAGGAGGTTTAATACAAAATAGATAAACCATAAAATACACCAAACCATAAAACTTATTAGACCTAAAAGTACTCATTATAAAATGTATTAAATTTGACGGCAAATGATAATTTTCTTGTGGATCTGGCAGTCCCACCTACAAAATTTGGTGTCGGCAGCTTCATAACATCTTCTTCAGAAACTAGACCTTGGTCTTCCACGTCAGGATATACGAAATGGTATCCAGGCTTATTCCGCCGCATAAAGTTTATTAAATATTCATCTCCCACTTTTTCTATAACTTGTCCAACATAGTGCTTCATTGTCTTTTTTGTTGTAAATCTTACTAGAACATAGTCCTTTAAGTTTACTACTCCTCTAACAAAATAATCCTCTTCTTTCTCATTTTCTATTTGGTCTTCTATATCAGTTATTTCATCCGATGATGATGAATCGAATACAGAATTATTAGATTCAGATTCCTCTTCAATTGCTCTTTGTTTCTCCACTTTAACAACATTGTTAGTGCCCATAAGATTTCTTTTAAATTTACCCTTATACCTCTTGCCTTTTTTCATAGTCATTTTTTATTTCTTCCATATTTGGGGTATCAGTGGGCACTTTTGTTTTTGCAGGTTTTCTTCCTGATGTTTGTGGTTTTCTTGGTGGTGCCTGCGGCAATGTCTTTATTTCTTCGGGAGTCTTGTATGAGCAGGAAGGTTCAGGTTTCAGCCTAGGAGTAGATTCTGTTGTATGGTCTCTGCCGATAGGTAATGCCACCGTATCATTAACTGTAGCACTTTGTGACTGATGAGGATCAGGTCGGTCAGTAACCTTTGCAGTGAGGAAGTCGTGATCAGTAAATTGTTGGGAATTGTATGGGTAGACAACAGTTTGAGAAAACCCTTTGCTAATATTCAGTGTAGTAAAAGCTCGCTGATATGCAATACCAACAAGCGCGACAATATCTTTCAAACAAATGATTTGGCCAGGATTTCTTACCAATAAATCATCGCAAGCTTCATTGAAGTACGTTTTGAATGGACCGTATACCGCAACATCAAGTGGTTGCAAGCGGTGACTTGTGTGTGGCGGTATGGTTAATAAAACGATGCCATTTTGCTTGCATATATCTAGACCACCAGGGGATATGTGGCTGTTGTGATTATCCAAAATAAGTAAGGATTTCTTAACTTTGCTACATTTTGCGAATTTTATGAAATGTGAGAGATATAATTCGAAATTTTCAGATGTCATCCAAACGCTTGGATGAGTAGCAGCTTTGGATCCTGGTGATGCACCAATGGTCATATAATCTTGTTCGCGAACATGCGGGAAAACAAAAAAAGGTGGAATAGAATTCCCTATGGCACTTATGGTACACAGGACTAAAACTGTCTGACCTCGTTCTCCTGAAGCAACTTTGGACACTTGATGTTTTTGTCCTTTTTTTGAAATGATTTTTCTAGGTTTGTGGACAGTCTGGATGCCAGTCTCGTCACGGTTGTATATTGAATCTGGTTCAAATTCATCTCGGCGTCGTACTTCGCCAAGTAAATTGTAAAATTCTCCTACAGTGTGCTGGTTAAAAACTGTTCCACGAGAAATGCTCTTTGGTTCTGGTTTTCGAAGCGATAGTTCATTGTTTCTCTCCATAAACCCTCTAAGCCACTCATAGGAAGCCATTTCATTTTTTAGCCAATTTGAAGGGACGTTTTTTTATTTTCCAAAGCATACAAATATGCAACTTTTCTCGTCTCTTTCGGAGTAAAACCAAAATTTGGGAGAAACTTTATTTCTTCTCCCTTTTCCTTGTATTTGGTAACATATCTTCTTGGTGTCATTTTGTCCAAGAGATATTTACTAGCCGTACTTCTCAATCTACCTCCGTCTTTAACTTCCTGGACGGCTTTTTCCACCCGTTCGGTTGAAGCCGGTGTTCTATTAACTCTTTTCTTCCATCTGAAAGGCATTCTATAATTAAAAAGAACACTTTATGTAGGTACAACCTAGAATTCTGAGAGAGTGGGAGGTTTGATACAGGTATCAATTCTCCCCGAAATGGGAAGTATCAATCCTCCCGTACGTGACCTATTCTATAAAACTTGAAATATTTGTAAACAGAATCCACATTCAGGCATCTACTTAGTACCGAATTGTGGCTAAAACCCTGGGTTAAAATTAAAGACTCGTTAGGAGGTTTTACATAATATTTTGCTCTAAGGCATTTATATAATCGGTGGCATCTTTTTTCATCGATTTCCAAGAGTAATGTAATTTTAATGTCCTCAAAGTTTCCTCAAAACCTTTAAGATTTGGTTTACCCTCGTGTTTATATTTCATCATCATATTGCGTTCTCCCGGTATCACGTTATTTACTATTTTAGTATATTCAACTAATTTTAACTTTGTAAAATTCTTCGACCAATCATTTTGAAAAAAGGACGAAGTTTTTACATAAAAAATGTATGTACCACGTATTCTTATAAGCATTTTCTCCAAGAAACTCGGTAATAACCTTCCCGTCAAAATAATTTTTTTGGATGTAATACCTGGAATCATACAGATTATGTTAAGGATATAGTTTCATACATATATGTTTATGTAATTAAAGGGCTAAAAAAATGTGTCTTGCACAAAATGCTTAAATGTTTTAGAGTTTGAAGTATCTCACTCTACTTTACGGAATAAAGAACAATTTGGAATTTTTATAAATGCTTCTCTATTTATAATTGCAATATGTAAGGTAAGTGTAATGTATTGTTTATTGGATTGTATTAGGTTTTTTTGTTCTGGTTCTTTGTTTACGTTTCGTTTGTTATAAATTCTAGTGTTCTAAATGAAACAAGCTGAATATTTTACTTCGTTTATTTTTGCCTTGAAACTAGAGAGTGGTGTGTTAAAGCTGCTAGTCGCTCGTAGTTCGTAGTCCTTTTCACTCTGAGCTCATGTTCTCATGTCGGCTGAGATGCCAGCAAGGGTTCGTCTGTTTATAGGGGGAATACGTGCAGCCGGTTGGCAAACAATAACATAACAAAATTCCCTTGAAGTATAATAAAATACAACAGTACAACAGCTTTTTCCATGAAACTAGAAGTATTTTTAAAATACAGAATAAAACTTTACTACATATTTTAATAAATAATGTATTTACTAATTTAAGTAGTAGCATTTATGACTATTTTGGTGATCATTTCTTTGAAACTTCTCCTGGTGAGTCACATCTAGCTCAGTTAATTAAATTATGTTTGAAACAATATTTTACTTTGAGAATCCATCTTGAAACACGAAAATTAGTGGATCATTCAAAGCAAAACCGGACAAGAAGTAATTTTATTCAAAAACTAGTGATTGAAATGTATTCATTTGTGTATTTTACATATTATATATCTTACCTTATTCTAAATAAAATTCATTTCTTCTGTGAGCCTAAACATTTCTTTTTTGTCATATTCATAAATTTGAAAATAAAACTGTATTTTTATTTGCCCACTCCGTTTCCTTCCCTAAAAGTGAGTACCTATTTATCCATATTGAGACAAACGTAAATAATGTGTTATCCCTGTGATGATACGCCCATGTTCATAGTTTGGTTATATCCGCCATGTTCAACATGACGTGCCCTCCCCGCTCCCCTCCTGAGCTGTCATAACAAACACATAAAAGATCTCATTTTGAAAATATCTAACCCGTTCAAAAGGAGTAGGTGCATTTTATAGTCCAAAAGGTAACCGCAAAAATTCATAGTGTCCTGTTTCTGTCGAAAATGCAGTTTTCGGGATATCACTGGGATACATTTGGATCTGATGGTATCCGTTAGCTAGATCTGACGATGTAAAATACTGGGCGTACCCTAGTTTGTCTAAAATATCGTTTATAACTGGAAGTGGAAATTTATCATCGATAGTCTCATCATTTAGCTTACGATAATCTATTACAATTCTATATTTCTTTTTATCGTTTAAATTTAACAGCTCTTTCTCGACAAACCAAATCGTTAAGTCAAATGGTGATTCTGAATGTACTAAACTCATTTAAGTTATCTCTCTGTAAACTATCAAGTTGATCTTCATATATATCCATTTCTCAAAAACATATAAATATACAGTAGGTTTCAATTCATTTTCTTGAAACTCTACTTGAAAGGGTTTAGTAAAAATTATTTTAATAGGCCATGGCTTGTTCAGCTGAATCAGGATCTTTTAACCTAACAACTAATTGCGTTTGATAATTTAGACCATTTATGAAGGTTTTTAAACACAAATCTTCCTATTGTTGAATTTTTAATAGCTTAACATTATTTGGGTCGATTGACATATTCATTTTTGAAAATAATATACTAAGCGCATCATGGATTTTAAGCCGAACATTTTTTGCGACCTCATTCTTTTCAGGATGCATCGAAATTATGTCTTTGATAATACAATCAATTATTGATCGATTATCAGGAAAAGTAACTAAAGGTGTATCTCTAACCGTTGTATTATGTTCTAGAAGCTATTAAGTCAGCAGTTCTGCCTATAAGTTTTCCAATTATAGTATCAAACAGACAAATATTTATTGGAGCATTGGGATCAGACCGATTTTGATGATTCATTAAATAATTCTCGCATGTTTTAATGAATGTATTAAGTTGTTTCGGGTTTCCATAAAAATTTGGCAATAATTGGCAGTTTGGTTGCGCCATTTCGTTCAAATTTAAATTCTATCTACATCTTCCACGAAGAGAATCAGAAAACACTTACGTAAAAATAAAATGAAATAATTATGAAATGGATACATGGATGCAAAAATATCTTCTTCATTTATTCAAAATTCTTAACTATACTATGGACTATGGTGGATTCTTGTTCCTCTGCCCTCAACAATAGGGTTGTGGATGATGTGGTTCTGGTACTCTGGTCAAACTATGAGTTCTTATGAGCACTCGAATCTCCGTAGATTCGCTCCAACTAACCGCTCCAACGTTTCATACAATTTCGGCCAATCCTACTGATTGCGCCAGTTAATAGTTCGAAATAGAAAAACTTGTGTTTAAAACTTTTTAATAATATTTTTCAAGAGCTACAAAAGAACTAACTTAAAAATATGTTTTTACTACAATTTATAAGCTTGATAATAAGGTATTATATTTCTTGATACATCTTCCAAGAATGTAACTATAGTTACAGTTACATTTTATGTTGTGCTGATATTGAATATAATAAATACACTATATCCTATTCATTAATACAATAAGTAAAAATAAAATTACAAGATTACGAAGACGAAGAAATATACATAATCAATGAACACGAAAAATATACAAACCGTACTGAAGAATAGTGGACAAAAACGATGAACGATGTCCTTATATTAGGTGTGAGCTGTTAGGTCTAAATTTTTTCTTTATAATTTATTAGATTCTAAATTTGTTTAATTTAATTATTTGTCTGAGGCCTTTTGTCAAAGTTCCCATAAATATGTATTTTAGTAGAAGAATAACGTTTAAGAAGAAATATTGGTTTTTTGCCTAAATTAAAATCTATTTTGACAAATTAAAGATATTTTTTGCTTAATTTTTTACGATATCTTCTCAAATATGTTAAATTCAATTTGTCATTCTGAATTTAGCACGCGTTTGCCTTTGTCACATTTTACAAATAACATAGGCAACAAAATCAGTGTTAACCAGTGTTATGAACAGTATTTTCGTATCTCCATATTTTTTACCTACCTTAATTGGTATATTTTGTGGAAAATTGAATAAATTTTACAAATGACAGATTGCGTCACCTAGAGGGAAACAACGGTTTTAAAAATATTTCCATGCATTTTTTTAAGTCAATTTTTACAAATTTATAGGTTTATTCTTAATAAATCAACCTGTATATTGATTCTTTTACTGTGTATCGTTCTTACTATGTTATTTTATTTAGAGATTGGAGAATAAGTCATGTTTTGAGTCACCACCTTTATACGAACACAATTATTGATTTGGAAATAATAATGTTTGAGCCCATTCTAGAATATTTACCAATAAAAAAGACTCAATTGAAGAAGGCTCTATCTGTTCTTGTTGCTCCAGTCGTATGGGCCACACTTTTCCATTCGTCGCTTATTAGAACGTAAGTAATTTCATATAAATAATTTATTGTTAGAGTAGATACATTTATTCACCCAAGAAATGTTTCGAAGTCTCAAAGTTAGTTTTTTAAAAATTATTTTATTATACAAAATTAATTATTACAATAAAAATACGTCTGATATCTACAAAGCTTGACTAAAAAGTGAACAATTCAGAGATTAAACAGTTAAAATGAAAAATGATATGTTTAGCAAATCCTTGGAAATGAGGTTGCTGAGTCTGCGATTCCCATAAGAAGTTGTGAGATAATTCCCCCCTTCGAAAATTCAACTTCGAGGGCTAGCGAGGAAGTTGAACACTAGCCAGGTCAATGGGGTGGTCTTCCGTCTGTTGCATTCATCGGGAATGAAGTTTATTGCCAACTATGGTTCCTCCAATTAGAATAACAAGACAATAAATGATTATTGTCCATACACTGGGCCTTGAGTAGATTTCTTGAAAATTTAATTCAGGATCGTTATCGGCGAGTTTTGATTTTATTTCTTGTAGATCGTCTAGGTTGATTTCTTGTAATTTGATACTGGTAGTACTCGTAGGTGCATATGATGTGTCAAATGTTAATTCTGGAAAGAAAATGGGTTGCCCAGGAATTTCGGTGTAGTTTTTATTTAGGATTTTAATTTGGCTTGATTTCAACCAACAATCTAGTGGAATATTGATTAGGTAGGTGCCGGTAACTTCAATTACTTCTTCTTGGTTTTGGCAGTTTAAAGTAATTGTTTCTTTAAAAGGAAAAATAGTAATACAATCGTTTGTTTCTTCTAGTCGCTCGATGAA
The DNA here is from genome assembly GCA_963921935.1 of Galeruca laticollis. NCBI lineage: Eukaryota > Metazoa > Arthropoda > Insecta > Coleoptera > Chrysomelidae > Galeruca > Galeruca laticollis. Next base: position 247,479,449 of record OY998175.1, read on the forward strand.
TGGATGATTGATGACGATTCGTGTTTCGTGGCAAGTGGAGGTGTTTTTAATATTTATTAATTCGATTTCACAAGGATTTTCTTTTTTAATGTCTTGTAGTTCGATGTTCTCGCAGAAGTACTGATTGGTTGGATATAATTTAGGACAGGGTTCGCTCATAAATGCATATTGATTATTGCTTTTTAACAAAAATGTCTTTCTAGGAATTACTGCTTTTAATCGACCTTGCTTACCAATTGGTATTGGATACAAATGATAGAGATCAAAGTTTTCGTTTAAAGTTATAGGTATTCGTAATATGTAAGTGATTCTATTATTAGGAATATAACTATCAATTTTTATAAATTTTTCAAATGACAAAATATTTTGTGAGTTTATTTCTACTGGTAATTTGCCTTTTTCTAAATTTCTTTGTAGTGCAATTAACTCGTTGTAAATTTCGCTAGGCTTTATTATACTAGGCCTTTAAATACAGATCCTAACCCATCGACAAGTACTCTTTTTGTCCTATGAGGCAGGGGCAAAATTTCTCGTAATTTATTTTCGGTTTTGTCTTTTAAGAAAAATAGAATTTTTTCAAAATTTTCCAATTCACCAGTATAATTAATGTTTCTTGAAACGTAATATTTTAAATGATTTGAATGATAATGTAGTTTGTCGACTTCGTTGATAAGTGGGTTAAGGTCGTAATAATGTATTAAATTATAATAATAATGAGTCATTTTTGCAGTTCCTAATTTTAGTGGTATAAGTTTAAAATTGTTATCTAGGTTTTTTAGGGTGATTTTATTTTGCGAGGATCCGAGGATTCCAAGCGATCTGAAAGAAATCAAAAGAATAAAGGTTAATTGGGAAAATTGTAGATAGTTTGTGAGGGCCGTTTTAAATTCTCCATGTGAATTTTAGTTTTAGAGTTTGTCGAAATTGTTTTGTTTTGTGCGTTTACTTCCTTTATTGTTCTAGGTTTGTTAAATGTATTTGCTTGTTTTTGTCTTTTGTGAGTTATAATATATATCTTTTGATTCTGTTGGAAGATCTCTGGGTCATCACGGTTTTTATTAATTTTTTCAATTCCTCTTTGTTTTTCGTTTAATAAGTCTTCATTAATTTTCGAATATAGTATTTTAGTTCTTTCTTTGTGGTCGTTGATGTAGTCATTAATAAGAATTTTTTCAATATCTAAGTTACAAGGATCGTCAGAGTTTAAATGACCGTTAATTACATCTATAAGTTTTCTTTTTGTCGTGGAATGTATTGAATGATTATAAGCCATGATTGCATAAGGCATTTTCAAATTAATTGGTGTTTTGAGGGATCCTTGGGTATTCAATAACCTAATATGTTCTAGGGTTGTTGAATGTAGTCTTTCAATTGAGCCTTGAGATTGGGGATGTTCTGGACAAGAAACATGAATTTTAATTTTATGCAAATTTAAGAGTTCTAGAATTACCTAGTTTTTAAATTCGGTTCCAATGTCTGTGAATATTTGTTCGGGAATTCCATGATGAGAGAAAAAGGTTATTAGATTATTAACAACTTCGATGCTAGATAAACTAATTAACGGATATGCTTGAGCATATTTTGAAAATGTGTCAATGATTGTGAGGAATTTATTTCCTTCAAGAGTAAACGTATCTAAATATAGATATTGGAATGGTTTCGTTGCTGTTGGGGTTTGGTTCATTTTAATTGCTACGGGGTTCCTTTCATATTTGCTTTGTTGGCAAATATCGCAATCGTTTATGTAAATTTGTATTGAAGTTTTCATATCAGGCCAAAAGTATTTGTCTTTAAGTCTCATGTAGGTTTTATCTATCCCTCTGTGGTTCGTCTTACCCTCATGATAAGCTTGTATAATTTCTTTTATTTCGTTTTCGTTTGTAATATCTATTAGTTTTTGGGTACACCTTTTAAGTTTTATAGAAGAATGTTTAAAATATTTTTGCAAGGTTACTAAAAAATTTTCAAATATGTTAGGGTTTTCGAAATAAATATGATAAGAACTATCTGGATTAATATAGTTTTTTATGAGGTGAATGACATCTGATTCGAAATTGTTATTAGAAATTTGAGCAATTATACGTCTTTTATTTCCAAACAAAATTTTTATTTTAGGTGTAGCTGGTGAATGAAGTACATCATTAATAATTATTTGGTTTTGTCCGTAATTCACTGCTGTATTTACTGTAGGTATTTCAATAGTTGGGTTGTGTGTTTTATTGGAATGTATAGTATCATCATCGTTTTCAACAATTTCAAGTACTTCATTATCTGGTATTTTCGTTTGTTGTTCAGGTTCGATATTTGTATTTCTGTCTACCTGTACTTCTAGGGATATATTGTCTGTGTTGTCGTTTGTTAATGACGTATCGGGAATTGGTATATTTTCTGTGTATATGTCAATAAGATCATTGTCATTAGTACTTGGTTGTGGTGGGTCATAATTAAAAAGTCGTGTGTTCTGTTCGTTAGGTGGGTCTATATCTTTTAGAATATCAACTAATTGTTGCCAAAACGGACTCGTCTCCTTAGTATAAAGTTCAATCCTCGATAGAGCGTCTGCATTTGAATTTAAACTACCTTTTTTATATATTACATTAAAATTGAATTCTGAAAGTTTTAATTTCCACCTAGTGAATTTGGCATTTTCTTCTTTTAGGGAGAACAGCCTTTTTGGTGGTTTATGGTCGGTTATAATGTTAAACATCCATCCGTACAAGTACGGCCGAAAGTATTTTGTGGCCCAAACAATGGCCAAAAGTTCCTTTTCGATAACCGAATAATTTTGTTCGGTATCGTTGAGGGTGCGAGATGCATAGGCGATTGGTAGGTCCTTGCCTATTGGTCCTTGAGAAAGGGCAGCTCCAAGAGCGACATTACTTGCATCGGTTGTTAGGTTAAAAGTTTTAGAAAAATCAGGGTATTGTAGAATTGGTTCATTGATTAATAAATTATTGCACGTTTCGAAGCACTTAATGAATTCGTGATCATTTACGATCTTTGCTCCTTTTTTCAAACATTTAGTCAAGGGATTCGTTATTTTGGCAAAATTTTGAATACATCGGCGATAGTAGCCTAACAATCCTAAAAATCCCTTAGTTTGTTTGGTAGTAGACGGTATTGGATAATTTTTTATGGCTTTTACCTTATCAGGGTTAGGTTTCACACCCTGTGGTGTCACAGCGTGACCTAGGTAGGCCACCTCTTTTCTTAAGAATTCTGACTTGTCGAGTTGAATTTTAAAATTCGACTCTCTAAGTCGCTGAAAAACATTTTTTAAGCGGTCAATATGTTCTTGCAATGACGTAGAAAATATAATTATATCATCTAGATAAACCAGGCATTGCTCGTTCTGAATACCTCGCAGTATGTTGTCCATAACACGCTGAAATGTCGCTGGTGCTCCTTTAAGGCCAAATGGCATTCTTAGGAACTCCCAGTGACCGTTTTCGGTCGTAAATGGCGTTTTCTCAATATCATTTTCATAAATTTCGATCAGGTGAAACCCACTGGCCAGATCGAGAGTGGTGAAATACTGACATCTGCCGAGTTTGTCTAACAAATCGGTGATGTTAGGGAGAGGATATTTATCATCAATAGTTTTAGAATTTAATTGCCTATAATCGATTACTACTCGCCATTTTCGTTCCCCCGAGGCGTCCATTTTCTTTGGAACGATCCATATTGTAAACGACAATAGTGAACCACTAGGTTAATTATTTTATTATCTAACATATTTTTTATTTGTTTTTGAACTTCATCTTTATAAATAAAAGGGTATCTATATGGTCGAGTATATACAGGTATTTCGTCAATTGTATTCATTTTATGTTTTATTTTATTTGTAAGGGTTAGTGGCAAATCATCTTGATGAAATATGTCTAGGGTGATTGAATCTGTGGAACTGTTAAAAAATGTGGTTAAAGCAGTACCATTTTTCGCTATAGATAGAGATTCTGGTATTTCACAATTTCCAAGTTTTTGTTAGGGACTCATTATTTCTCCATTAGAAATATTAGTTTTTACTTTTATTATTTGTACACAACGAGGCGCTATGTTTATTAAATTCACTTCGTTGTTAGTGGGATGATAAAGTAACTGTATTTTTGTATGAGTTATGTTGGCTTGTAAAATTTTAAGGATATCCATTCCTATTAAGCCGTCTAATATACTATGAAATTTAAACAAAAAGAATTTTTGATATGAAGGTTTTGGTAACTTAAATATTTTTGACATAGGTATTAAAGTACTATATCTATGAGCAGATTTTTGAAGGGCGGTTGACACGATAAACGGGTCATCTTTAATATGCTTATAAAATAACTTAAGTGCTACATTTGGGTCAACAAAGGACTTTGAAGATCCGGAATCTATTAAAAATTTTAATTTGTATTCAGGAAGATATATATAAGGCAATTGACTTTTATTTAAATTATTACTTGTGGTTCTACGTGGTAGGACTGTTGTGAGGCTGGTCCTGAAAATTTATTTCGGGATCATTAAAATTAATTAGATCATTTTCAGAACTATTTACAAGTGTATCATATGGATCTGAATTGGAATTTTGAGGATAAAAATCATTATCCTGACATTCTGCATTGAATAATTCTTCGGATATAAAATTTCTTCGAGGTTGATTTTGGTTAAAAGGATTAGCGAAATTTGTACCGTTCCTGGTATTAGCATTCATTGGTATGCCTCTATGAAATGTATTACGTGTGGAAATGGACATTGGCGTTGGGTTCGGTAAATTTTGTTTGGGTGATTGATTAGGTTTAAAAACATTTACATTTCTATTTTGATTGAAGGTTTGAGAATTGGTTTCTTGGGGGCCGTGGTTGAATATTTACTGGACCCGTCGGAAAAGAGTTTTGGGCTTGAGAGAAATTGCTGTTTGGAAAATTATTATTATTTGAAGTTTGTGCATTATAACCTTGATTGTAGAAGGTATTTCTATTATTAAAATTACCTCGATTATTAAAATTGTTCCCATTGTTAAAATTATTATTTGGTTTTTGTTTATTCACATTTTTATTTTGAAAATATTGAATATTATCTTCATCCAAAACATATTGTAAAGTTTGGTTCAAAAAGTCAGGCTTCATAGCGTATTGTTGTTGCAAGCGGTTCCCTGAGACCTGACAAAAAGGTTTTCAATGCTAAATTGTTATACAAGTCCCTTTTCAGCAATTTATTATGATATGTTGTTTCATGTAACTCAACGTAACTGCATATTAAATTTAAAATGTTCAAAATTCTGTCATAGAAATGTTGAGGTCGTTCGTTATTTTCTTGTCGCATCATGACAAGATCACGATTTAAACAGGCCTCGTCCCTTTGATCTGCAAAGTTTCTAGAAAGGGTGTCCCTAAGTGATGTTTAGGAAGAGACATTATGAATATTTACTACCAGTTTAGCATTACCACGAAGTTTAGAAATCAAGGAATTAATCAAATATAGATTTTGCAAATGATTTGGTTGTTCCCTATTATAAAAATTATTAATAAGTGATTGGCATACGGATAAGTACCTATTGAGTTCATTAGGATTACCGTCGAACTCCGGTTCGCAGTTTAAATACACTGGTTTAAAATCAGCCATGTTATTACAATTATATTTGACTTTAATATTTTTATTTTTTGATCTTTTACTGAATCTAGAACAGCTTTCTTTCTCTGGTCTAGGAAGATCGATTAAGTTTTCAAAGTCAAAATCACTAAATGAATCAATAGACACGTAATGACAAAATAAATTCAAAGTTACTTACAATATTATTACGAATTTGGGCATCTCCTTATCCAAAACTATAAGGTTGAACAGTACCTATTCCTGGGTATGCACTCCTTGCAAAATTGAGCAATGTTTGTCTCAGCTTTCGACGCTAAGCGTTGTGAAAAGTCGTAGTGGTCCTATATGGATGAGATTCTCGATTTTTAGGGAACTACTCCACTGCGAACACCTTCACTCACGAATCGCGACACTGGGTTCCTACTCGCCAGAAATGTTTCGAATTCTCAAAGTTAGTTTTTTAAAAATTATTTTATTATACAAAATTAATGATTACAATAAAAATACGTCTGATATCTACAAAGCTCGACTTAAAAGTGAAAAATTCAGAGATTAAACAGTTAAAATGAAAAATGATATGATTAGCAAATCCTTGGAAATGAGGTTGCTGAGTCTGCGATTCCCATAAGAAGTTGTGAGATAATTCCCATGATTTTTTATATTGAATAGGTGCATGACAATTGTAACTACTGAGATTTATTTGTCGATAACTCTTGAAATGAAGAATTAAAGCGGATTATTTGGACCAAAATATACTTTAATGGAATGTTACTGTGTGAAACGTAAATTTATTAGTACGTTTCCATTATATGACTATCAGAGACCTACACATTTCAATGAAGAATTTTTCAACAGATGAAAATCAAAAGTAGACACTTTTTGATTGAACCTAATATTTTAGTCTTATTTTGGAGAGATACATTAATGTTTTCAATGTCATAAAGTATTTTCTTGATATTATTAAATAGAATGAACAGTTAGGACCATACCATCAGTTGGATTTTCAAGGTATAAACCACATAAAAAGATTATTGGTCTATTTCTTGTTCAGGAATCTCCGTGATACCAAACTGAATTTTATTAAGAAATTCCTTCTAGCACTCTTGATCATTTTAAAAGGACCCCGCACATTTTAAGTACAAATCCGGTACTTTCTTGTACGTTCTGACATGACGAACAAAAGTTATCATGGGCAGAACTACCGAAAATCCCAAATTAGATCAATTTTGACCTTATAAATGGTAAAGGATATTGTCACACACCTCAGGGTCCGTCAAAGGAAGAAGAGTATAAAAAATAAGCAAAGTAGTGACATAAAACATTTGTCCAAGACTACTTAATAATAAATCAATATTATACCTCCTAACTAAAAGTATATGGTACATACAGACTGCGCCATTAGTGTGACAAAGTTCGATATTTCCGTTATTATAGAAGATATGGAATAAAGTTACAAACAAAAATTGTAGACATCTGTAAACTTCACATTTAAAAATTATTTTCATTTGTACTGGGTGTTCCCTATCACCAGGGTGAAACAAACATACTTTTTTTGAATGAGACACATCTTCTATAACATTATTTCAGATTCAGATTGAGCTCATCTCCCCCATACTTAAAATGTAGGGTTTCATATAAGTATATAGGGTATTTCAGAAGTTATGCCCCATTGTACGTAAAAATCATTATGAGTTCAATGCCTTGTATAGTTCAAACGAAACAACTTGAGTTCAATATTTTGCAGACATAACATTTTGATATTGGTCTAGTTTCATGACACAGTGCCGTTTTCTGGATATTACAACATCTGAATACAGGGCGAGCCAAGAGTCGAACATATGATTTTCCTTATTTTTTCAAATAAATCACCCTGTATTTCATTTCAAAAAGCGAAAAGGTACCTTATAAGCTTTCATTTTTTTCAGAAATTTCCTATACCTAAAATCAATAATTTCTGAGATATTGTCAGTTTAATAACAAAAAGGTTTTAAAAAATCATTTAATTGTAACAAGTTAGCTATGGAATAATGACAAGTATTGATTAGTAGCATGTCATTTAACAAACTTTTGAAATTGTGTGAAGACTCATTTACTAATATTTGAAATGAACTCTCCTGTTGAAAAATTAACAGACATGGTTTGGGTATTGGAAGAATGTAGTAGGAATTGTTTATTATCAATAAGAATTTACCAAGAGTGAAATCCTGCACGAAGACAGCCCACAAAAAGAACGTTGGAAAGGTTGATGGATCGTTTCAATCTTACAGGTTCAGTACTTTATGAAAAACATGAAAGGACAAAAACTGCAGTTACTGAGGAAAATGAATTGAATTTTATGCTGGTTGTTGCGGACAATCCTCTTGTTAGTAGTCGTGAAATTGCAATAACATGTAGGTAGTGTGTTCTATAAAAATATTTGATTTGTCATATATTTTTGGATCACCCTGTATAATCAAAAATATATTAAAAAGGCATATTATCTTCTTAGTTACAACTCTTGTAATTAAATATTTTATGTCAGCATTTAGCTTATTTTTTATACTCTTCTTTCTTTGACGGACCCTAAGGTACGTGACAATATCCTTTATAATTTAAGAGGTCCAAATTCATCTTATTTTGGGGTTTTTGGTAGTTCTGCGCAAGAGAACTTATGTTCGCTATGTGAGGACGTACAAGATATCAAAATATCATTCATTTCGACCGGTACCGAATTTGCAATTAAAAAGTCTGGGGTCCTTTCATAAATTACGAGGTGAGTCTAAAATACTGTGGCTGGCTTCTACTATCACCTTTGTTTGTTTAAAACAATGTCTGACCGTTTTTCGAGAGGAAAAACAACTGCTTTTATATACTATATGCTGCGACGAATATTCAATTACATCTCTTTCGAAGGACGTGACCTCTATCGACTTTTTTGTCCATATAGATATCTCTAATGGGTCGCAATTTCAAGAAAAATGCATAATCTGTGGACTGGTTTCGACCTAATTGGGTATAGACCAGACTGTCAACACTGCTATTAGGTTCGTGTAACTCTACACGTTAATTGGCGCCCTCTCTACTTCTAAAATTTCATAAATTATGAGGTGCGTCTAACATATTGTGGTTGGCTCGTACTATCACCTTCTGTTCGGAACAAACTCTGACCGTTTTTCGAAAGAATATACCGCGGATATATGTATACCTAATTATATCTATTCATATATGGATACTTTACTTTTCAGCTGGATAAATATGTCAAGAAAAACATTTAGGCTAACAGATTTGAGTTGTTTAATCTTGCCAGGATTCATGTATATTTTTGGAGGACAATCATTACTGGATACGTTTATAATGTGGAATTTCATTGTTGCTGGTGGCTCAACATATCTAGGATTTGTAGGCCTTAATGCAGGACATCACCATCCAGAGGTGTTTCATGATGGAGATACTCCTAGGTATTTAACACATATATTATTTTTACAAACCAATTTTAACACGTAAAATAAGAAGACAGTCATCAATTTGACAATATTACGAAATTTAGTTGTTTTTAGAAACAGAAAGGAAAATAGTATTCCCACCTGAAATACAGGGTGGTGCACTATGGATGAACTATTCTCTGGCGCCTTAACGGAAAATAACATTAGAAAAAATTGGACGTAGAATTAAGTAGATTACTTAGGACTATAATTAAAAAATATCTTGGAATATACAGGGTGCTCCAAAAAGCGTGCCGTATCAAAGTTAGGTTCCTTTAAATGGAACACCCTGTATTTTCTCACATTTTTGAATTGTACTATTAAAAATAATGTAAGTTCATTAACATTTCCCTATACTTATCTAGTTCAGTTTCCAGGATAAATCGATTTTACATCATTTGTAGACCCTCCGAAAAAATACAATAACTTCAGAATAAAAACGAATAACCACATTTGTTTTACACTATCTCACTAAAAGCTTTTAATATTCTGTTTCCAATATTTACTGGTATGCTATAATATACAGGGTGTTTTTAACATGACAGTATAACACTAACCATTTAATACATAAATTTCTGACTTAATTTAAATGGAACACCCTGTATCTGTTGGGTCTGCTCAACGTGGGAATTTATTACCTTTCAGTTGGTATTAGGGTTGCCTATATCTAACTCTGATAGTTTTCAAGAAATTTTAAATTCGTTTTTTAATATTCAATTATTTGCTGACACCTAGTTACTACCTATGACATGATGATACTCCGATGGAAAGTTTAAAAATTCAAAATTTGTTATTTTGACAGTAAGTGCTTTGTTGTATGATTTATTATTGATAAATTAAAGGTTTCTTAAATTAGAATTTTATTAAGGGTAAGTACACTATTATTGGGGATACAGATACAATAAGCTTCAAAATTATAAAAAAATAACTACAAAATTTTTTAAGAAGGTGTTCAAAGTGACGCCCAAAGAAAATAGTCTAATGGCGTCAAGCATGGGGATCTTGCCGGCCAAAGATAAGGACCCCCTCGCCCAATCGATTTTTGTGGAAAAATATTGTTTAGGTAACGCCGGACAATTACACTGTAATGAACAGATGCACCATCTAACTGCAGCCACATTTTTGGTCTTGTAGCTAGTGGAACGTCATCTGAAAGTTCGGGTAGTTTGTTACGTTAAAATTTACGAAATTTTCTTCCAGTTATCGTTCCATTCAAAAAATAAGGTCCTATTATGTGGGTTCCAACGATTCCTGCCCATACATTTAATGACCAACGATGTTCATGATCAACACTTTGGAATCAATGCGGATTTTCGTCGTTATAGTAATGAAAATTATGTATGTTTACTAAACCGTGTTTATGAAACGTAGCTTCATCCGTAAACAGAACAAAATCAAAAAAATCTTCAAAGCCTGCCACTTTGTCCATAACACATAAACAAAACTCAATACGATTTTCAAAGTCCCTATCAAATAGTTGCTGGTGCATTTGATTATAGTAGGGATGAAATTTGTGTTTTTTAATTATCCTAGCGACACTTCTCTTGCTTATACCTACTTGCTCACTAATACATCTTTGACTAGTATGTGGATTCTCAACAAGCGCACCCATTACTTCAAATTCTGAATCGTCTGTAATTGCAGATTTTCGTCTATAATTTTTCGTATATAGCACGCTTCCAGTAGTTTTGAATACTTGCAGTAGTCTTTTAAAAACATTTCTGCTAGGATGATCTCTATTTGAATACTTTTGAGCGTATAATATGCTTGCTAAAAAACAGTTCTCCTGACACTCACCAATAATTCAGATCATATCTATTCTTTCTTCGTTAGAGTACTCTTTCATGTGTAACCAGCGATTAATAACTATGTCAATTATTAAAACTCAATAATACATCAACACTATACAAATAAAATACACAAATACACACTATACAAATTTATAAATGTATTTGACAGATGGAATGGTTTTAAAATAATATCTATTTGAATGTCATTTCATAGGTAACTAGATGCCAGATAAGCGAATAATATTAAAAACTAAATACAGTACACAGCCACCCACTTCAGAGGACATGCAGAATAGGATAATGCGAGCTTTTTAAAGAATAACACCAGAAATATTTAAAAAAAAATAAACAATAATTTTCTTAAAAGAGTTTAAGCTTGTATCTAACACGATATGCATGATTTTGAATACTTTCTTTAAAGTTTTTGTAAGTTTTTTTACTAATCTTAATGCCAAGTTAATGATTGTGTACCCTTAATGAAATTCTGATTTACGAGACCTTTAATTTATCAATAATAAACCATACAACAAAGCACTTACTGTCAAAATAACAAATTTTAAATTTTTAAACTTTCCATCGGAGTATCATCATGTCATAGGTAACTAGATGTCAGCAAATAATTGAATATTAAAAAACAAATTTAAAATTTCTCGAAAGCTATCAGAGTTAGATATAGGCAACCCTAATACCAACTAAAAGGTAATACATACCCACGTTGAACAGACCCAACGTATACAGGGTGTTCCATTTAAATTAAGCCAGAAATGTATGTATTAAATGGTTAGCGTTATACTGTCATATTAAAAATACCCTGTATATTATAGCATACAAGTAAATATTGGAAACAGAATGTTAAAAGCTTTTAGTGAGATAGTGTGAAGCAAATGTGGTTATTAGTTTTTATTTTGAAGTTATTGTATTTTTTCGGAGGCTCTACAAATTATGTAAAATCGATTTATCCTGGAAACTGAACTAGATAGGTATAGGGAAATGGTAATGAACTTACATTACAATTCAAAAATGTGATAAAATACAGGATGTTCCATTTAAAGGAACCTAACTTTGATACGGCACGCTTTTTTGGAGCACCCTGTATATTCCAAAATGCTTTTAAATTATAGTCCTAAGTAATCTACTTAATTCTACGTTCAATTTTTTCTAATTTGATTTGCCGTTTAGACGCCAGAGAATAGTTCATTCATAGTGCCCCACCCTGTATAATGAAATCTACAACTTTTATTATCAAACTTTCTAAAGACTATTGAAGACAAAAATTGAATTCAGTTTCTTTCATTTCTACATCGCAAAAAATTGATTCGATTTTGCTTGTTGTGAAACATTAGGTTATAGAATCGTGGGATATTTATAGCCGTCGGACAGGCCTAACTCGGTGTGGGTGACGTCTTCTACTTTGAAATATGGACCATTGAAAAGCTTGTGAAAATTCCTGCAATTTATTTTTTTTTGGACTTGACCTGTACTCAAAAACATTCAACTAAAGATAAACGAACGAAGTCATTCATAAATCCATAGCAAACACGATCAATCGTGATAGGTGAATTATTATCTGAAATTTGAATATAAGGTATGGAGAAGTATTTTGAACATCGGGTAAAATATTTAAATGAAAGTTGTACCGGGTGGGCAAATAAGCGAAGTAAGCGGCTGTATCTCAGAAACTAATGGTCGTAGAGAGTTACGGTAAAAAATTTTATAAGTAAAGTTGGCAAGAGAAAATGCTGGAAACTATTTTCAAATTTCCAAGATAGTCGCCAGTGGGCGTTTCCACCATCTTGAAATACATAAATTTAAGATTTTCGCGATTTTCCCCAATGAATGTAACAAAAAAGTATTTGCGTTTTAATGTTAACTTAAAGTCGAACATTTTTTGTGAAAACAATTTTTCTACTATCCATCGAAATAAAGTGATAGGGGCTATTTGAATATTGTTTTAAATAAATGCCTGTAACTTCGAAACAGCTTAATGGATTTGGATAAATTTGGTATCATTGAAAAGAACATTTCTTGGGCTTCTAGGTTTCTGATAATCTTGATAGTTGTGACCAACACGGCAGCCGGTAGAGGGCGTTATTCGATATTATAACCAAAATATTGGATTGGATGACTTTTTTTAGACTAGAAAATAGACAAATGACCAACCGATAAGCCTGCATGAGAACCATCTCTTAATATCCTTTACCTAACTTTAATTATCAAAAAAACTACTAAACCTGGAAAATTCATATATCCCCATTTAAAAATGCATCGGTTGCCTCTGATAAGAAGGCAAGTAGTAGGCCATGAATACGACAATCGCCTAATAAAAATATTGCGAAGTAACGTCCAACTTTTGTCACACGCAGCCCAATATTGTTGATAGCGTATAATTTGAGAAATTTTTAGTCAACATGCCTCTCACAAATAATGAAGCCGTTGACATAATTGTGATTTCTTTCGAGTGTTTCCAAAATGCAGCTATAGCTGCAAGACAGAACGCGCCATACCATCTAATGGTGTTTTCTTTGAGAGTTTGGGTGGTGTATTCCCTTTCCCAGTCTCTCCTCGTATTTAGCATCGTGGTGAAATTCATTTCGATGCTTACTTTCCTGATCATTTCGTCACTGGTAAGATTCGCTGATGAGATGTATCTTGTCAGAGAGGACCAAGCTCCCTGATTTTTAGTACTCTCATTGCTTGAACCTTCCCTAGATATTCTAAGAATTTCCTTTTGGGCAGATCTTTCTATCACCAGATGTAGAAGTGTGAGATCTGTAATGATCCCAAGTGCACTAGTTAGACACATTCTCATAGCTCCAGTGATGCACACACAGACAAGCCTTTGAACTTTGTCGAGGGTCTTCCCCGTGCTGTACTGACTTGCTTTTGTGTGCCAAACTATTGCCCCATACGTAACTGCTGGTCTCACAATCATTGCGTACATCCATCGGAGTATTTTTGTGTTACAGCCCCACCTCTTACCAGCTAGATTTCTGCACGCCATCGAAGCTCTTATTGCCTAACTAGTTGTAGTTATTTCAATATGCTTATTCCACAGAAGCTTACTGTCTAGGGTTATACCTAGATATTCAACCTCTGATTTCAATTCTATGATTTCCCCGTATGAGGATATGGGTTTCATGACTGGAAGTGTTCTATTCCGGGTAAATGGAATTACTATGGTCTTGGTCTTGCTTGGGTTAATGTTTAGCCCCATTGACAAGCACCATTGCTCAATGCTTCCGAGGCCCTTTTGTAATAAATCACACAAGGTGCTCTCGAACTTGCCTCTGACTATCAAAACTATGTTATCGGCGTAGCCCATACATTCGAAGCCAAGTTCCGTTAGCCTGTAGATCAGCTCATCTACGACGAGGTGGTTTGATTCCCCACCTGTGTCTCAGCTATCCTCGTTGTCAACAACTCATACATCCATTTTACAATGGTTTCATTCACTTTTCACCTTTTTAGTGCTTCTTTGACAGACACATGAGTTGTATTGTTAAATGCCCCTGATATATCCAGGAATGCGCACATTGCGATTTCTTTGTTTTTAGAGTTCTCTGGATGACTTCGGTCAGCTGATACAGAGGCGTATCAGTTGATCGACCCGCTCTGTAGGCATGCTGTCATTTATATACTGGTATATTCTCCAGATTCTCTGTTCTTATGTACTTATCCACTACTTTCTCCATCGATTTGAGTAGAAACAATGTTAGACAGATGGGTCTAAAAAATCGGGGATCAGTCTCATCTTTTTTCCTTATTTTTGGTATAAAGGTTGCCCTGGCCCTTCTCCATTTTCTAGATATTAGACCCACTGCTACACTGCTTCTTGTAATCTTCAGCAGGTGAGAAAGAATCTCCTCTATCCCTTGCTGTAGGAGTGCTGGAAATATTCCATCCACTCCTGGTGATTTATATGGTTGAAAGGTACGTATTGCCCATTCCAACCGTTGCCTGGTAAATATTTTCTTAGCAATGCCTCAATCTTCCTTGCGGGATTTTTTGGTGTAGTTCATTGCTATTTCGATGCTTGTTGCTGTTTCACTACTTGGGAAGTGGGTTCTAAGAAGAAGAATCGATCCTTCCTCTTCACCTTCCGTGTATGATCCGTCTGGCTTTTTCGTCGACATTGTGGGGTTAGTTCCCCCATTTGCAATGACCTTTTGTAGTCTGGCCGCTGTGTGAGTGGAAGTGGTCTTTTCGCAGAAGGCTTGAAAATTAAGTCTTTTGGCCTTCCTAATCTCTTTATTGTACTGAGTATGCTTCTCAGTGTACCCCTGCCAATTACCGTCACGTTTGGCTCTATTAAAGAGCCGACGAACCTCTTTTCTGAAGTTTGGCAGGTTCTCATTCCACCAAGGAGCATCCTTTTCTGAACCAGCTTTTGAGAGTGGGCAACTGGAATTGAAAGCTTCCATGATTGCCTCACTGATCTATTCGACTCTTTGTTCCAGGTTGTAGTGCAGGTGATTTACCCCATTCACTTCGACGTTTTCCAAATTGTCCTTCAGATTGATCTTGTAAAGAGACCAATCAGTATTTCTAGGATTTCGGATTGTAGGAATGGAGGTGGTATTTCCCTCTATCCTAAATTCGATGATCCTATGGTCGGAAAGTGATGGCTTGCTTATCTTTTACATTTTTCCTAGCAGCAACATTAACAATTGTTACGTCCAGGACCTCTTCTCTTGCTCTCGTGACAAAAGTAGGGGTTGTCCATACGGTTAAGGTCTCAAAGTTATTTGCTAAGAGATATTCTAATAAACACTCACCTTTTGCGTTGTTATTGGTGCTTCCCCACACGGTATTGTGTGCGTTGGCATAACAACCAATTATAATTGGCAGCCGTCTGCTATTGCAGTGTCTCACTAGCTCTTGTAGCTCTTCTGGCGGTGTCATTGGCCCGTCAGCAGCGAAGTAGGCAGAGGCAATGACGATATCTCGGTCGATGCCCCCAATGTTGAGGTGAACAATGATTGGAACAGGGTCCCATGACACGTATTCTGAAACACAATATATTTTATGTTATTTCCTATGATTACACAGGCATGCGGTGATACTTGCCTTTGATCATAAATCAATTTAGAATCCTTACATACCAAACCTTTGATTTGGCCTTCTTTGTTGATCCATGGTTCTTAGATCAGTACAATATCCAGTTGTAGTCTAGCGAACCACCTTGCAATCACGGCTGAAGCTCTCTTCGCGTGATGCAGGTTAATCTGAGCTACATTCGTGAACGTGAAGGTGAATTATTATGGATGAGAGAGGCCGAGTTACTCAGCCTCTATTCATCCTCCTCCTTTCTCTCTCCCTGACCCTCCTCGACCATCATGGCAGTATCTCCATCGGTAATCGAGCAGGTTTCTTGATCTCGAGTCAGACTCTCGACCCCCAGGCTGATCTGCCCAGTTTGCCGGGATGCAGAGGCGGTCTCCGTATTCCCAGTCATCCCAGCAGAGCCAGGGGAGATCTGGGGCTGACCCAAGGTCAAGCTTCCGCCTTTTTCTCCTTGTCTAGAGGTTTCGGATGTGGAGGGTATCTCCATGTCCTTTGGATCCTCCGCGGGATTCTTTTTTTTTCCCAGCCCCGTGACAGAGTTACGCCCTAAACGTAAATTTAGCTCGTAACCTCCTGCCTTCAGAGCCTCCCCAGATTGGTGATCAATCCCGATCGTGAGGGTAGTTCCCTGTCCCTCTTTTTTAGAGTTCAGGATCTTCCAGCTCCAGCGCCCTTTAGCAACTATATACAATTTTAATTGTGACACGTCAGGTTTTGGAGAAAAAATTATTGAAAATAAATGGAATATTATTAATTATTAGGTATGTAGATTAGATAAATTTGTATGCTATCGTCCTTTTTAAAATGTTTTTATTTTATACTATTCTGCGGCACTTTCTGATATCAATGTACGACAATAATCAGCAAGCATTTCACTGTTCTACTTGCCCTGGTAACGTTTTTCAATAACAGAAACTACTTGATGAAACCTTTCGCCGAGGTTCGGTGGTTAGAATTCAAGGTGCGAGTGCAAAAAAATTATTTTAAGGCTCATGTTACATCCCAATTTATGGTAACTTCTAAAAAGTTCATCAACAAGTGCTATATAATCGTTAGATTTTGTGTTTCCTAGAAAATTTTGGTCATACTTTTGAAAGCATTCCAAGCAACATGCTCCAAGTCACTTAAGGTTTCTTCAAATATTGTATCTTGTTAGTCCAGGTGAATTAGACCCCAAACCTTTGAAATATGGCTGTGTCGTGACGTAGATTGGATATGGGTTGGAATTGCTCGGAAATCATCTAAGAAAAGAAAATATGAAGGTCCGTCAGCTGAAAAAGTTGTGCTATTTGCACGAAAAATCATAAACTGCAAAAAAAACGCAAACATCGCTCATTCTTTCTGATATTTGTTAATATAACTCTTTAAATATGCAAGAGAAAAAAAGTATACTTACGAATTTGTCCTTTATGGAATTCTCTACGAGATAGAATTTGTTTGAAATCGATATATTCAATTTTTTTGTTGAGAAATGGTGATAAATGCAAAAAAAGTAGCTAAAAAACGAGGTTATATTAAAGCATTTGTTTCGCAGATAAGAAATCATCCAATCATGCTATAAATTGGGATTTAAGAACCTTATTATAGTATAAAACAATATGCCAAAGGCCGATTACATTGGCCTGATAGATTTTACATGAATTAATTGTTAATTAATTTCCGCGAAAAAATTAACGTCATTTTTGCGTTCATGCCAGGCTTACATTTTTGAATTCTAATAGGCGCCGATTTTTTCACAACTACTTAGACCTCTAAACTATAATACACATAATGAAATAATGAACAATTTCTAAGTTTTTATCATTTTTTTACGCGATTTTGAAAAGTTCTCGGAAAGACGCTGCTTTTAAAAAAAATGCGTTTAATTTGGTAGAATAGGTGCTGAGATAATAAACGTCAAAGATCGAGAGTGTTTGCGGTATAACTATTAATGTTGTAACAATAAAAAAAATTCCAGCAGATAGATAATTCCGAGAAGTTTTTGTATGTGCTTTGAGATATAACATCGCCCTTGTGCATGGAGTAGGAAAAATCAAAGAAAGTTGTAGCGGTAGCGTTCGGCGCGTCAAATCTGAGGGGAGTGGGGATAGAGTGCGAAACTTGAAATCGACGCTTCAAATCGATCGCGGCGCAAAAAGTTGCTGTATCTCGGCTTCTATTGGACCGATTTTGATGATTTTTTTCTAAATCGATGTAGCAAAAGGAAAAACTCATTTTTCAGAATGGCGTCTACCAATTATGACAATTTAAGCATCTACAGTAACTACTTATAGTTTGGCATTTTTTATGTTGATAATAATCATTGATTATAATTATGTCCATGCTAGGATTGTGTTGTTCATTGCAAATTCGTATATTTAAAATAATTAGTAATCAAAATTACAGGTAGTACAATTCATTGTTATGTATATTAATGGTATATTTTCTTTCTTTATAAGATCTACATAGAATAAATAATGATATTTCGCTTTTTTGTTACAACATTATTGTATTCTACTTGTTTACATAAATATATTATTTCATTTTATTTCAACTTTACGAATTTGCAATGAACAACACAATCCTAGCATGGACATAATTATAATCAATGATTATTATCAACATAATAAAATGCCAAATTATAAGTAGTTACTGTAGATGCTTAAATTGTCATAATTGGTAGACGCCAGTCTGAAAAATGAGTTTCTTTCAATTTGCTACATCTATTTAAAAAAATCATCAAAATCGGCCCAATAGAAGCCGATATACAGCAACTTTTTGCGCCGCGCTCGATTTGAAGCGTCGATTTCAAGTTTCGCACTCTATCCCCACTCCCCTCAGATTTGACGCACCAAACGCTACCGCTAAAACTTTCTTTGATTTTTCCTACTTCATGCACAAGGGCGATGTTATATCTCAAAGCACATACAAAAACTTCTCGGAAAAATCTATCTGCCGGCATTTTTTTTTGTTTGTTACATTAATAGTTATACCGCAAACACTCTCGATCTTTGACGTTTATTATCTCAGCACCCATTCGGCCAAATTAAAAGCATTTTTTTTGAAAGGAGCGTCTTTCCGACAATTGTTTTAGGTACTTTGAGTATTTTTCTTCGGTATCCAAATTCGCTTCAAAAATTAATTATTTATAAGACGAAATTTTTCGACTTTTCAAAATCGCATAAAAAATGATAAGAACTTAAAAATTGTTCATTATAACTATTACAACTCAAAAATGTAAGCCTGGCATGAACGCAAAAATTACGTTAATTTTTTCGCGGAAATTAATTAACAATTAATTCATGTAAAAACTATCAGGCCAATTTAATCGGCCTTTGGTATATTGTTTTATACTATAATAAGGTTCTCAAATTCCAATTAATAGCGTGATTGGATGATTTCTTATCTGCAAAACAAATGCTTCAAAATAATTTCGTTTTTTAGCTACTTTTTTGCATTTATCGCCATTTCTCAACGAAAAAATTGAATATATCGATTTTAAACCAAGTCTTTCGTGTAGAGAATTTCGTAAAGAACAAATTCGTAGGTATACTTTTTTTCTCTATCTTGTATATTTAAAAAGTTATTTTAAGAAATATCGGAAAAAATTAGCGATGTTTGCGTTTTTTTGCAGTTTATGATTTTTCCTGCAAATAGCACAACTTTTTCAGCTGGCGCACCTTCATATCTTCTTTTCTTAGATGATTTCCGAGCAATTCCAATCAATATTTAATCTACGTCACGACACAACCATGTCAAACTGTAGTGCTCCTGGCCTATGTTGTAGAAGTTTAATTTGAGGTCATACAAAAATTTCCTCTTTGAGTTTTGCATCTGAGATATTGGGAAATTTTTGTTTTAGGTATTGGAATCCGCGGCCATCTTTATCCATTGCTTGACGAAATTGTTCATCAAACCTAATTTCATGTGTAATGGCGGTAAAAATATTTGATCAGCTTCCACTAGTAACTTATGAAGTATATTCTTTTGTCCAGGAATATACTGAACCCTGACTGGCCAGTTTTTAACAATGTAGTTGGAATTCCTTGCTCGACTGTCACAAAAAACAGCAGTGCTTTGTATACCCTAGTTGTTGTTAAATGAAACAGATGATTTGGAATTACTAAAATGTGAATTGCAATGAGAAATGAAACACATGCGCTTTTTTATTAGTTTTATAACACAACGAATATGTCATTCACTTATTAAAAGTCAAAATTGGGAATAAGGTACTGTTCACATAATGTATTATAAATTCAAATGATATAAAGTTAATTGTAGTAAATGTTGCAACAACTAACAGTTGTAAACCGAGTAGAATTGCTACAACTTTGAGGTCTGCGCTGATATATCATTTGTACAATTTGTAATTAATTCTGTCCAGAAGACGAGTCATATTTTCATACGTTTCTTTCATGAGGATTGCGTGGCCAACGGGGATGGATGGATAAACGTTTCCTATGTGAAGTAGCACAGCATTCAAACTCAATTTTGAAGCATCGATAAAAATACGCCATTCTTCTGGATGGTGTTGATGTCCTAAGGCCCGCATAAAATCGTCGACATTATTGCAGTATGAAAGACCCTCGTCGTTTGAAAAATACTATGATAGTTCTTTCTGACGATTACGATATACAGAAATTTGTGTGTCTGGAGTTTTCATCCTTGGAGTCTAGACCATAGTATTTCTGCTTTAGTTTTTGACAAATTCAGATCTCGAATAAGATCATTTAATTCTAACTGATTTATTAGGTGTGGTCCGTCCTGTTGAGATGGTATATATTCATCTTCGCTTGTCGATAACGCGACACTTGGTTCTTCTGATTCTGTACCAGCATATCCTTCACTCGAAACACCTATGGTACTGGCAAAGGCTAGCATCACTAATATTTTTGTTATTTTTGTTGGAGAGCCCAAAAGTTAAACTAGCTACAAACATTGGTTCCTATATGTTTCTGAATCCTCTTCTTGTAACTCTTGAAAATGCTTTGAAAATGATCCTAATTTTTCTCTTTTTTGTATCCACGGCCTAACCCACCATCGTTCCTGATTGTGGTTAGAATAGCTGGTGGATGGCTAGTCAACCATTTTTAAATGAATCTCCCCTACACTCTCTTATTAACCGTATGCCAGTTGCTGCACCGGGTTGTCAGCCATTATTTGCTTGTGCTACTGCCAGCCGCTGGTCGGCAGCAGCTGGCGACCAACCTAGTCTGACCAGCGCTCAAACAATCATATCTGTTTGTTTGTATATCTATGGGTGAAGTAGTTGTTATAAGATTTTGGTTAAGATATAGAATAAAGGATGTTACCGTTTTCTTGTTTACTTCTTTGCATATCACCATATTGTGACTTTCAATAAACAAGTTGTTGCAGTTATAACCTGTCTAATTTATTATTTCAAGTTGGGCCGATATTATGTAAATTTAGTTGTAACCACGAAATTGATGTTCATGAAACATATTCGGCATCTAAAGAAAATTATAATTACATTAAACTTGCTGTTACAACTTTGAAATAGTCTCAATATTGACAAATTATTTTGTACCAAGCTGTCAGTTTCGATGTTCTACAATTATTGTTACTGAATGAGCTAATTAATGAATTGCATTTTGAAGTGAGTTCAAATCAAATGCAGCTATTTTTGACTACAAAAGATGGTAATTAATGTTTGAATATAAATTTTTAGGTCTGATAAATATGATTGGGGAATTAGCCAACTCGACGCCTTGATGGATCGTAAAGAGGTGACTGGTTCTCATTTCTTAGTTTTAACCAATTTTGGTGATCACGCTCTGCATCACTTTTTTCCTACGTTAGACCATGGGCAGCTGGAGCACCTTTATCCTATTTTCAAAAATGTTCTCAAAAAATTCAATGTAAATTTAAGAATGGTATCACAATTAGATACAATAAAAGGCAGTTTTCAACAATTAGTCAGAGATAAAGCTAACACAAGTCCTCCGGATTTGAGCAAATATCCACTTGATGAGAAAGTTTTAATGTAGAATATCAAAAAATTACGTTGTAAGTATTTGTTTTGGATAATGTTTTGTACCCAAACGAAAACTGAAGAAATATATGAATCTATTAAATGAATTTCTGTGGAATAGTGATTTGTTAAGAATTTATTGTATCAAACAGTTCTTATTGAAAAATAAAACGTATATTATTTAATAAATAAAATACCTTTTTATAATATATTATGAATAATAAACAAATATTAGCTCTTATGGTTATTTCTAATTTCTTTTAAATATTATTCGAATCTGTGTTCGATTCTTATGATAACCTAATTTCTGTTAACTTGTGATATTTTGATAGTGAAATGGTGAACTGAACTTCGAATAGCCACTTATTCTTGGTAGATTGAATCAATAAGTTGGGTTACTGTGCAGTTAGATTCTCTGCGGATAGCTGTAATAATGTACCAAAATTTGCATGTTTTTCTGCTGCTTCGTTTCAAATAATACTAACAAAGGATTGAGATAATAACATTAGTTCCTTGTAAATAGAAACCATAAATTGCTTCTTAAATTTGCTCGATATAGATATATAAACGATCCGATTATTAACAGTCAGAGAGGAAAAATTCTGACCTCTGAAATAATCTCCAAAGGTCGTGAAATAAATCCAACGTAATTTATTAAAAACCTGTATTAACAAATTCTTCTTCAAATGACCAGTGGGTTTTAGTTCACAAATAGTTACACTAATATGAATATCAAACCTTAGAAAGAAATTTACTTCCAATTCTGCCAAAATATTAACGAAATCACATTGAAACTAATTATACGTTACTGGAACACTTTCTGATACCTTTTACAAGGAATAGTAGCTATTAACCGGTCAAATTATACTATTTCTACAAGAAAAAATTAACAAGGAATGATTCTCCTACGAAATACTATTTACAACAACGCTTCCACACTACAACGCGTCGTGGCGTGGGCTCGTTGTTATGGCAGTTACCAATGACGTAGAAAAAGAATCGACCTAGCATCTCATTTATAACATCGGGATTGTTTTGAAGCCATCATTGAATTCTCTAACAATGTGCCAGAAAAGGATAGCAATACATCAATTTTCCTGGTGTGGCAACGCTGTGTAAATGGAATCATAAAATTTCCAGTGGCGTACTACTTTGAAAATTCCACACCTACAATTTTGAACCAATCAAAATACGTTAGTTTGACAGATCACCATGACAAAGGAGGTATTTTAGTGGACATTTTTTTCTCGTGGGATACCCAACAGCGAATTATAGTTTTGATACATTTTAATTACAAGATGTTTTCTATATTCTTCGGACACTTCCGCTCTTCTTAATGGCGAAAATGCAATTAAGTGTCTATGTCTAATAATATATATATATATATATATATATATATATATATATATATATATATATATATATATTATTTGTGTTTCTGTCAAACAATCGTTTTCATTTTATTGTTTGACATCGATGTAAATTTTTTTAGAAAATGCTCCGAATTAGAGAGCGAAACGTCAATAAAAACATAAATTGATACAGAATTTACGTTTATAACCTGATGCCCAAGAAAAATGGAAATATATATATATATATATATATATATATATATATATATATATATATATATATATATACATACATATACATAGATAGTGAATTTATTGCCAACTTAAATTTGTTAGTTACTACGTAATAGAATTTTTAATATTGGAGGCAAATTTGAATATAACTTATAGTTTATATGTGATTAAAATCGCAAAATTTAGGAAATTTAAAACTAGACAGTTGCATATATATTAATAGATATTTTAGGTTGTAGGTTTTATGTAATTTAATGTAAATAAGAATACCTTAAAAAGGGAAAACTAACAAAATAAGATATTGTTACAGGTGAAAAAGACATTTTATGGAACCTTTAAGACTATACAAATATGTATAAATAAGTGTTGATATCCTCCAGGACTGTTAAAAGAACTATTTTTACATTTTGAACCAAAAACACTTGAATCAACAATTATTTTGTAACAGACTGTAAAAAGAAGGCTTTGCATTTTACGATGAAAAAAGTTTGTTGATTTGTAAAACATAAGAAGGTCGAGCGTGGGTTGTGAAATTGATAGCATCTGAGTAAAAGTCCTCAACAAATTTTTTTTAATAAAAAGAAATAGAATTTGATCTTGAAGATAAAAGTTATAAAATAATAATATTATAAGTTATTAAAACTGTGTGAGAACGGGAGGTGATCAGAAGGAGCATTTCTTTCGCCAAGAAATCTTCAAGAATTGGGGAGACGCCAGCAGCAGAACGTGTATAGCTATACTGAAGAACAAATTAAGGTCTGTGCTATTTAAATATTAATTTTGGAATTCCAAACAGTAAATAGTGAACAATAAAATATATTTTCAACATATCAATAAAAATTTTCATAAAAAGGTCTAAGCATTTTGAGATGCAACATATCATATCGCTTACATGGATATCCATGAATTTTAATCAATAGATTTTGAATTGTACTTACTTGTAATAATTAATTTGTTTCGTCATTGTTCACACTGTATGTAAAATATCATTTATCTTCCATTTCTTTTTCCTAATGCATGGTTAATTAATTCCGTCCTGTTGTATGGTGTCGAAGCCTGGACTCTTAAAGCAACTTCGATAAACAGATTGGAGGCATTTGAAATGTGGACTCTTAGAAGAATGTTTAGGATCCCTTGGACAGATCTGGTGAGAAATGAAGAAGTCCTTGGAAGAGCCGGTCTGACCAGCCGTGAACTATCTATTCGACGCCATTAAGAAGAGAAAGACTTCCTATCTGGGTCACATCCTGCGTGGTCCTCGTTACGAATTCCAACGTCTTATCCTCCAAGGAAAAATCGGAGGAAGAAGGGGAATAGGAAGAAAAAAACTTTCATGGCTCAGGAACATTCGACAATGGACAGGAATACACGACTTTATGTCTCTCCAAAATGCTGCTCTAAATAGAGAAATCTGACAGGATGTAAATAGACGGTCGCCTACGCAGGAATCTGCTTGGCACTTTAAGAAGAAGAAGATGGTTAATTATTTTCTTTCTATCACTATTCTAATTTCACATCACTCATATTTCCTTTTATATATATATATATATATATATATATATATATATATATATATGCAATTGTATGGTCAGTTTTAAATAGTATATCAATAATTTCAACGTATATATATGAACGTTAAAATCTTGTAAATATCTCGTGAATGTATCATAAACAATGAATACCACATTTAGCTTCGCTTTGGACTCGATAGAAGCGCACGCTTCCCATATGCGCCGACGCGGTGGAGTTTATGCTCAATAGCATTCAGTGCGCATGACTGTATAGGATACAGTGGCGGCATCAGGAAACTTGGTGTTATAATAATTTTAAATTTTGATCTCAATAATTGTATTAAATTATTTTCTGTAAAGTGTTGTGCATTTTTATTTTTATTGAATATCCATAATAGATTTATCAAAAATTGCTCACTTCATTCATTCTGTGGTATAATATCTTGAATCATTAAAGTAAGAGGTGTATATTCATAAAATATAGAATTTCCGTATATAGCTAACTATAAAATTTAAGAATTAATTAATCAAGGTTAAAATATATTTATTTATGTGCGTCCTGAACCCAAAGGGAGGAGTCTACATGCCACCGACTCTTTATTAAAATAAAAACAAGAATAATATATAATTATAAATTAAGAGAGCTAGCCGAAGGTAAGTCAAGTCAATAACAACACAAGTTATAACCATAAATTAAAATTAAAATCTACAATATAATTTATAATATATAAAAATCGAATAATTATAATATATATATATATATATATATATATATATATATACATATGTGAAATATTAATAACAGACAAATAAACTAATAAAATTGTATGAATAAATACCGATTTTCGATCAAATAAAATTATAATACTCATAGCTATATGGTATTCAATTGTACATGATATTAACATATCGATAAACAAACCTATTAACACATAATTGTGTATTGCGTACACATAAGTCAATTATAAAAAAATATTAATCATTTAAAAACATAAGATATCGAAAACAAACTTCTATAATTCTATTTTTTTATTACTATAACTTCTGACTAACCCTGTATATGATAAAGCATTTTTGAACAATTATTAGAAAGGTAATGTCATATGAATGATATTTTATATAAATTTACATGTTTATCGATATTTAGGTTAACTTAAAAAAGGTGACAGTAGTGTAATCGTGGAAATTTTTTGAACGCAGTGAATGAGTGAAAAAGAACATGACACGGATAGGGTTGATTTCAAAATAAATTTTTTGTTCGACTATTATAGAACTTCTATATTCCGACTTAGTTTTTTATTATGGAATAGCTTCATTCTAGCCCTAGGGTAAGAATGTTCATTCTCGCCCTTGGTATGGAATAAATACTTGTGGCGCCCTATAAATGTGACGGTTCATTTGACAGAAAGAGAAAATAGGCAAGTCCCGTCTTCTACACTAGCTGCGCTAGTGAGAGTAGAAGTAGTGCCAAAATATGAAAATGTATAAAAACTCCTCTAATGTGAACGTAAAATGACTAAATGGCCGTTGAGTATTAATTGCTAGAGCCAGAAGTGCAGCATAATTGTATTTTATGGCACTTTGAGAAGAAAAAGGAAATAGCTATTTAGCAACAATTGTCAACGGTCAAAAATGCCTATCTACTTTTTTCAATTTTCAACTAAAATTGACTAATACTTCATAAAAAATAAGTAATTTTATATAATGTTATTTAAATCATAGCTATTACATGGTTTCATTCCTTTTCAGTGTTTGATACTGACAGCAGTGATGATTTCACCACAGCCACTCCAGAAATTAAGGTGTTAGTCATTCAATATATGTTGTTTTGTTTTGTTATTTTATAGTTGTTGAAAAAGTATAGTCTAAAACACGGGTGGAATTCAAAATTCTACACTCGTAGAATCGTTTCCCTCGCTTACGGCTCGGGAAACAAATCTTTCTACTCGTGTAGAATTTTGTGTATTCCACCCTTGATATAGAATACACTAATTGTTTTCAACAAAGGAAGGAAGGATCGACAAGCTTGAAAGTTGTTGATAAAGAGATAGTGGGTTGGAAAGAAGGCGTGTGGTGTGAGAACAACGATGATGAAAATACTTTATTTGAAATTGAAAGATTAAAACCGAAAAACTACAATTTGAAGTTAAAATTTAATAAATTATTAAAACAGACACAATCATTAACAAGTATAACGCTTATATATTGATAATTAAAACACTAGAATGAAATTTTATGATAGCGTCTACGAGAATCTGGTAAGATAACCAATTAACCTTTATTTAATTTTGACGTTAACCATTCGTTTTTGCCGAGAGCAGAAATTCTTCATACGAGAAATAATTCGAACACGATATACTCAATTTCCACATCGGATAGAGAGACTGATTTATTTCGAACGAATCTCTTTGTTTCATTTTGTGAACTGAAACAAATCAACACAGGACAGTCATTACTTTTAGATGTATATAGAATCCGTTCACATCCACAAACATTGAATCTAGTGTAAATTGTTAGGTTAAACAATGCTATAATTTTGATTTTGAAATTTTACATATTTATTTAGATATAATCGATCTCCACTGATTCACTAGTTTCATTAATATTTATGAACTAATCAATTGCTTAAAAATCCATCATTAAAAAACAATAATATACCATAAACTTTAGAGCGTGACTTTGAATTTCACCATCTTGCAATATATTCAGAATATGAACGATAACCGAATCCCATATGGAACCTTAACCTTAGTAGAGACTAGAGTTGGGATTAATTGTAAGTAACGATGATATCACAGTTATATAGTACTAACAGTTATTTTTCAATTTGTTCATAATGAAAACATTTAATCATTTAGTTATGAAAATTATATTTTTGAATATTACATTATGTAAACCATTTAAAACCTTATTTTTCATTAATTATCGAGGAGTAGGAGTTAATAACTCTAAAAATGTTCCTCCAATCAATTAAATAAATACGTTGAGCTTTTCTTGTTTTTTTCAAGTGTTCTCAAACCTATTAGTTTACTGTTGCTGTCGAGCGCTTGTGCCTAACACATCCCTGAGATCTGAAGTAGAATGAAATAAAACTATTAACATTATATTCAATTGAACTTGTATTAGCTACAAAATCATTAGACACTAATTTATCTACGTTTTTCCCATCCAGTACATTCAATTTTGCTTAGTTCATATGTAAATATTCGTGGGCAATTCGGAACAAATTTTCTTTCTTCAAGTTGGAGCCACAATCCTCTATAAATGCGAATAAATAAGTCATGGTACGATGATTGACCATTACATCAGACAATTTCACGCACATTTTGCATATAGTATGATTTTCAAATCGATTAATTTTTTAAACAAAGCATTTTATTGGTTTTACTGGCTGTGCAACATTCATTATTGTAACAAAACGCGAGTTTTTTTGATGTTTTGAAGTGTCAAAATACAATGATCATAGCCTCCTATGATTGATACTTGCTGACGCTGGTTATGAATTCCATACCATTAAAGCGCGCATAACGCACGTTAAGAAAAACGAAAAAAAATTTCTACCACTTGTAGTTACTCAAAACTTATGTAAAATTGAAGAATATACTATTACTTTTCCGCCCAACCTTTCTATATGCGAGAAAAGTATTGGTTTACCCCAAAAAAAGTTGGAATTTTGAATTTTTTTTTGAGTTATTTTCACGTTTTCAATCAACAACAACACGAAAAAACGGTTTTTAGAAAAAAAATACTGTGTGTATGTGTCGTCGTCGTTGTCGTAGGCCACTTTTCCTTACATGTCCTGTTAGCACGATACAGCCTCCGGAGCGCAATAAATCAGCAATTTTATGATTGAATATTGTCAAAGACATGTGACAGATGAACCCTATTGATTTTCAGTTTACCAGAGCCAGTACAACGGGTGCTATGGTACTTGAAGTACGACATTTTGTCATTTATTGAGAAATTTCAGTTGGTTAGCACGATACAGCCTCCGTAGTTCAACAACCCACCAATTTTATGATTGAACATTATTCAGGACATCTCACTGATGAACCCTATTGATTTTCAGCTCACCGGAGCCAATACAACAGGTGCTACAGTACTTTAAGTACAATATTTTTGTCATTTTTGGAGAAGTTTCAGTTTGTTAGCAGGATACAGCCCCCGGAGTAGATACAAGTGACCAATTTTATGATTGGATATTATTTAGAGCGTCTCAAAGATGAACCCTCTTGATATTCAGCTCACTAAAGCCAGTACAACGGGTGCTATGGTACTTGAAGTACCAAATTTTTGTCATTTTTGGAGAATTTTCTGTTTGTTAGTACGATACAGCCTCCAGAGAGTATACGATTGATCAATTTTAAGATTCAATATTGTACAAGGTGTCTCACAGATGTATCCTATCGATTTTCAGTTGACTAGAGTGAGTACAGCGGGCCCTATAAATCCAGATACACTAAATTTTCGGTTATTTTTGGAGAAATTTCGGTTTGTTAGCACGATACATCCCCCGAAGTGTATACAAGTAACAATTTTATGATGGAATATTGTTCAGGGCCACAGATGCGGAAAAGTTGGTTTTAATCTTTGAAACCTTCTATTTTCTATCTTGAAATGGTATTGCCATGCAATTACAATGAGTAGAAATTACCAATTTGAAGGGCTAAATAATTGCTGACAAAGCTATGACGCACTATGAATCTGTTCATGCAGCTATCTTGTATTATTGCTTCCCTCCATTTCCTTCTGGGCCTGTCTCTCTTTTTTTCCCCTCTAGTGTTGCCCACGCTACCCCTTTTACTGTCCTTGAGTCCTCCATCCTTTCTAAGTGTCCTAACCATTGTAACCTTTTTGACTGTATAATTTCATATATGTTGTTGAAATAAATTTTAAAAATATTTGATTTTCCACCACAATTTGGTGTGGAATTTTCTTATCGGATAACACGCGAAGTCAAATTAATATCCGGAAATTTTTTCGAGCTCATGAATATTTTTAGAAATTCTCCCTCGTCTGCGACTCGGGAAATTTTCAAAATATTCATGAGCTCGAAAATATTTCCGGAAATAATTTGACATCTAGTGGTATTACTAGTGAACAATTTATACCTGTCATTTTCAACCAATCAGATGCTTTATTTCGACATTGTTCTATGGTAACCAGGAAATTATCTGAAAACTTTTCATCCACATGAGAATGTAGACGTAAAATTAATAAGTGGAAATTTCTAGGCACATGACAGCTATCATATAATTAGACAATGATAATATTGAAGTAATATTGACAATTACTGTTTTACATAAAACTGACTGTTTCTAGATAATTCCACAATATATTGATAAAATGTTGAAAATTCTAAGAAATTTGACAATTGTTTCGTTACTAAATATCATCGTCACTATCAAATTTCTTACAATTTTTAACATTTTATCAATATATTGTGGAATTATCTAGAAACAGTTTAATCTAAAACAGTAATATGAGTAGATTCCACAAAGTAAGGTTCGAAATAGTAAATTTCAGTATTGACAATAGTTTTTATGTACTTACTTACACTTTTTCAAAATCATAATACTATGCTACGCCGACGATGCTGTACTCATAGCCAAAAACGAGGACGACTTACAAAGACTAGTGCATAGATTCAACACAACAGCAAAGAAGTTCAGAATGAATATATCAGTGTCAAAAACCAAATGCATGACCACATCTAGAACACCACTTAGATGTAAACTTGAAATAGACAACAAGAAAGCATCGAGAACAGCCGCGTGTCTTAATGATATTATATGGAGCAACAAACACATAGAAATAGAGGCTAAATCCAGAATATATAAAACAGCTATTAGACCCATTCTAATATATACTTCGGAAACCGGACCAGATACCTCGAAACCGAAACAAATACTGGAGACAACAGAAATGAAAGTAGTGCGTAGGATGGCAAGCAAAACACTGTTAGATTGAGAGAGGAGTTAGGATATCAGAAGAGCATGTAAAATTGATAATATCAGTGAATGGATCCTGCTTAGAAAGAGAGAACAAGGAAAAAGTCACCAATGAGACGGAGGAACAGCGGAAGACCCCGAAAACGATGGAGTGACAATCTGACAGTGGACTAAAGAGAACAAAGGGACGCCTTTTTTACTTTATCGCTCTCAGGGAGCTCATAAGGCTCCAGTAGGAATTTGAACTTTCCCGTTACAATCTTGTATCCTCTCCCCCTTGGGTCATCTTCAAGTTCGTCGCATAGGTCTTCTGATGCGTCTTTGCTCTTCTCATGGTAAGCCTTAGGTTCTTCCTTGCTAGCTTATACTCGCATTCCAATCTCTCGATTTCGTCACTTTGTGTTCCCCTTTTCCTTTCTCGTGTTAACCTCCTTCTCAACCTCACGCAGATCTCCCTTTCATAACTAGTTTCCTCATTCCACCAGAAAGGTTGCTTCCTGTTGGTTTGGTTAGCAGTTGTCCTGCTAGCGTTCTGTGCGCTCTTCATTGCCCCCATTAGTTCTTCCAAACTCATGTCTCTGTTGACAATTATCCTTAGACAGTCTCTCAATATTTGCTTGTTTTGGAACCATATGCCCTGGTTTCGCGGGCTCTTTGTCTCCGTGCTAAGATTTACACTGAAAGTTATATATGTATGCAAGCTCAGGGTCTCTTCTTCGGGGTGAACTTTCCTGTCCCTCAGCTTAGTAGCTATGCACATGGTACTGAGTGTAAGGTCAAGGAAATATTTTTGCTCCCGTCGAGTGAATGTGGGCTCTAGCCCGTCGTTCGCTAGCATAAGGCCTAGGGACTGTATCCAGTCCTCCATGTATTCCCCTCGGTAATCTAGTTTGTTCGATCCCCAAGATGGAGATTTAGCATTAAAATCCCCAGCAATTACAGCCTCCCTACCTGAGTCAGGATTTCTGTTTCTATTGTTATCACTACCTGGAGTTCACTAAATAGCGTAAATACGTCGAAAGTTATTAATTAAATACCTTTGCTACTTATATAAATGAAATGAATATTGTAATAAAATGCATCTAAAATAAAATACCTAATAGGATATTATTCTTGCCCACCTATACTGTACTGTCTAGGCAAATTGATCACTTCTAAATATATTTGAATGGTAATGGTATTATGGTTCAATTGTCCTCGCTACCTGCGGTTCACTATACAGGAAGAATCTAGCGATGTTGCGAATGAACACTTATTTACATGAAGAAACGCTTACAATTCTGTTTAATTCTTTGAATCACCCTGAAGTGTTTCAGACACGTTTTTGTATTTATAACAAGCGCTTCAGGTATCAATATGATAAAAATACAATATATCCTAATAAAATGTTTTAGGCTCATATGCCCAAGAAAAAATATTGAAAGAAGTATCGAAAGTTCTATTCTTAAGTGTCAGTACAGATGGTAGCAACAATGGTGCTACAAAGCTATTCCCCATACTTCTTCAATATTTTAGTCCTGAAAAGGGAGGAATTCAAGTACACTTAATCGAGTTAAAAGCCTTGCCAAACTAGATCGCTGAAACTATATCAATTTTGTACATGGCGTTATAAATGACAAAAACTTGTTAGAAAAATTAATAGCATTTTCAGCAGATAACACCACTACTAACTTTGGAGGGAGAGAGAGACATGGTACTTACAACATCTACATTATACTGAAATCAGTTACACAAAATGATAAGATTGGAGTTGGATGTATTGCACATATCCTTAACAATTCTGTACATCACGCTATCGTCTCCTTACCTATTTGTGTAAAAAGCATAGTGATGCAAATGCACAAATATGTTGCTAGCTTCACAGTCCGTACAGAAGCTTCAAAAAATGTGTGTTCAGAACAAGAGTGCATTTTAAACAGATGCTTTTCCATTCTAAAACCAGATAGCTGTTTCTTTATCCTGACATAGAGAGACTTTTACAAATGTATGAGCCTTGAAAGCCATCTTTTGAATCATTGAGTTATCCTACAAGTTCGTTGAAAGATTTTTTCGAAAACTACTTTTCGGAATTCCATTTATGGTTCTTTCATGTCTTTATACCAAAGTCGAATCAAACACACGTAATCAGGCTTCGCAGATAGTAAACAACATTGATGAACGACTGGAGCAAACTTTTTGCCCAATGAAGGTTAATGGAATTTTACGACGTCTGCCGGAGTCTCATCAAGATCAGATAGAAGAATTTAAAGAAAATATAAAGGCCTTGTATAAAATTGCCAAATATTACTTGAACTTATGGACACATGGAATTAGCACAGAATTAAAATACTTTCAATGGATGACTATAACAGATATTGCTAGCTATGAACAAGCAGCAGAAACGATAGAAAATTTGAGTTGAATGAATGTCCAATTAGATGACATTGAATGTTTTGATCACTGGCAAAACTTCATAAAATTTTTACAGTAACATAAATATGATTCCGAATTTAAAAAGCTATTAGCACATAAAAAGTGGACCGTTTATTTTAAATCATTACTTAATGGAGAATTATATTCAGAACTACTTGAATTAGAAAATTTTTATTTTGCCATTCCAGGCCACAATGCAAATGTTGAGCGAGTTTTCTCTTTAACCCATTAATGCCTATGGTATGATTTATCATACAGAGGTTAGAATCCATTTTGAATTCACGGCGTGTGCATCTCATGTGATAAAAACAGTCTTTAATTACGTCATATATACAAATAATCACTTGTTAACACAATAATATTTGTTAATACGGTTTCCATCAAAGTTTGTTGCATTCGGAATCAGTTTTACGTAGCAGTGTATTTTCCAGTTCGACAAAATGGGTTACATATGAGGTTATGTTGTTTTATCTGGTTTGTCTGTAATTTTATCAGGAGTGAAGCCATGAAAATATGACTATTATACACTAAGAAATACTTACGATTCAACAGAAAGTTTGACTGTGGGCTGTACTTTACGCTACACTGAAAAAAATTGCGTATGATATATCATGCGGTAGGCAAATGAATGTATTTTTGTTGCAGAAAGAAATTTTATGATCCATCAGATAGTCGTGATGCGGATGAGCTTTTAAGTTACCTAGAAGAGCTCAATTCGGACGACGAAGATCATGAACGAGTAAATCGTTGTCAAATATTAGATTTGGTAATATTTCCACCAGCAGATAGCAACGAACGTGACGTGGATGATGCATCAAGCGATGATGACATGGGCCACAGTATTCGTGACAATTGGAAAAGGTGTGTTGAGACAACCAATGGAAGTTATCGCAGTTCGTGATGGTGAAAAAAATGACGTGGGTCTGAACGTTCCAACCGAAAAAAGACTAACATATAAAGAAACTAGTGATGTCGATACACAACTGGAATTCACTGCAGTTCACGATAATGAGGAAAATGATGTACGTACGAACGAGCTACAAGAATTAGATATGTTGGCAAAAAAAATAAAACTTGATAGACCATGTAAAAAGAAACCTGAAAAAAAAATTGAAAATATGAAGAGTAAACAGAAAAAAGAAAAGAAAATCATTAGAAGTTGGACAGAACAGCAGTTGAAAGGAAACGGTAATAAAGAAAGACCAAAAATAGAAAAAACTGCAGAACCTGCTATAGTACAGAAAATCAGGGATGATAATATGTCACCAGTAGATCTATTCAAAATGTTTTTTACAGAAGAGTTCGTCAAGGAAATCTGCAATGAGACACAAAAGTATGCATCCTTCAAAGGAAAACACAACCTCGTTGTTTCTACTAAGGAAATGTACATATATTTTGGCATACTGCTTCTTTCTGGTTATTGTAAACAACATTTTCGAAGAATATACTGGGAGACTAAAGCAGATACATATAATAATCTTATACGTAACAGCATATCTCGTGACAGATTTGAAAAAATTCATTGCTATTTACATTTCAACGATAAAAATTCCATAGATCCAAATAACAAAACATATAAAATTCAACCACTACTAGATCAGATAAACAAGGTATCTCAAGACTTAGCCCAGCCTATAGGAAACCATATTTTGGAAATCACCACATTAAACAGTTCATCAGAGGAAAACCAATTAGATATGGTTTCAAATTTTGGTGCCTTATTACTTCAGAAGGATATTTGTTGAAATTCAACCCGTATTGTGGTGAAGGAGACAGAATAGGAGGAAAAACTTTAGGTTCTAGTGTTACTGAAACTCTTTGCATTGGCTATTTACCTGATAAGTAAACAGTTTTCATCGACAACTTTTTCAATTCGCTTTCACTATTGGAAACTCTCACAGCAAATAACATTTATTGTATTGTTACTCGGCGATCAGATAGAATTGAAAAAGCTCCACTAACTGATCTGAAAAAACAGAAACAAGGTACATCGCATGTGTTGAGGGAAACGAAAACTAATTTAGTTCTGATCAGGTGGCATGACAATAGTCAAGTTACCATCGGGACTAATTATTATGTGCAAAATGTTTCACAAAAGGATTCTGCAAAAGATGGTCAAAAGAAGAAAAGAAACGTGTAGATGTCGATAAACCCAACATAATACACCTATATAATCAAGGAATGGGAGGTGTCGACTTATTTGACAAAATGCGAGGATTGTATCGTCTCAGAATTCGATCAAGTAAATGGTATTGGCTATTTATTAGATTTTGTCTCAAGAGGTGAGATTTTACGGTGTCGACTATCTAGTTGATAAACAGGCTACACAAAGACGATGTGGTTGTTATAAGAAATTTACCAAATTTTCCTGTGTCAAGTGTAATATTGGATTACATCCAGAGAGCTGTTTTCTCTTGTATCATACACCACTTGAAAACAATAATTAATGTTTTAATCTTCGGATGCCGGAGGGGGGTACAAATGTACCCCACATACTGTTTTTTGGGCGTATTTTTTGCATTTTGCTTAGAATTAAAAAATGCTGCTTAGTAATCCTCAGTTGGACCCTCATTTATCAGTACATATATCAAAAAAACAGTTTTTTCTTATTTTTTTAAATAAATGTGAAAATAATTAGGTGGGGTACGTATTGTACCCCAATCGGCATAAATGTATTTTTTTATTAGTCTTGAAAGCAAGGTTGGCAATGCTGTTTCAGACAACGTAACTTTGCGTCCGACTCGTATTAGTTGTAGGCAAAGCCGACCGTTGCCGAGGCGCTCATACGGCACGTACACACAGACATATTTATTTTAGTTAGTATTATTTGATACGCGTGTTGAGACTGTTACTCTTGTTTCGTGAGTCGGTGTTGCGATATGTCGCAGAAAAGGAAATTGGATTTATCTACAGAAACAGATCGTGCAACTGCCTTACAGTGGGTTGATGAGAATGATGAGGGTGAGAACGTTTTAGAAACAGATTCTGAGTATTCTGAGTTAGAAGACAACATAGAAATTCAAGATGTTGAACCTGAGATTTGTGAGGTATGCTATTTTGATATGAACTTTATTGAAAAAGGTACATAATATATCTACTTTTAGACTGATGAAGAAAATGATCAAATTGATGATAGTGATCCTACATATGTATTAAAAAATGGATCAGTTTGGAACAGAAAGGCACCTAGACCCGCACGAACGGCAATGCAAAATATAATCACAAGAAAACCAGGACTCACTTCGACGTCAGAAAATATTTCTTCCCTATCCGATTGCTTCAAATTGTTTATTGACGCTGAAATAGTTCAAATTATTGTTGAGTGCACTAACCAAAAAGCTGATAAATATTATGAGGAATGGAACACTAAAAACCCTAACAAACAACGTCAATGGCAACCTGTAGACCCTGTTGAAATGTATGCCGCATTTGGTATTTTGATCATAGCAGGGGCGCTAAAGGCAAACAGAGAACCTATTCACTTCCTTTGGACCAAAAATTCACTTTTTAGTAGGCCGATATTTCCTGCATCAATGGCGCGTGATAGATTTGTCAACATTTTACGTTTTATACAATTTGATGATCTTACAACTAGAGCAGAGCGCAGAAAACTTGATAAATTGGCTGCTTTTAGAAATGTCTTCGAAAAGTTTGTAGGACATTGCAAAGAACACTATTTGCCCAACTCGCATCTTACAGTTGACGAGCAACTAGTATCTTCTAGAGGAAAGTGTCCCTTCCGAGTTTATATGAAATCGAAGCCCGCTAAATACGGAATCAAAATTTGGGCTCTTGTGGATAATGACTCAACATATGCTCTAAACCTTCAAATTTACACGGGAAAGGAACCGGAAAGAGACCAGGGAAAAAGAGTGGTTCTCGACCTAGTTGAAGGTCTTGAAGGTGGTTACGGAATAACAACTGATAACTTTTTCACCAGTATTCCTCTTGCTAACGAGCTTTTGAACAAAAATCTGACCCTATGTGGAACCACGAGGAAGAACAAACATGATATTCCTCCAGTTCTTCTACCACATCCTTCAAAAACCGAGAAGTCTCCCGTATTTGCATTTCCAGATAAATATACCTTAGTTTCATATGTTCCTGCTAAAAATAAAGCCGTCATTCTTCTCAGCACTGAGCACCATGATGACAAAATTTCCGGAGAAGTGACCGATTATAAGCCAGAAATAATTCTACATTACAATGACACAAAAGGGTCGGTTGACACCATGGACAAAATGGTAAATGAATACTCGGTGAAAAGATCGACCAAAAGGAGGCCATTTGTTTTGTTCCAAAATACAATAAACATTGCTTGTCTAAATGCATTTGTGTTGTGGATAACAAAAAACCGCCAGCTTAGTACAACTGCTACACATAAACGCAGAGACTTTTTACTAGACATGGGACAGCAACTTATAATACCCTATGTTGAAAGACGACTACAATCGGGTGTGACATTTCACAAACGTATACTAAATGCAATGTATGATTTTATAGGCACCTTAGATCCTGGACCTAGTACAAGAATAGAGGGCAATCAAAAATCCATGGGAAGGTGTGTCCTCTGCCCTAGAAAATATGACAAGAAGAGCAGAAGTAAGTGTGACAGATGCAGAAACTTTGTTTGTCCTGATCATCATGTAACTACGAAATCAAAAATTTGTTCAAAATGTAGTTTATTGGATTCAGAATTTTCTAATTAACTTCGTCATATAAAATATTATTTTTTGTATTTCTTGATTATATTTGTATCGAATATGCTATTAAAATTATATTCAAAAACAAATATTGCATTTTTATTATTTAGATATAAGTAATAATGAAAAAATAGAATATTTTGAGAGTTGTAAAGCAAAAAAAATGTGGAGTACACAAAGTACCCCCTCCTGCATCTTCGCAGATGCGCGACCCTCCGGCATCCGAAGGTTAATAATTTAAATCAATAAAACTTTTATTTCAGGCATTTATACATTATTTCGTATTTTACCCTGATACCTCATAATGCTAACCCCCATATGCCTACCGTATGATACATCATACGTGAAAAAAATCTACTCTAAACAAAAAATTAATGTTAAACACCTTTACATAGTTAATCTAGATGCCAATTGGAACTCTTCCCGGAAAAATAACCGAAATCGACAAAAAAATTACTCAGGCACTAATGGGTTAATAAACGCTCAGTGGACAAAGGAACGCAATAAGTTGCAAACAGAGACAATTGCAAAGAAGATGTTCTTATTGTGCAATTTAAAACTGACATGTACAGAATTTTACGATATGATTTCCAAGGAAAATTATACTCTAGATAAAGTGGGTGAAAATACCAAATATAATTATAGACAGTTAACAGATTTGCCACAAGACAGACTTATTAATTATAAGTAAATAATTTAGATATTTTTATTTTTTCAAAAGGATGGTCTTATTTTTTTGTTGAAAGATCAAATTTTTGGTTCGTTGGATATTAATAACAGCTAGATTAATTTATAAAAATATTAGTTATAGTCTACTGTAGACTTAATATTTTTTCATATTACCTAAATGAGAAGAACTGAAAACTTTATTTTGTGTTAGATAAGTTAGATAATTATGTGATTAATGGCAACTTATTTGATAATTAGATAAAAATTTCAAATATATTAAGAATATGTCCTATTTGGCAAAAACAGATCTCTTTAACTTCAAGTATACAAGATCTTTTCATTTTTATCCAGAATAGATATTTTTCTTGTGGAGTTGAATAATTATTTCTTTATAGTTTATCATGTTATTAAAAAGAGGTAGATTTGTTACTTTTTGAATGAGAAATATTGATCTCATTATTTAGTGTCAGATAAGCTACTTAGTTACGTGATTAATGGGTACACAATAAAACGTTTATTATGAAATATTGTCCGGCTTTTAGAAGATATACGACGGCTTTAACCCTTTCAGACCTGACGTCTATTACAATGGACATAAAATTAGTCAAGCAATAATTTTACACTGTTGTATTTTGTGTTGCCTATATCTCAATTACTGTCATCTAACACATCTATACTGCCGCCAGTAGTAAAAAGGCGGCAACTACCACAAGTACAGTTTTGAGAAAATGGCGAAAAACTTTTTTGTGGTACGCCACGAAAGAAATAAAAGAAATTAATAATATTTCGTTTCGTTATTGAAAAATATTGAAGTGTTTGTGTTTTTAAATATATTTTTTTGCTTTGTTTCCTTGGACATTAAAGGTCAATTCACACATACGGTACTGGGCACCCACTGTGCACCGACTGTGTCGATTTGAACTAAATCTATCAGCTGAAGTTTCCATTGAAAATGTATTGAATTGCACTGTTTAATTCACACATGTAGGTCTAGGCATAGACTGTGCTCTGACTGTGTTGCTTCCGACCGCTCTGAAAGCGATTTCTCAAGGTTGCGGTTCGACACGGTAGGAGCACGGTACGTGCATAACCGCTCTAGTGAGAACTATTGGAAGGCGACCAGAGGGCGACCGTCATGTTTCGGCCAGCGCTCGTTCATTTTCGGGTGTCGTCTCCGATTTTGCCGCTGGTATTCCTCATCGCGCCATCGCGGTTAGTGTAAATGAAGAATTTTTAATAATTTATGTGCAAGAACATGAATGTTTATACGATTTGCAAAATAAAGATTATGATAATAATCTAGTTAAAGATAATATATGGAAAGACATCGCGAATAAATTGAATTCAACATCCGAAGAATGTAAAAATAAATGGGCTTTGCTGCGCTCTTACTACAGAAGAGCTCTGAACCGGCGTAAAACAGTGAGTGGTCAAGCTGCAAAAAACATGAAAAAATGGAGGTTTGAAGACCAGATGGAATTTCTTAGAAGGCACATGCAAGAGCGACAGTAAGTATCTAAATTTTACGTAACATTTAAAAGTTGCAAAGTTTTCTTGTCGTTGAAACAATCGGAAATTGGTACATGGCGTGTCACATTAAAAAGCATTAAATTAACGTTATTTACATTATAATTTATAAGTTTTTCTTTGTTAACGTATTGTGCTATGCAAACACACATTTTGCATCAGGGACTGATTTAAATAAAATTTAGTATTTAGAATTTAAACATAAGTAAAAATCTTTTTGTTACAGAACCTGTTCTAATTTGGATGCGTCAGAGGAAACTGAAGCAGATGATGAAGTTGATGACAATCAGGATACCCCACAACCTTCTCCATCTCCCGCTTTAGTGGTTCCAACAATATCTTCGACAAAGCGAAAGGCAAATGAGGATAATCTACAACCATCTTCTCCCGCTTCAGTGGCCTCAACAGTATCTTCGAGAAAGCGAAAGGCAAATGAGGATAATCTACAACCATCTTCTCCCGCTTCAGTGGCCTCAACAGTATCTTCGAGAAAGCGAAAGGCAAGTGCTTCCTCCACTCAGCCCGCTTTGGCTGATGCTTTGACAAATTTTATCCAAGCTAGAACACAATCCGCCGATTCTAATGATCACGTCACAATACCTTCACCAAAAAGAAAGCTAATGACTTTCTTTGAAGACATAGCCGAAAGTATTCTAAAGTTCCCGGAGATAGATCAGGCGGAAATAAAACGAGATATATTTAACCTCGTCAACAGCAAAGAAATCGTTCTGCTTAGAAAAAAGCAATATGTCCTACCATTGTTTTCTCCGAACTCCACAGATGAGGGACAGCAATGGGTTCAAAATGTTCCTCCTTCAAATGCTGGCTATACAGATTCCCAACACCATTCTCAGCCAGTGCCGGGGTCTTCTAATCAAATTGAAGATGGGTATTCTTCAAACTTCACAGATGGAAGACGTCAATGGGTACAAAATCTTCCTTCTCTAGATACCGGCTACACAGAGTCCCAACACCATCCTCCGTCACTACCGAGGTCCTCCAGCCAAACTGAAGATAGATATTACAAAATGTAAAAAATGTTTCTTTTTTCTTCTATTTTTTAATCTGTTTAACATGAGTTCCATTTACGTTATGAAACCAAAATATTTTAAGTTTTTTATTATGTTTGTAGAGTTGACGTACTTAGCTTTCTAAGAATAAAACAGTTTTCTAATAAATATGTAATATTTATTAACCCAATATGCAATATTTCGATATGAACTACAAATAATATATAAAAAATATAAATAATACAAAATTACTCTGTATTTTGGTAGGGTATACCTCTTCTTACTACCTCCAACTGCCATGGTACCGCGCCTGTAGTGTTTAAATAATTACAGAATGTATTTCTTACGCCTATAGCCACTTCACTTGAATTTCCACCCAACCGACGGAGTCCCCTTAGTGGAAGTTGCTGTGAAGTAGAGCTTTGCTCTTCATATACAGGCAGGGCCGATGTATTCTCAGATCTGTCATTTCGTAAGTAATTATGTAAGACACATGCGGCCAAAATAATTTTATCAGCGTTTTCAGGATTCACTTGAAGTCTACCATACAAGATTCTGAATTTTTGAATCAGGATGCCAAATGCATTTTCAACCACACGCCGAGCCCTTGACAGTCTATAGTTAAATATTTTCTGGTTTTCATTATCTCGTGCTGTGCTTCCTGGATAAGGTCTTAATAGATTTTCTTTTAAAGGAAATGCTTCATCTCCTAATATCACGAATGGCACAATATCATCTGAATTAGGTAATGGTCTTGGTCCCGGAACATGAAGATTATTTTTTTCCAATGCTTTTCCTAGATTTGATTTTGAAAATATACCTCCATCACTCGATTTGCCATAACCTCCAACATCAACAACAATGAATTTATAATTAGCGTCTACAAGTGCCATGAGAACAACAGAGAATGTCTTTTTGTAGTTGTAGAATAGAGATCCGCTATTTTTGGGAGCCTGGATTTGAACGTGCTTACCGTCAACTGCACCAATGCAGTTGGGAAACTGCCACATTGTCCAGAAATCATCAGCTATTTTTTTCCATCCATCTTCTGTTGGCTCGGGCATTTCCTTTCTTGACAGAACTCTCCATATTGCATCACAGGTGGAAACTACAATTGATTGTACTGTTGAAGGGGCAATTCTATAGCTCATTCCTAGACGGTACTGGGAAGTACCTGATGCTAAGTAACTGAAAATATATTAATTGTTTAAATAATTGTTATGTGTATTAATAATGAACAACATACCTCAAAGTTAATGCTAATCTTTCTTCTGCGGATATAGATCTTCTCCACTTTGTGTTCTGTTTTTGTATGTCTGGTTTTACAAGTTTCAGCAGATTGTCAAATTTCAAGAAAGCCATCCGAAAGTATCGGACAAATTGTTCTGGATCATCTTTGAGTCGCGCAAATGCTGTGTGAAATTCTCCTTCTTCCTACCTAGCTCTCCATAAACGGTTAATCCAAATCTTCCTCTTTCTTTTTTTCACCTCTTCCGTTAATACTAGATACGCTCCGCATGCTATAACCACGTCCTCCTCTCTTGGATCCATGATACAAACTAACCAACGGTGGCGTAACATGATTGGTGTGAATATGCACAACACAACACAGTCGGTGCACGGTTACGACACAGTCGGCGCACAGTACCACATGTGTGAATTGACCTTAAAGTTATAACACATAAACCGTTTTAACTACGTAGATACAATTTGGAACCTAGAGCGATACGTAACATAAAAGCGGCAACACTAACATTGTATCACATGCATCCGTTTTAACTACGTTGATAAAGGACAAAATGTAGCGTAATACGCAATATAAAGGCGGCAAGTACAATAAATACGAATCATTGTTCGAATTTCTTAAATCAAATGAATAAAATGGACGCAATAAGAAATTAAATTTATTCGACACAAAATTAATATAAAAATTATTATTCTTGAACAACATTTAAATCGGCAACGTCACCAACGGGCATTTTATGCCAGAACTGTTTCCTGTTCTCTGGCATTAGTGGGCATAAATTCTTGATGATGGTATCTTTTTTATTTTGTGGGATACCACGAAAAGCACTTCGGAATTGTGGTTTTGTTATACCTGTTTTCATTGATTTTGCTGTTAAAAAATTCAATTCACATGCTTCACCATCATAATCCGTCCAGTATTTGAGAGTATTCTTACCCCTAGTTGCACAAACCTGAACTATGTTATTCAGATATGGCCGAGGGTTAATTTTCTTAAGTTTGGCCTGTGAAGTGCAATCCAGCCAATTTGTAAAATCTTTTGGCTGCATGGAAATAATCGACACCTTTTTGGAAATTGCCTCTTGTACCGCCTTTTCAAAATCACTGAAGTCATAAATATTTCCATAACGCTTCATCGCTTGTTCCACCTGGTGATGGAAACTATCGGCGCTCATAAATGTATGTCCTGGTTCGAAATACTTTATGTAAATTTCCGTTGCACTAATCTCCATACAATTATTTACAATATAGACCAGAAACGTGAAGAAACACCAGTTTTTGTTCTGTGCCGAACAATTGTCTAACCAGAGGGTTATCGTGGTAGCATCCCTGTTTTTGAGTGAAAATGCATGAAAACTGCTGATTATGTCTTCTTTTTTCCTTCCAGCAATTCCTTCGTGCCATAGAATTGCAATGGGATTTAATTGACGTTGATTAACTCCCACAGGAACAAAGCTTTCATTGAATAAGACGATTCTCGGGGTAAATAAGACAATTTTATATTGATCCATGCGGGGTAGCATTATGACTTTCTGCAGATCCGCAGAAAAGCACACGTCTGATATGTCTCTATTCAAAATATTGGCATCTTTACGATACTGGTCTCGGGATTTCTTAGCTCTATCCTTATGACAGCTGTACGAATTGCAAGTGGTACAATCTGCTTGCAGATTATCTTTTGTGTGTTCGTGTTGATCAAATGTTTCACAAACCTCACACTCTTCGTGGCCAAGTTTGGCAAAGGAAATATTAAGTTCATTCAGAACTTTTCTATATACATCATACGAACATTCAAAATTTGGATTATCCTTATTAAATTCCTTACACATATATGTCAAAGTCAAATGACTAGGTAGATACCGTCTATTCGGAGCATGTTCCCTACGGTAATGTGAGATTGAGGGGTGAAATGATTCAATATGGAGCCGTATCTTAGTTCTGTCCAGTTTTTTGGTAGAAGGCTTCTTACCTGAAAAGTAATACTGATTAAACAAATAGTATTAAACCTCGA
Source organism: Galeruca laticollis (assembly GCA_963921935.1). Classification (NCBI taxonomy): domain Eukaryota; kingdom Metazoa; phylum Arthropoda; class Insecta; order Coleoptera; family Chrysomelidae; genus Galeruca; species Galeruca laticollis. The sequence continues at coordinate 247,523,928 of OY998175.1, forward strand.
AATGATATACAAACCTCGCCTATCGCGTATAAACGTAAGGTGGTTGACAGACATATTGAGAGTGTTCTGAACAACTTTGTCGTTGCTTGGCTTAAAACCAAGGGTAGTCAGAAAAAATGGTTTGCATACTTGAAAAATGGTACCACTTTCATTCTTCATGTGATAGGTAAAGGTACTTTTCCTAGCAGAAACATCGACTCTGTTAGTTTGCCTTTTTACGTTTAACCTTTGAGTATTATTCAATATAAATTGACGTTGTTCATCCCAGCTCATTTGCCAAAACTCATCATTTATCTGAATCCTCCTATTCTCAGCTATATGCGAGATACATTGTCTTCTACAGTTGACTGAACATGGAGGTTTAACGTAATATTCTTTTCGTTTTTCATCTTTTTTGGCTTTTTTTCTAGCAGCAAGTGGCGTCGAAAGAGTACGCCTTTTTCTGGGTTTACCCTTTTTGGTAACCAATAAAAGATTATTCAAAGGTTCCATAATATGTTCTTCTTGATTAAATTGGCCTTCAAAAGCTGCTTGGTCGATTGGGTTCGGTATTATAATCTGATGTATAACGTCAATCTTGCTATTCTCATTAGAGACTGGTAAAAATGGTACATAACGATGATTCTATCTTGAGTATTGTTTTTAATCAACTTGATGGCTTTGACAACTACTTTTTTAAATGACGTAAGTTCAACCTTTTTTAAATTGTTTTTTCAAAATTTCACAAGCTTTGTAATTTTTCATAGGACGGCTTTGATAATGGCTTAATAGCCAAAAGCGCTTAGCTGGAAAGTAATAAACTAATACACACTGAGTATTCGTCGTTTTCATTCACTCAATATTGATTATTTTTTTAAATATTTTTCAAGAGATTTTTTCCAAGAAATGGTAGAAAAACAAACATATATGTCTTACAAAACAACAATAATTTTAAACCTACAAATTTAACAGAAATGACAAGTTTTATTGGTTTGCATATCATGATGGGTTGTCTCGGCCTTCCTAGAATTAAGAAGTACTGGAATAGGGCTCTAAATATACAAATTTTTCCAAATACTGTGAGCAGTGACAGGTTTTTTGAATTACGAAAAAACTTACACTCTGTGAATAATTTGGAAAGACCTGCAGATTCAACCGATAAATTGTACAAAGTAAGACCTTTCTTCGACTCTCTTAGAAGAAGATGTCTAGAACTGAGAAGAGAGAAATATTTAAGTGTGGACGAACAAATAGTACCATTTACCGGAAGACTAGACATCAAACAATATATTGAAAATAAGCCTTATCCTTGGGGGATTAAAATTTTTCTTTTGTGTGGTGCTAGTGGTATAGCCCTATGATTTTATAATATACCAAGGCTCTACAACTGAAATATCAAAAGATATGTTATCAAAATTTGGCTTAGGTGCTTCAGTTGTATTATACACTTAAGCAAATGTGTTTCAGAAGATTCCTATCTTTACTTTGATAATTACTTTTCTACTTACGCTCTATTTGAAGAGCTGAACATAAAATATGTTAATGCAGCTGGAACTGTGAGAATCGACAGATTTCATAAACCCCCTTTTACCCCTGATAAGGATTCTCGCAAAAACCTAGAGGGTTTAGTGAAGAAGTTGTTAATGACGAAGGAACGATGGTAAGTGGTAGGATAATAAAATGGTTTTCATTGGGTCCAATGTTATGGGGAAATGAAAGGAAGATGAGGTACAGCGATGGGACAAGAAAAACAAAACATTTGTGAAAATAAATAGACCCGAAATTATAAAAATTTATAACAAGGGTATGGGAGGAGTCGATAAACTAATCCAATTATTATCGTATCTCAAAATTTTCATTAAATCTAAAAAATTGACGCTACGGATGATATTCCATGCATCTGATTTTGCATGTATAAATAGCTGGTTTAAGTAAACAAGGAAATGTGCACAATTAGGGACCCCCCATGAAAAACATTCTAGCCTTTTGCATTTTAAACTTAGAATTGCTGAGGCTCTTATTTTCATGGGTAAGCCAGTAAATGTGGTCGTCCCAGGAGTGGATCTTCCTCATCACGATTCGTAGTCACTAAAAGAAAAATTAAGGAACCAAGACCTCTGAGATAAGTTCAAACTGATAATTATGGACATGTTCCGGAATACGATGAGAAAAAAGAATCAACGAGGTGTAAAAAACCTAACTGTAAGGGTTAAACTCACGTATTTTGCGAAAAGTGTAATGTTCACTTGTGCCTTGTAAAAGGAAGAAATTGTTTTAAAACGTTTCACTCTAACTGATATGTTGTAAACTAATATTTTGATTTGCTTTATATTTTATAATAAACGGCTTTTGTAATGAATATGTATTATCATTTAGTCCGGTTGTCCATCGTAATGGACATACCATTAAAATCTAAAACAGGTAACTTCTTTTAATAGAAACGTGTTTACTGTCTTGAGAACATGCTTTTGAGTCTTCTTACACTTAAGAATATTTTTTTTTCAACAACGAAAAATTCGGGTCTGAAAGGGTTAAAAAAGCTATGATTAGCTATTAAAGAAAGTATATCTGGCTTTTAAGGGAAAATGTCCCGCCAAGCTAAGCACCGAGTCCGGCTTTTGTATTTTTGGACCTGGAAACCCTATATGTAGCTCCTCTTTCTGAAGCAGAATAAAAAAAATGAAAATTGAGCGTTTTAAAGAATAAAACTAATTTTTCCGCATACATAATACGCCCTGAACAATATCCAATTATAAAATTGGACACTTTTATATACCCCGGAGGCTGTATCGTGCTAATAAACCGAAATTTTTCTAAAAATTACAAAAATGTTGTACTATAAGAATCATAGCACCCGTTGTACTGGAGAGCTGAAAATCAATAGGGTTCATCTATTAAACGCCCTGAACAATATCCAATCATAAATTTGGTCACTTGTATACATTCCGGAGACTGTATCGTGCTAACGAACCGAAATTTCTCCAAAATCTTTGTATATATGGATTTATAGGACACGTTGTACTGGCTCTGGTGAACTGAAAATCAATAGAGTTCATCTGTGAGACACCCTGTAACATGTCGCTGAGATATATTCTTCCATAGCTATGTAATAGCCACTTGGTACGTCGGCTTTCGCTAGTTGATCAACTTTTTCGTTTCCAGAGATTTGAAAGTGGCCTTTGACCCACATAAACGTTACAGACTTATTAAGTTGTCTTAATTCAACTAATATGCATAATATTTTTCCTACGATCACTACCCAAAGTAGGCTTTTGCACACTCAAATCTAACCGCAAAGTTGATGTTTTCCGTGATCTGTCATAATTTGACATTTTTTCCGCTCTAGAACGTACTTTTCCGCTCACATGTTTTCATTTACAATAAACTAAAGAAAGTTAGTAAATAATAGGTATATTAATAGTACATTATACACCAAGCGACTAAAGTGACCCATTTAATCCCCGAGGGAATCAATCCATATACATTTTAAATAAAAATAAATATAACTTGGGATGGACTTTTACGAAACTTGGCTGGGCATCGAGGATACACTTTTATGAAATGAAACTTGGCTGGGCATCGAGGAAGGACTTCCATTTTTTTGTAGTAAGTCAAAGTGCGCCAATAAAAAAAATAGCGTAAAGTATTCGTGGATAACTGGACTTTCAAACACGCGCGATTTTTCGAGCACGGCGACGCAGTGTTATAAGACCTTACAGATTAGACCGATTCAAACGTCATTTCAATTATTATTTTCTATCTTATAAACCCATTCAAAACACCTATGTTATAGTTGTAGTTAATATTTAAAAATATTCAAAGTATATAAATAATTACTCCCAATATTTTTCGAACCTCAATTTGTTTAACCTTGTAAATGTCATCTTACTGTCGTTTACGGCTTTTGTAAGTTTTAAATTGTCATTAGTTGCGTTTACGTTGTTTTTGATAGATTAAGTTATTTTTCTTCTCGAAACCTTGACTCAAAACATCAAATTGCACGAGGTTATGGACACAGGACACGCGTGAGACACCATTGAAGCTTCTGGAGTTTCTAATTTGTTGAATTTTTGTATTCTTAAGTGATATCATGAGCCAGCTTCCGCCGATCGAGCATCTAAAAGGGCACGAGAACTGTTATGGTACGTGGAAATTCGCGGTACAGATTTATTTAGAACACGAAGAGCTTTGGGACGCAGTGAAAGGCTTTTTCATGTTTTTTTTTTATTATTGGTCTAAAAATAAGGTGATCGTAGAAAAACTCTTGTATGCAATTCGAGCAGAAAGTGCGTTGCCGGTTTCGGCAGGTTGCCCGCGCTCCGCTATGCGTCGCGCGGCAACTCTCTGCCTCAAGCGGCAAAGTATCACTTTCCGCTCTTAATACACAAATAGCTATTTACGATCATACTATTGCGATATATATTTCTTGCAGAGTTTCTAATGGCTGTTAAAGCTGACTGGGAATCCGAGAGGATGACAAAGTTTTGATATCGGAGATTACTGTATAAAACCCAATATAGTGCATAATATATGGCCAATAGCTCTGCAGTGAAGATTGAGCAATGACAGTTTAATTTATATTGTAGTGTCGTTTCCTCGTTAGATATGTATACAGCACATCCCATACCTAGTGACGGACCCGTCTGTAAATATTTTGCAGAGATTACCCAGCTTTCCAAAGTATTTCTTCCATAGTTGTGCAATAGCTACTTGGTACGTCGTAATTCGGTATGACGACTGTACACGAAAAAACATATATGCCATAAGGCGCTGAAATAGTACTTTGCTCATCTCTATTGATTGACAGGTGTGATGTATTGGGATATGCAATAGCTGAAATTGGAGAATTTTTATTTAGCCACCATTTTTCTGTTAGGTTGCTGACTGATAATTGACCTATCTTCTAAGAAGTACTTTTTGGTTATTGGATGTACATTTAAGAATAAATTGGTCAGCAGGGAATAAGCGCCTTAGATGTAAAAGAGGTTCACCACATTCAGCCAAAAGGTGTGGACTTGAGAACACCTAAAAAATCGTAAAGCCTTGAATTGTATTCTATCTAATTTGATTAAGCAAGATTTTGTGGCTGAACCATATAAAAGACTTCCATAATCCAAGATGGATTTCGTATAGGCCCTGTAGAATAGAAGATTGATTTTGGGGTCAGCGCCCCATTCGTAACTATTATCAATTTTCAGCATATTCAAACTTTTTTCACATTTGACAATACATTAGTTTATGTGATAATTCCAAGTTAGTTTTGAATCCAGTGTGATACCTAAGTAAGTATAATTTTTATTAACTGATATCGTCATATTATTGAACTGCAGGTTGCAGACAGGCAGGGCCGGCGAAAGGCTAGTTTAACGCCCGTGCGAAAGGCAAACTTTCCGCTCCCTTCCACCTCCATTTGATGAAACACATATTTTTAAAACTTTGTAAGTTTTGCAATAACTGTTATGTGAAATCAATTTAAAAAGTTAAAATAAAAATACTCAAAGAAAAACTAATACGTTACTATATTCACTTTCATAATCGTGAATCGTGTGTAAATTAAAATACAAAAGAACAGAAGAAAATTATTTATTAAATATTGAAAAAACTAATAATGACACTTAAAGTTATAAACATCTAAAACATTATATTATAAAAATAAACATAATAAAAATATTTTCCCAAAAAAGCATAAAAATTATATTATTCTACTAAATACAAACTGAATTTAATTAAAATTAACTTTTCTGGCTTCAGTTTGCGAAAAATCCTTAAGAATATTGTCAATATTAATATTCATCATTTGATCAAATTCTATACTCAACATAGTTAGATTAACACTACTGTAACACACAGTAGGTAGCAACTAATTATTTCTTTTTTAATTTGAAAACACTACCCTGATACCAGCTAGACAAAACAAAAAATATTTATTATCTGCAGGTGGTGCGGTATCGACTCGCGGTGCCTTTCATTCCCCAATAAAATAACAGCGCTTGGGCTTGCTTATCTTCTGACCGACCGGGGCGGCGACGACGCCTTTCTTTGTCAATAAAATAATACCGCCCGTCTGTTCACGCTCGGTAAGGCACAATACATCATAAGCAAATAAACTGATTGATATATTATGCACTTAATTTATACTGGATAATAAATAATTTTACACATTTTCTTGTGCTCTAGTTTATTATTTATATTTTTTTATATTAGACACTTTTTTAGTTCTTGCCAGTTTTTTATTAACTATCTCTTGATATGGCGCTCCTAGATGTTGGCGACCCGTGCGGGCGCACGGTTCGCACGGGCCTTCCGCCGGCCATGCAGACAGGTGGTGCACGATGTCGTGTGAAGAATACAACAGAAGATTTTTTAGGTGGTAGGTGGAGACCTAGATTTGAGAAACATTTATTACAATGATGCATAATGACTTTTAGAGTTGCAATACACTGTTGATAAGTCTTTTCCATTACATATAAACAGAAATCGTCTGCATATTGCAATGTGTTACACTCTATATCCATAACATGTACGTTTAAGGTATATAAATTAAAGAGTAGCGTGCTTAGAACTGATCCCTTGGAAAACAAGTCGGGGGCCAAGAATTTGGTTGTTGCACCGAATAAATATTTCTCTATTCATAAATAGTTCAACCAAGACATACGCACAACTGGGTGGAATACCAATTTGAATTAATTTATTAAAAAGTGAATGCAGTTGAACATTATCGTAAGCACCAGTAATGTCCAGAAATAACGCAGCAAGATAATTGTTTTCGGTAAACGTTAATTGAATATCTGTGACTAGATGTGCAATGTTGTCCACTGTGCCTTTTTTCCTACGAAACCCATACCGTGTGCCTTGAAAAATATTATTGCTTTCACACCACCACTCGAGTCTAATCTCCATAATCCTTTAAAAGGTTTTTAATAAACAAGACATAAGGGCAATGGGCCTGAGGGCAATTGAGTCATTAAGCTTCGGAATTGGAACGATAAGACATTGTTTTAAAGAATCGCAATTGTCTCCTTTCATTAAAATATTATTATAGATTTTACATAATAACTGTAACAATACGTCAGACATGTTTTCTAGGATAAGGTAATTAATTCCGTCAATTCCTGAACTAGATTTTTTAGAAGTTTTAATACTTGTTTCTATTTCACTGATGTTTATCGGGGCTAGTAAACAATGTTGTTCTGGAGATTAGATTTTAACGGGGTTACTGTGCACTGACACCAAAGGTTTATTGTTCCCCTTCTATCAGAGCTGTTGTCTCTACTACTACAGCGCGCCTTCCAGTCCAAGGTTCTAATGAACTCTAGTATTTGGGACGGCTTCAGCGAGGTTAGGTCCTCACTCTTACAAGTTTCTTGTCCAAAGCATTTCTTGCGTAGGCTTGCAATGGCGAGGCATTCCAGAACTAGGTGATCAGGAGTTTCATCCCCCTCCCCACAGAATCTACACTCGTCAATCTCTGCTAGACCTATTCTCATTAAGTGCTTCCTAAGGCGGCAGTGTCCTGTAAGAAAGCCCTTGAGGAGATGTAGCTCATCTTTACTGAGGTCCAAATATTTTTTGGACCTAATAGTGTCAAAGTTCCCCAGGAACTTTTTGGAATGTTCCAACCCGGGAAGGCACCGCCAGAGTGCTTCTCTTTCGGTTTCCTCTTTCTTCTGAAACTCTTTCTTGTAGGAGCATTTTGCTACACCACAGAAAGGCTGCGGGCCAATAAAGGGCATTTGTGCTCCTTTCCTGGCAAGTGTATTGGCCTCTTCATTTCCCGTGATTCCCGAGTGGCCAGGAACCCAGACTAAAGAGACCCTGTTATTCTTGCCTAATTAATCAAGTTTTCTTCGGCACTCCCATGTCAACTTTGAGTCAATGACATGGGAGCTCAATGCTTTGATAGCTGCTTGACTATCAGAATGGATCGATATGTCACATTTCTGGTAGTTTCTTTCTAAGTTCATTTCAACGCATCTTTCGATCGCAAGTATTTTTGCCTGAAAGACGCTCGGGAAAGGAGCCTAACGATAATGAGTATCTGGTGCCAGGCCCAAATACTCCTGCGCCTGCTTCGATGGAGGTTTTTGAACCATCCATTTACCATCTAATGGTGTTTTCTTTGAGAGTTTGGGTGGTGTATTCCTTTTCCCAGTCTCTCCTCGTATTTAGCATGGTAGTAAAATTCTTTTCGATGCTTACTTTCCTGATCATTTCGTCACTGGGAAGATTCGCTAATGAGGTGTATCTTGTCAGAGAGGACCAAGCTCCCTGATTTTTAATACTCTCATTGCCTGAACCTTCCTTAGATATTCTAAGAGTTGCCTCTTGGGCAGATCTTTCTATTACCAGATGTAGAGGTGTGAGATCTGTAATGATCTCAAGTGCCCTAGTTGGACACGTTCTCATAGCTCCAGTGATGCACACACAGGCAAGCCTTTGAACTTTATCGAGGGTTTTCCTCGTGCTGTACTGACTTGCTTTTGTGTGCCAAACTATTGCCCCATACGTAATTGCTGGTCTCACAATCATGGCGTACATCCATCGCAGTATTTTTGGGTTACAGCCCCACCTCTTACCAGCTAGATTTCTGCACGCCATCAAAGCTCTTATTGCTTTACTAGCAGTTATTTCAACATGCTTATTCCACAGAAGCTTACTGTCTAGGGTTATCCCTAGATATTTAACCTCTGATTTCCATTCTATGATTTCCCCATTTAAGGATATGGGTTTCATGGCTGGAAGTGTTTTTTTCCGGGTAAATGGAATTACTATGGTCTTGCTTGGGTTATTATTTAGCCCCACTGACAAGCACCATTGCTCAATGATTCTGAGGCCCTTTTGTAATAAATCACACAAGGTGCTCTCGAACTTGCCTCTGACTATTAACACAATGTCATCGGCGTAGCCCATACATTCGAAGCCAAGCTCCGTTAGCCTGTAGAGCAACTCATCAACTACGAGGCTCCATAGAAGGGGAGATATCACTCCCCCTTGAGGTGTCCCCCGAGTGGCTTTAACTGAGGTGGTTTGATTCCCCACCTGTGTCTCAGCTATCCTCGTTGTCAAAAACTCATACATCCATTTTACAATGGTTTTATTCACTCCTCGCCTTTTTAGTGCTTCTTTGACAGATACATGAGTTGTGTTGTCAAAGGCCCCTGATATATCCAGGAATGCGCACATTGCGATTTCTTTGTTGTTCAGAGTTCTCTGGATGACTTCTGTCAGCTGATACAGAGCCGTCTCAGTTGATCGACCCGCTCTGTAGGCATGCTGACATTTATGAAGTGGTATATTCTCCAGATTCTCTGTTCTTATGTAGTTATCCACTACTTTCTCCATCGATTTGAGTAGAAACAATGTTAGACAGATGGGTCTAAAAAATCGGGGATCAGTCTCATCTTTTTTCCTTATTTTTGGTATAAAGGTTACCCTGGCCCTTCTCCATTTTCTAGATATTAGACCCACTGCTAGACTGCTTCTTGTAATCTTCAGCAGGTGAGGAAGAATCTCCCCTTTCCTTTGCTGTAGGAGTGCTGGAAATATTCCATCCACTCCTGGTGATTTATATGGTTGAAAGGTACTTATTGCCCATTCCAACCGTTGTCTGGTAAATATTTTCTTAGCAATGTCCCAATCTTCCTTGCGGGATTTTTTGGTGTAGTTCATTGCTATTTCGGTGCTTGTTGCTGGTTCACTACCTGGGAAGTGGGTTTTAAGAAGAAGAATTGATCGTTCCTCTTCACCTTCCGTGTATGATCCGTCTGGCTTTTTCAGCGACATTGTGGGGTTAGTTCCCCCATTTGCCATGACCTTTTATAGTCTGGCCGCAGTGTGAGTGGAAGTGATCTTTTCGCAAAAGGCTTGAAAATTAAGCCTTTTGGCATTCCTAATCTCTTTATTGTACTGAGTAAGCTTCTCAGTGTACCTCTGCCAATTGCCGTCACGTTTGGCTCTATTAAAGAGCCGACGGACCTCTTTTCTGAGGTTTGACAGGTTCTCATTCCACCAAGGAGCATCCTTTTCTGAACGAGATTTTGAGAGTGGGCAACTGAAATGAAAAGCTTCCATTATTACCTCACTGATCTGTTCGACTCTTTGTTTCAGGTCGTAGTGCGGGTGATTTACCCCATTCACTTCGACGTGTTCCAAATTGTCCTTCAGATTGGTCTTGTAAAGAAGCCAATCAGTATTTCTAGGATTTCGAATTGTAGAAATCGAGGTGGTATTTCCCTCTATCTTAAATTCGATGATCCTATGGTCGGGAAGTGATGGCTCGCTCATCACCCTCCAATCTTTTACATTTTTCCTAGCAGGACCTCTTCCCTTGCTCTCGTGACAAAAGTGGGGGTTGTCCCCACGTTTAAGGTCTCAAGGTTATTCGCTAAGAGATATTCTAATAAACACTCACCTTTTACGTTGTTATTGGTGCTTCCCCACACGGTATTGTGTGCGTTGGCATCACAACCAATTATAATTGGCAGCCGTCTGCCATCGCAGTGTCTCATCAGCTCTTGTACCTCTACTGGCGGTGTCATCGGCCCGTATCCAGCGAAGTAGGCAGAGGCAATGACGATGTCTCGGTCGATACCCCAATGTTGAGGTGAACTATGATGGGAACAAGATCCCGTGACACGTATTCTGAAACACAAACATATTTTATGTTATTTCTTATGATTACACAGGCACGCGGAGATACTTGCCTTTGATAATAAATCAATTTAGAATCCTTACATGCCAAACCTTTGATTTGGCCTTCTTTGTTGATCCATGGTTCTTGGATCAGTACAATATCCACTTGTAGTCTAGCGAACAGCCTTGCAATTACGGCTGAAACTCCCTTCGCGTGATGCAGGTTAATCTGAGCTACATTCGTGAAAGTGAAGGTGAATAATTATGGATGAGAGAGGCCGAGTTACTCAGCCTCTATTCATCCCCCTCCTTTCTCTCTCCCTGATCCTCCTCGACCACCATGGCAGTATCTCCCTCGGTAATCGAGCAGGTTTCTTGATCTCGAGTTAGACTCTCGACCCCCAGGCTGCTCTGCCCAGCTTCCCGGGATGCAGAGGCAGTCTCTGCATTCCCAGTCATCCCAGCAGAGCCGGAGGAGATCTCGGGCTGACCCAAGGTCAAGCTTTCCCCTTGTTTCCCCTTTCCAGAGGTTCCGGATGTGGAGAGTATCTCCATGTCCTTTGGGTCCTCCGCGGGATTCTTCTTTTTTTCCCAGCCCCGAGACAGGGATACGCCCAAAACGGAAGTTTAGCGCGTAACCTCCTGCCCTCAGAGCCTCCCCAGATTGGTGATCGATCCCAATCGTGAGGATAGTTCCCTGTCCCTCTTTTTTAGAGTTTAGAGTCTTCCAAGCCTCAGTACTGAGGTTGGAATTCTGAACCTCGACATGTTGGAGGATCTTCTCCAGTTTCATGTTTTGGATTCTTGGGAAGAACACTGTTATGGTGAGCGGCTTTGGGATGTCGTCTCCACTTCGAGCCACCAATTCGGGTCCTTCCCAAAAGTTTAATTTCGGCGCTGACCTCATAAGCCAGTCTGCCGATTCTTGTGACCCACAGTCCACCAGTATCATTCCACAACGGAAATGGATACCTGAGAAGTGGATTCCCTTCTCTTTGCTCTGGCACAGCTCTTCCACCAGAGTGTCTTCCAGTGTGGAGAGCTCCTCCGCTCTCAGGATGACCCCAGGATAATCCTTGGGCATTATTCCCACCCTAAAAGCTTTCTCTGCTTTGACAGCTGCTGCGTAACCAGTGGCTTGCCCGGTTACCGTTGCGGCTGTTTTTGATTTCTTGCTTTGAGGCCTAAGCGGAGGAGTAATATGCTTCGGGCCTCTTTTAAGCTTTGTTTTTCCCGTTGGTAATTCTTTCGGGGGGGGGGGGGGGGTTGGGCGCTGAGTTACCTGCTTCCTGGCCTCTTCAGGGGATATTCCCTGATTGAGGAGTCGCAGGTATTTCCGCACCCCTGCTCCACTGAGGCCTTTTCTCAGTGGGTCGTCTATACCGCCCGGTTCTCCCGGTTTTGGGAGGTCGAACGGCATACGACCTTTGTGCCGTTTGGCATTTTTTCCCTCTGTGAGGTGCCCGGATGAAGAGGTGGAGGTTTTCTCCACTACTTTTCCGGTGAAAGTATTACTTTTTCGTTCCATGAGTGATCCCAAGAAAAGCTAGGGTCATTACGGTCCACCGCTGCAGAGCCCCGCATGCAGAGGTAAGGGGTTCAATACAATGGAGTTCCTCCCCGTGCTCCAAGGTCGAAACCAGTAAGGACTATTTTTCTATATAGCCACGCATTCTTTGGCCCGGTCTCCCACCTTGAATTTAGGTTTTTAATGAGGTTGTCTCCTCTTGGTCCGGACAGTAAAGCCAAGAACCCCCCCCCCCCATCCCACTGGCCCGCGAGACTTGACCACAGACAGCCCGGAGACATTGGTGTAACAGGTGATTTCGAGGTAAGCTCGAAATTTCACCCGACATCGTAACCCTGTGTGCAATCCCTTAGCCACGATACTACAGCTGGGACAGGTAAAGTTGGTCCGCGGCAGGGTATTCGAGGGCTGCCAGTTGAATTTTTAGACACAACGAGCCCCAGGTATTTCCCCGCAGACTTCCTCCTCATATAAAATCATCTCAGAGACCCTTCTCCTATCCGCCACCTGGAAACACGCCGGGTTGGTACTTCACCCCCTCCACATCAATAAATACCCCGACGAACAGCGACGAACTACGTACATATCTACTGATGTGGACCCGGGTTGTTCTGGAGAATTAATAGGGGCAAGTTTCGTTTAGCCGAAATCCGTTAAAAAAGAAAAAAAAACAATTTTTGTCATTTAGATACCTCAGGGAGGATATTACTGAAAAAATTTTGCCGCGGAAAATGCGCTGTTGCCATTTTTTTAATGCGGTTTAGAAGTAACGAAATGAGATATTTGGAAAATTAACGTTATTTTTTATTTTAGACTTATTTTTAAGCACCGATACGAAAATGAAAATCCGCGGAAGTGCATTGTTTCACCTCTATATATACAGTGATCTTCTTCCAGACCTTTAACACAGATCAATGAATAATATCTATTCTTATCAACTTAATATGGCTATGGTCAATAAATGCGAAAATTTAAAAAAACATTGTCAATAAAGCATAAAAACGACAATCCTGATAAGGCATAAAAGGTAGGTATGTACAGGCTAGGGACACTGCAGATCGTGCCATCTATAGAGCCTGTCGAGTAACTAACATCGGTAGATAAATCCAAAAAATTAACAAACACTGTAAAGTCGTTAGTAATCAAATTTTATTGATTTTTATTACTGCGTATGCGCGATATCATATTGCTCGTCCCCACATGTTATATGTTATACTGTTATCATTTCTTAGTTCAAGTGTAGAGGTTATTACAAGGTTACGGTATTTTGGTGTATTTTTTATTTGCTATAGTGTAATATTTATCTGTTGTTTCGTTGCTTTATTGTTATTAATTGAAAAGACAATGTCAAAGTGTATTCTGAAGGAGTCTAATAAGTGGTGTACTCGGTAAATTTTATTAAAAAAATTTGAGCATTTTTACTTTCACAATTAACAACCATTATCTTTATTTTCATAAAACACAGAATTTTTACTAATTTAATCGACAACTTTAGAGATCATGGTTGTGTTTTACATTAGCTAAACTGAAAATTGCAACAATAATAAAGTAAATATTTCTTTTTACAGTTTTGTTCCTCCAACCCAGGAAGATAGAATTAATTTGGCTAAAGCTCAGTGGTAATAAATCATTAAATTTGTCGACGAGGAAACGATGGAGGATATGATCTCTTCATTTTCAAAAACAGTGTTTCTTTAGATTTGAGAAAGACGAAGGGAGGTTATTAAGACAGTTTGATTTGCCTTCCCATATGAGTGGAAATTAACAAAAATTGATGGTAAGTTTTATTGTATTCAATATAGCATGCTATAATTTTGGACATTTTAAAATGTAAATTGAGTGAATGAAAAGAGGAGTACTGAGTGTTTAATTTTATTAAAATTCCAGCTAAGCGCTTTCAGCCATTATGCCATTCTGAAAGCTCTCGTCAAGAAAAAAACATACAGAATGTGTCAAAAAACATCGAACCCTGTAACTGCTACATACAATGTAACAAAATGTTTGATGTTACATCATTATTTATATTTAAGGAAAATTTGTTAAAATTACTCTATAAAGAGCGTGTACAATTGTAATTCACATAACGAAACGTCTAATTTGACATTATCAACTAAATGATATGTGTGTACACCCTCTTTATAGGGCAGTTTTAACAAATTTTACTTAAATAATGATGATGATATTTTATTTCATTGTATGTACATTGTACCTGTTGTATGTTTTTCTCTTGTCGACATCTTTGAGAATGACCTAATGGCTGAAAGCGCTTAGCTGGAAATATCCGATAAAGACAAAAAATAAAAAATCAATAAGTCAAAAAATAGTTAAAACCCAAAAAAAATCAAGAAATCCTAAAAAAAATCGAAAGCTCCAAAAAAAGGAATTCGAAAAAACCAAAAAAATTTAAACATTCAAACATTTTTTATATTTTTTTGGCTTAGTACAAAAACATGTGTAAACTTATTATTTCAATAGTAAGCGCATTTTGTTTTCTTTTGTTCACATAAATTTTCAAACATATTTGTGTGTTTACTTATTTATTGTTGTTATTTTGTTTGTTTACTTGTAGAACCTCAACCAGAAACCAGAAAGGACTTCCACGAGACGGTGGGGTTTTTAAGAGCCTTTAAGAAACATTTTAACAATCATAGACTGTCAGGAGCTGCAGAGTAACTTAAACTGCCTTATGCGTTGGTTTCATAAGAACGGAATGCTTTTAAATGTTGAAATATACAAATATGCGATATACTAGATTTAAGCCTGTGATATAAACATATTTAATACTTCCAGTAAAGAAATAAAGATGTGTTTTAAATGGAAATGGAATGTTAGATATATTATTTTAAATGTTGTACAGTCAAAAGTGCTGCATTTCCTCTAATAGTATATTACATTACAAGTCATGAAAGTGAAACTTTGCAGAAGAGGAGGCTTATTGAAAAGTACGAGGATGCGTAGCATCCGAGTATCTCTTTAAAGCCTCCGAGTCAAGCAGAGACAATTTCATGACCAGTGATGTATTATATTTTTTCTTAAATCGTTTTTCAAAACAGAAATAATAATGCTTTGAATTATATACCTGGAATAAACTTCTCTAATGTGCATAATACTAGTGTCGGCTGCATTAACATTAATTTTCATTTTCATAGTTCTAATACCAATTAATATTTGTTGTATTTGATTGTTAGTGTTTCTAGTTATATTAAATAAACGTTTCATAAAATGAGTGACGATTTCTAATTCAATTGCAGTCTAAAAATGACGGATAAGTCTTGTGAAGTGACAGGAGTCTTGTAAAAATCATGAAAGTGACTATAGTCTTTAAAGTGACACTTTCATGACCAACCTGAGACAAGTTTTCTTGACGATTTCAGAAAAAAGTATTTTAATTACTTTTTTTCTAACATTCACAGTAATTATACTCAAATTTTTTCTTTCACAAAAAGTTGCCAAAAATAGTAGTTAACTACTCATTGCTAACACTTTTTTGATTAAGTACCGTCAACTGAGGTGAAGGTGGGCAAATTTCAACGATTTTTTGAGATAACATCGTTAGAAGCGCCTCAAAAATTTTGAAAAAAATTATGAAAATTGCCTTAGGTTTACCCCTTTATATGAGCTAAATACGAGTTTTGCAAAAATTGTAACTCTACCCAGAAAAAGGGGTGAAGTTGGACATGGCTTCAAAACCAAGTAAAATCAACTTTTAATGAGAACTGGGTGTAGTTGGATAACTCTAATTTTTTAAATTTGCACCCTTGCTGGGCCAATGAAAAACGTTTGTAGGTAAAAAATAACAGTTTATTCCCTAAATCACAAAACATCAACTTAAACTAGTTTACCAAACATCAGTGATAAAGTTTTGAGACGAACTTTAAAATTAATGAATTTTCGTTACCAAACAAGAAGTAGAAACAGTGCCTTAATTGAACGAAATGACATTGTGGAATGGAGGAGAAATTATTTAAAACAGATACGACAGTTTCGTAACGAAGGACGGCACATATATTATCTTGACGAAACATGGTTAAATGAAGGCCACACTGTGTCAAAAGTGTGGCAAGACATGAATATACGAAGCAATCGACAAGCCTTTATGGAGGGTTTCTCTTCCGGTTTAAAAGCTCCCTCTGGGAAAGGACGTCGACTGATTATCACTCACATTGGCAGCGAGGAAGGATTTGTAGAAGGTGGATTACTAAGTTTTCAGTCCAAAAAAACTGTCGATTACCATGAAGAGATGGATGGTAACCGGTTTGAAACATGGTTTAGATCAATTTTAACAAAGGTAACTCCTGGTTCAGTGATAGTTATGGATAATGCTTCATACCACTCTCGTCGACTGGAGCAAATACCTACTTCAGTTAGCCGCAAGAGGGTTATAATTGATTGGTTAGAGAGTAAAAGCATTCCGCACAACGGGGCAATGCTAGAAGTTGAATTATTATCTCTCGTACGGAAACATAAAAGCAGTTATATTAAGTACGTTGTCGATGAAATGGCGAAAGATTTCAACGTCTCAGTTGTTAGACTTCCTCCCTACCACTGTGAGTTAAACCCCATCGAGCTGGTTTGGGCCCAAGTGAAAAATTATGTTGCGAGAAAAAACAGTACATTCAAAATGGCTGACGTTGAGAAACTGTTTGACGAGGCGCTGCATACCGTTACTGCTGAGAGTTGGCGTAAATGTATTCAACACGTATTAAAAGAAGAAATAAAGTTTTGGGATTTAGACATACGTGTAGAAGTAATGACGGAACCACTCATTATCGATATAGGAGGAGAAAGCGATGATTCTGAGGAGTCGTCAGGGAGTGATACCGCTTCCAGTTAGTCAGACATTTTACAAGTGACCTCGCAACATACCTATACTTATTGGTAATTTATTTTGGTCTTGACAAACAACTTTTTTTTAGTTTTAGTAGTAGTAAGTTGGAATTGACTTTTAAACATTTTTTTATTTTGTTTTAACTTACTTATGAACAACTTGTGATAAGTTATTATTTCAAATGTTAAAAATTGAAATTCCAGATATTTCAGTATTCGCACCCTAAAACTATGATACGCTCATGGAGTTCACTTTAAATCGGTAGATAACCGATGACGTCACTTTACAGAATTTCGACTATCGACTTTTTTATATACATCTTATTATAGCTCATCCTTAAAAATGTGTATTATTCTTGGTAACACCCTGTATATACATAATGATACCTACCATAATAATTTCGTATTTCTGTTCTCTCAAATTTAAACGCCAGAGCGTACAAGAACATTTTCTATTTATTTTTTATTTAGGACTATTAAGAACCCTTCAAAAATGATGCGCTCATGAAGTTCGCTTCTGCAACTGATTTTATGGACAGTAAGAGCGATGAGTCACTTTACAGAATTTCGACTATCGAGTATATATTCAGTTGAGTTAAATCATTTCATTCATATTTACGTTCATATTATTTACAAAAATGTCGACTCAAGTTGTAGAAATGGCTCGTCTTCGTTCGCGACAAGAAAGTTATGAATTTCGTCTTTTACATGGTTTATTGACTAAACCCCCCTAATGTAAAACCATGGTAACAAACCTGATATTTTTTCCCATTATTACCATGGAGAAATAGATCTGGGCATATACCGTTGTTCAAAATCAGCAGTGTCGTCCAGATGAAAGTGTCGCAAAAAAACGTGGTTTAAACACATCCATTTGTCTCCTGAAATCGAAATAAGGTACGTTTTTTTCTTCTTTAAAAAACTCTTAACAATATTATTAAATATTTTAGAGTCTTGTTTGGTTTTGCACACGAGTGGTTCTAACGAAATCTGTTTTTCTGTGAATTATAATGCGCAGTAAGAAGGTCAAAATCTCCAATAAATGCAAAAAATCCGCACATATATAATATTCCCCACCCAGCACCCCACTTCACTCCACGATCCCGAAAGTATGTAAAAAGGTTGAGAATACTATAGAAAACTTCGAAATATTGAAGATTTTCTATTACACCGTCCTTATGATAAATTTCCGCGGAAAAAGTTATATAGAAAAGTTATAGTAAATTATTAATCAAACAAAAATATGTTGTTTTTATCTTCTTATCACATTTCGGTACTTCTAAACCCGGAAAAATCAATAAAAATGATTGTGATAAAAATACATTTTCAAATAAGTTCACATCGTTATATTGAATGTTTTTAAATGTTTTTACGTCATTCGATAACAAAAAAAACTATTAAAAACACCGCAAAGCTTCGAATTTTAGTTAATAGCAGAAAAATAAAAAATTCGAGTTTTCTCAGAAACGACGAATTTCCGCGGCATAAATCAAATTATGTAGTGCTAGCTTTCTTGTATAGAATCATCCTATTAACCAATATTCCATGTAACTGATTTCTGCTAAACGAAACTTGAGCCAATTAATTGGCCAGTCTATTGGATAATCGATGTGGTCGGGTGCAATCTTTAAAACTAATTTTTCAACTAAGGTTTCGTTGACTATATGTGATTTTTTAACACTTCGAATGTTATTTATCCTCCTACATATGTCGCTTGGATGAGTTTGTCGTCTGTTAAGTGAGGAGCAAAATTTGGCCCAATTTGTTCTTGATTTGGTTTTGAATGACACATAGCATCGAATATTTTATATTCAATGAAGTTAGAAGGGATTAAGTTTGTTCTATAAGCTTTTAATGCAGTTTAATGTTTCTAGCTAATTCCACAATATAAGGAAAAATGTTGAAAATTCTAAAAAATTGACAATTGTTTCGATAACTGACGATGATATTCAGTATTTGTGTTAACGAAAACTTATCGGAGTTAAAAGATCTGGCATTCCACTGAACTATTTCAAGCTAATATTGACCATTGTTAGTTGAATAAACAATCGATAATATTTTTAATTTTACCAATATCATTTTCGTTAAATACTAACTTATTATTAATTGCACATGAAAAAGATTGAGGCATATCTCGTATAAAATTTTCAAGCATGGTTTTTATTTTGGAGCTAAGTTGATATACAAATTTATCAAAATCACTTTCGGTATTCTTTTGACTAAACTGGAATACAGGACCTGCACAGAAGTTTTAGTATTATAATTTCTACGAATGGGAGGGAAGTCAGATAGAGTATTATTACTTTTTATGAGGACTTGAAATAATTTCTGGAGTAGGTGAGGCTGCACTATTTCCTTTTAGAGGGTCGCTAGAGGAACGAGTTTGATAATTAGAAGGTTTTAGAGTGAGAAAATCAGCTTCTGAATTGGCTAGTAGAGCAGACCTATTTTTTTGGATAATGCTAGTGTTGCTGCGTTATCAGCTTCTTTGAATGATATGCTCAAATTAGCCATAGCTTCCTTGGTTTTCATTTGTTTTATGTATACTAGGCATTCCTGGAATGAAGAAGAATGGTTGCTAGTTTGACAGTGAACACTGTATCTACTACAGCTATTCAGACAATTATCAGTTTGTTCTTCTGATCCACAATTTTTGCACCTTTTCTTGCCTTTGCATTGAGAATATGTATGACCGTACCTAAGGCAGTGATAACATTGCATGACCCGACTAACATAGGTATCGACAGAGCAACTAACTTTATTAATGTAAATAAATTGTGGGATAAATTTGTCAACAAAATTTACAATTATCATTTGCCTAAGAACCCGCTGTATAAGGCCATCTTTCTCCACTATTCTATTCAAACGTTGTACTTTTAGTCTTATTTCAGAATGAAATAGGACTATTGTAGAGAGTAGCATGACGCGACTTCGGAAAAATTTCAATGCAGTTTTTCGTTTTGGTGATCCTAGATGCCAAAATCACCCTCCGTTCCAAAGGTTATATATATATATATATATATATATATATGTATGTGTTATAACGGAATTTGCAAGCACGATAGAGGGCGTATTTTTTGACGGATCGAAACCAAACTCACTACAAAAATCGGTTAGGCCAAAATCTTGGACGAGTTCGTTAATGAGCCAAATCGGCCCAGTAAAAACAAAATGGCGGCCTGTCAAAGTTGAAAAAAAAAAACGTATTTCCTTTGTTTTTCATTTGAAGCAAAAAAGTTACTAAGCTTTTTTATAGAACTTAACACGTTCTACAACTTTTGTATTCAACATTTTTCTCAAAATCGTACATTAAAACATTTATTTAAGAAAATTCACAAATTATAACTGAATTTGTAAGCACGATAGAGGGCGTATTTTTTGACGGATCGAAACCAAACTCGCTACAAAATCGGTTAGGCAAAAATCTTCGACGAGTTCGTTAATGAGCCAAATCGGCCCAGTAAAAACAAAATGGCGGCCTGTCAAAGTTGAAAAAAAAATCGTATTTCCTTTGTTTTTCATTTGACGCAAAAAAGTTACTGAGCTTTTTTATAGACCTTAACACATTCTACAACTTTTGTATTTAACATTTTTCTCTAAATCGTACATTAAAACATTTATTTAAGAAAATTCACAAACTTACCAGAATTTTTTTTAATTTTTTTGTTTTTGATTTGATGCCAGAATGTTACTTTGGTTTTTTGTACATCTCTATTACTTTTGTATCTAATTTTTTATTTTGGGTTTTATGCAAACATGTTACTGAAATAAGACTGTCCAATTGGTCCTGTGCCATTGGGATTTTTTTTAATTGCGACATTCGATTTTATAATATTTAGGAGAGTTTTTTCGCTCAGAGATGTGTCAACACCTCTTACTATGCCACGAACATGAAACCGGCAGGGATGGATTAAGGAGTGCGCGAATTGGGAGTGTTTTGGTTTTCACGTCCAATCGTGTGGGGTAAATGAACTGTTGTGCACTGGTTTACCACTCTGTTATATTGATATTTTTTAATCTGAATAACTATATACATTATTCACAAATATGATTGTAGATATTGACACACATGTCACACATTTCTGTCACTTTCACCAATAGTAACGATTTTGAGACCTTTTTTTTGGCGTTCGGAGAATCTGATCGGATCGGAGAAGAGCATACACGTGGAGGGAATGAGTACATTATGAAATAGATTGGTTGGAAAGAGTGACAAGTCATTAAAAGTTCGGGATTGAAAATGAATGAATATTCATTTTCTCAGGGAGAAAACTGGGTTTTCGAACATACTGCCACGCGGGCGAGAATGGGAGAGAGTTTATAGAGTTCTGGTATTAATAGTAGAGTGGTGTTAGAGTGCTGATGGTATGGGGTTGAGATTAGGATTGTATGTGAGTAGATTATTTTTGTAATGATGTGTTGTTTACTCTGAATCACTTGGGAGAGATATCAGTTTAGTAATAGGTCTAGTATATTGTCCATCACTAGTCAAAACTGTAACGCAACGAACCCTGCAGTCTTTACCCAAGGGTACTTCTATCACCCTAGCCAAGGGCCATTTGAAAGGAGGAAGATTAATATCCTTCACCAAAACCATATCGTTTACCTGAATGTTGGAACGGGGAATCATCCATTTTGGGCGGTTTTGTAGTCGATTCACGTAGTCTGGTGTCCAGCGTTTCCAAAAAACTTGTCGAATTTGATAACATTTGTTCCGGAATGAGAGTCTATTTGTGGGCTGAGAAGAAATGTCTTTTTCAGGGTAAGCGGTAAGAGTAGATCCAATAAGAAAATGACCCGGGGTCAAGGGTTGTAAATCCTTGGGGTCAGTAGACAATGGGAACAGGGGCCTGGAGCTGAGTACTGCCTTGATTTGAGATAGAATTGTGAAAAATTGCTCGTACGTGAATTGAGAATTGCCTACGATTCGATGGAGATGATGTTTAGCACTTTTTATGACTGATTCCCATATGCCTCCCCAGTGTGAAGATTGTGAGGGTATAAATTTCCATTTGATTTCATTGGTAGACAAATAAGTTTCAATCGCGGTGTTTGTGCTTTCGGATTTAAGGAAGGTATACAAGTCTTTCAACCGATGTGCTGCTCCAACAAAATTAGTGTCGTTAACGCAACAAATAACGGTAGGATTTCCTCTACGAGCTATAAACCGTTTGAGCGGGGCTAAGAATGAATTAGTAGAGAGGTCTGAAACTAATTCGATGGGTATACCTTTGGTTACCATACATACAAACAGGGCTAAAAAAGTTTTATATAGTGGAGCCTTACGCAGAGGGGAGGGTGTAACTAAAAAATAACCTCCGAAATCTATTCAGACTTTTTGAAAAGGCCGGGAAATTGTGATGCGATCTTTAGGCAGGTCCGACATAATTTGTTGGGCTGCTTGTAAACTAAATCGGTGACAAATGAGACATCAAGGGATAATTCGTTTGGTTTCGCGTAAACCCTCTAAAGGACAATATCGTAAGCGTATGTTAGAGAGAAAATTTTGTGCTCCACTGTGACCTAGCCAGTTGTGTTCAAATTTAAGAGATTTTGAAGTGACTAGAGAGCAATGAGTGGAATTATCTGAATAAATTGAGCGAATGTAAATATTACAAGCAAGGCTTCTTGTGAAGCATCCGAAAATCCGTGAAGTTCAATTTTCGCTATCTCTTTTGTTAAAAATAAATGACGGGGCATTTTTAAATTTTTAACTCGTAAGATTGTTCTTGAAAAATTGTTCCATTCTTTAATAATATGTGGGTCTCTTATTTCCTCATCCCATTCAAGTTTTTGTAACCATATCTTTTGCATTATCAGTTTACCCTTAACTATAATAGGGTTGATAAGACCTAACGGGTCAAAACATTGACATAAATGCGATAGAAATGTTCGTTTTTTAAGAACGTTCAACTCGAGTGAGGTAAACACTTATCTTTAATTCATCGGTGTGAGGATTCCATGCCATTCCTAGTATTTTACAGGGGGAGTCTGATGAATTAAAGTCGATTTGGTTTCGGAATTGACAGAATCTTGATTAAAAATATCTTTAGCGTTGGAACATATTTTATGAAGATGAAAACCAGCTTTCCGTAGAATCATTTTCAAATCACTTAATAAAATGTTAAGATCATGGGATGAATCCGTACCCGCTAATATGTCATCAACATAGGTTTGATTGAGTAGGGCATCAGAAGCGAGGATCAAGTTTGCATTTCGTTTTGCAATATCGTTAAGCACTCGACACGTCAAATAGGGAGCACTTTTTTGTCCGAAAGAAACTCTGTTCAATTCGATACACGAAAACTGTTCTTGTTAATACGAATTTGGATGAGCGAAATATACTTAAGATATCATATAGCTCGGGCTGAACTTGAGGGCCTTAGAGAGTGATATCATTAAGGCTAAGACGAGAAATTGTTTTGCAGCTAAAATCAAAAACTATGCGCAGCTTCGTACTGGCGCTTTGCTCCCTTATGATGCAGATATGAGGTACGAAATATTTGTGATCACATGTGATATTCGTGAGCTCAAGGGGTATATACCTAGCGTGACCTAAGTCAACATATTCAGTAATGAACTTTTTATACTCAATAAAACGCTCAGGGTTTTCTTCAAACTTTTTTTCGAGAGAGATGAATCTGTTTTTGGTTTGTGCAAACGATTCACCAAGCTTTTTATAAGCGTTGGGGTGAATCAGCGGTAAGTCGACTTGGTATTTTCCATTGTCTATAATTTGAGTCGTGGAAGTGAAAATTGTTTCAGCTAATTCATCTTCCGGTGACAGATGAGGAGGATTTTCAATCTCTTCTTAAGACCAAAACTTTTCGAGCATCGTGTCTAATTTATCTTCCAGAGGAGAGGGGTTAACGTTAGTTACAAAGAAAGTGTGAGAAACAATAGTGGGAGTGCTTTCTCTAGAAGAGTAATCTATGCAATTAGAGGGTATTGTGCCAGCTACAATCCATCCTAAATGAGTGTCTACTAGAGTGGGACTATTTCTACCTAGCGTGATAAAACCTCCCTTAAGCAAAGAGTAATATACGTCGGCTCCAATTAGCATGTCAATCTCAGATGGTATGAAAAACTCATCATCAGCTAAATGAAGGGGGAATTTCCAATTTTTGTGGATCAATTCGTATTTGGGGTAAGAATTGTGTTATATTTTCTACGACAGTACATGACACTTTGAACTTTTGGTTATTCAAGACTGAATGAATGTTGACATCTGTCATTGTATCTACCAGGTCGTTGCTAGAAAGAATGCCTGGAATTTGCAAGTTGTAAGAGTAACATGTGTTTCCTAATCTAAGGGCTGTGTTACGTTTAATAAATGAAGTTTGACTTCTATTATCTAACAAAGCTTTTAAAATTAGTGGATGACCTTGTTTCGAGTATGCTCGTACCTTTGCGGCGGCTAATAGTACATGGTTATTTTTTATAGTGACTGCTAACAGTGAAGCAGCTCCTTGCGGAATTTCGCTATGCCTTGAACAACTTGTTTGAGTCTGTGCGGTGTGTTGGTGTCATTGTTCAGTGAGGCATTACGATCTGGAGTGATATCTGAATTGATAGAGTTCCCATTGTGTAGGAGTGTATGGTGCTTGTTATGACAGATGGTACATGTGAGTGTGTAGGGACATTGGGTTATCAGATGTTTATTACCTAAGCAATTGAAGCATAGTTTGTTATTCCGTGCTGCGTTAATTCTTTTTAACGGGACCAAGAGAAAGAAATCAGGACAAGTGTATATTTTGTGAGTTCTCGAATTACAAAAGTTGCAGATTTTATTGTTTTATTGATATTTTTTAATGAAAATAACTATATACATTATTCACAAATATGATTGTAGCTATTGACACACATGTCACACATTTCTGTCACTTTCACCAACAATAACGATTTTGAGAGCTTTTTCTTTGGCGTTCGGAGAATCTGATCGGGTCGGAGAAGACCATACACGGGGAGGGAAATAGTACATTATGAAATAGATTGGTTGGAAAGAGTGCGAAGTCATTAAAAGTTCGGGATTGAAAATGAATAAATATTCATTTTTTTAGGAAGAAAACTGGGTTTTCGAACAAGGAGCATATCTCCATCCACTAGAACCTAGCTGAGAGCTGAATAATTCCAGAACCTCACCACGTTAAGTCCTTTGTCTTATACTCAATTCATGGAAATCTAGAATTGGAGATTTTTTTGTATAAAGGCGTTTGTATTCGTCTTGCATTTTGGATATGCAGCTAATGTGAATTATCTATTGATTTATGGATCCATATAATTTGCTGAATCCTTTTATATTTGATAATCAGCAAATTATATTAACTTGGACCATCGCGTTAAAATATTTTCAGTATTTTGTTTTGTTACGTTAAAGTAAATATAAGGTTTTCCAGTTTTTAACCTTTTTAGTAACGCTTAAAAAACGGGTGGCGTCCAATTTAATATCGATGTTCACCCCATCCCAGTGTTAGCTATGAAAATACATTAACTGTGGTCGAATACCCCTACCTGAGGAAGAGTCCCAAGCCGGGGAAGAAATAAAGCAAATGTGACAATGTTGTGTCCTTGTTTAAGTATACTAATTTGAAATCGTTATTTTTTTATTTTAATTTCTCAGTTTGATTTTTTATGCATTTAATCTCATTTATGTATTTTGAATGTGTTCAACCTACACTATTTGCAGGGCAACTGGGTTCGTCGTCGGCAATAGGTTGGTGATTTTCCCTGTCGCTTTTTTTAAATTATTATTTGTTGATCTGATTTTTTTATGTTATGTATTTTTCAAATTCTATATTTAGACATAGCTTTAAATTTTGTTTTCCTAGGGGACGTTTTCACATTAACTGGGTGTTTTTTAACCCCAACGTTGTTGGCACTTAGTAAGTTTTCACATTTGAAAAGTTCTGCTTTGAAGCATTTAATTTTTGTATTTTCTCTCTGAGACGTTTAGTATATTCCCTCTGGTAAACAGTCTCCGTTTTACGGGGAGATGAAGGGTGAGGAAATCAATGAAGGATACTCTCTAGATCTCAGTGTACACTTTATATAATTAATTAACTTAAAACATTCACTGTTTTATTTACTCTTGTAAAACTTTCACCTTTCGGTTCAATCGTTAGCAAGGAAGTCATTGATGGAACGTATTTGAGATGTATTTAGAATAAATAAATAAATATGAAAAACTGAATGTGATATTTTTTCAACAGTTTCGGAATTCCATATTACAGACTGAATACTTGTTTCCTATTTAGGTCATACCAACGAGTTTTTATGATTTTGGAGAGAAGACAAATAATATTAGAAACGTTGCATGATTTATTATTCTATGTAATGACGACACTGATACATTATTTAATTATTTCGCACATATATTGTACTAACTGTCAGTTATTTATATAATTTATATCAGAAAATATACATCAATTCAATTTATAGTGTTGAAATAGTATCTAGAATAATTGGAATAACTCTATAATAAAGATTTGCTTGTATCAGTTCTTAAACTAATCAGCCTAAGTTCAAGTTTATGCAAGTTAGTGTTATTGAATGATTCCAATTTGAAATGAAAGATCTCATAGATAAATATTTCCGGTATTCGAGATTATATTCCAATTCACTATATAATAAATATAGGATTAATATAGAACAATAATATTTTCATAGGTACCAAAAATCCGGATTATTGATATGATGCAATTCACTTCCATCTTACAAAACTAGCCGACGGTATACTGGAGCATCGGATCCTCTTTGATTACTCAAAAGTTGAGATAAAGTGTAAAAGTCATTCTTATTTGGTCCGTTGATATATCTTAGTTCTCTTGTTGGATCTAGGGTTTTTCGTTTTGATACCTGAAACAAAAAATATTTTCCGATTTCATTTCGTAGGTATAGTTGGCGTAAGAGATATAGTGCGAACTTCAAGGTTCTGGCTCATCGTTTGACTTGAATACCGTCCATTCAATATTATAATTTAAAATGCTTATTTGATGATATATTCATTTAATAATATAATTTCAACTAATGATCGTTGAAATGTTTTTGATAATTATTAAATACATTTGTCGACTGTCTTACGATTATTTTTAAACCGCAATGATGAAGCGCCATCCTACTTTTTAAGATACTTAGCGTTTATGTCTAGAACAAAATGCACCCCTTAAAACAATATTAACCTATGTATATTTAAAAACATCTTAAACATAACACCAGACAATTAACACTACCTTATATCTCGTTTCATTAACAAGAATTTAGATTATAAGTTTCAAATAACTTATTATTTTTCCCATCTTTTACTAAACTATAAGTATAGTTTGAGATGGTAATTTTTTCGAACACAACAGGTGTTCACCAGAGGTAACCCACACTCACTCTTTAGTTGGTAGGCTGACATCAAGAAAGAGTGTGGTGTTTTTCTGAGGAACTTGTGTTAGTATACATATTTATTATATAGCAATTATATTTTTAGTTAAAAATTAAATATTTAGAACGTGGCGTCCTTGGGAAATATCGAGTTCGGTCCAGAATATTGTGTGTAATAACAACAAAAATTTGAATAATTTTGATCAAAGTGAAAACAGGATTGGATATCATTTAAACTTGGAAACACAGAAGATATGTTTCAATGTGTATAAGAATCTACGGGAAAAGTTTGATTTCGATGAAGAAACAGAATTTATGCAAGCTGTGTCTGATTCAACAGAAGTTCCCCTGTCAACTGTACGTAAAATAGCCAAGGATGAACCTTTTGAACGTAAGAAGCGATGTGATAAGGGATTGATCAAACCTTTTGATGTGTCTGTAATGAAATTATTAAAAACCATCATATATGACTTTTACATAAGTAATGAGTTACCAACGATTGAAATAATAAGAAATAAATTGACAAATGTCGGCCGAAATGTAAATTGTGAATGTCTGTAAGAAAAATATTGAAAACTGGATCTTTACAATTATCACTTAAGAAGACAGTTTAAAAGTGGAGAACTTCCTAGATTTATCTGTTCATTGACGACTTCATATTGTGGATTTCTTAAGTGTCTTCTAATTTCCAATTCTTCAAGGAAATCGAGTTCTTGTTTCTTATCACAAATATGTAGTACTTCTAGTTCTGTGGTAGGTGTCAAGTAGATGTTTTGCATAGTTGGATTTATTTGGTTGCCGTAATTTGTATACGCGTAAGCATTCACTGTACCTGATTTCAAAATTTCTAAGGGTTTGACCCAAATAGACAGCATTACAATCTGGACATTTAAGTTAATATATACCAGATTCGTTTAATGGGGCTATTTTTGTTTTTACATTCAACAATTTTGTACTCACATTATTTTCTGTTTTAAAAGTAATTGTTGTATTTGTTGCTGAAGATATTATCTTTAAAATATTATTAGAAATATTACCTGCATATGTGATGGTTTCATATTTTTTTATTTCTTTAGTTTGTTTAGGAAATATTTGTTGTAATGGCACTTTTTCCCCTTTCTTATTAATTTATTTATTTATCATATGTAATGGATAACCGTTGGATGTTGCTATTTGTTTAACTGTATTTATTTCTCTGTCAAAATTACATTTGTTCATAGGAACTGAAAATGCACTTTGTATCATTGAATTAAAAGCTGATATTTTATGTGACATGGGATGATTGTAATTATATGGAATAGTTACATCAGTGTGTATTGGTTTTCTATAAATTGAATAATCAAGTACATTACTAATTCGTTGAATTTTTATATCAAGAAAATTCATTGAGTTATTCTCTTCAACTTCTAATGTAAATTTAACTTTTGTGTGTAAATTATTAATATGGTTGAAGAATACATCTAATTGTCGTTCACTACCTATAAAACAAGCTGATATGTCATATACATATCTATTTATATATTTTGTTTTGTATTGTTAGTATAGTTAGTATAGTTAGTATAGTTAGTATTTATATATATATATATATATATATATATATATATATATATATATATATATATATATATATTAATACAGATCCTCTATTTGAAATTTAAAAGAAAAGTAGAACATAAGGAAATTCATTTATTTTTGGCTGCCATACTTTTGATACACACTGTGTTATATGTAAATTCACTAATTTTGAAAGATTTAGTAGAAATATCAAATTTGACATTTCAAATTTTGATGACATTTATGTAGAATATATCTAATGATAGATAGAGCATATTATGGTTTGGAGAAAATATTTGAAATTTCAAAATATAGAGGTCTCAGCTAGCAACATTACAAGTGTAATAAAAGAATTCAAATCTCACTTGATTATTGAAAATCATAGATTAGTAATTTTTCTAAAAACAAGAAAATTTGGTAACCAACAGAAAGTAGATTTATTTATTTTGCAAAAGTTTAGTCAGTTGTGTTTGAATCCCCGAAGAGGCAACATCATAATTAGAGTTGTCTCAATTTTGTGGTACATAGTAGAAGTTGTATATTTATACAACCAGATTCAAAAGCCATTTCATGATAAAGCCAGTGCGTGCATAATTCGAATAAGAATTTCATCGTGTGTAGTGAATGTGGTACAAAATTTCTAAATAAAATTTAGAAAGTATCCTGAATTCTAAGGTTATTTAGAATTGTACGAGTTGTCCAGTCATTAGTTGGTGAGTCCGATCCAGTTTTTTAACAATAATACCTCGAGAAATAATAAGGCCTATTTCAAATACAATTTGACATAGATGCATCTATTAGATTTTTGATTGCAAACAAAATTAATAAGTCACATAAGAGAAGAAAAATTATGAATTAGAAAAATGTGAGTGAAGCTTGTTTTTTGACATTTATACGCATAAAGATTTAAATCAACCATTGGAACTTTTATTAAACGTTTTTCATTAGATTAATTTATAGCATATAGGTTGTAGTAATTTCAAGTTACTTAGAAATTACTATTGTTGTTTCGTTTGAAATAATTTTGGGGAATATTAATTTGTTAATTTGTATCTGTATCTGTAGTATAATATGGAAATTTGCATTCCTACTCAATATAGTCTTTTTTATAACATAATTTCAGAAAATTAAACATTTTTCATTAAATAAAACTGTCGATCAAATCAGTGACAGTTGATAATTTTCAGTGACAGAAATATTGGAAACGTCATTAGATATTTGAAGTGCATTTTATAATATTAAACATACAGTTACTATAGGCTCTGAACAAAAGCGAAACAGATAATTTGGAGATACGTAAAAATTTAAATAAATTTTGAATAATTAATTTTTTTAACAGTTTGATCTCACCCTGATAGAAGAGTAATAGGTCGATTATACATATAAATTCATTTTTAGAAATACTAAATTGATATTTATTAGAGCCGGGCATATTTTTGACAACTACTGTCAAAGTTGAAATTTCTTACATAAATTTTTAAGTTGCATGTACAAGAATTGTCGCTGCGACAATATACAATTACATTTATATAAAATTAATTTGGAATATAACAATTTGTCACCACAACTTGGGGCAAATATAAATTAAAGAATATTAAATATATTACAATATATATATATATATATATATATATATATGTTTATATTTTTATCTATTTTTAAATTATATCACCTTGTCCATAAAATTTAAAAAATGTTCAGGAAAATAATGCTTCTCTCTCTCTCTGTATGTCTGTCTCTCTCTCTCTCTCTCTCTCTCTCACTCTCTCTCTCTATACCAAAATAAGATATTTTTTGAAATATTACATTCAAAGATTTGTCTTTCTAAACTGTTCATAAAAATGTTTGCCAAAATCGGTGGTATAGGGCTTCCCATTGGTAAACCTTCATTTTGAATATATACCTTATTGTCAAAAGTAAAATAATTCTGATTATTACATACATCAAACAAATAAAGTATTATCTGATAATATTCCTGGATTAATATTTTTATCTTCTATTAATGAACATATTGGTAACATCAAATGAAATGAGTTTGGAGTTATCTTCTAAGTTGAACGTTTTTAATTTTTAGATTAGTTCTATTGAATTTTCAATTGAGTATTTAGATATATCCGTAATTATTAAGTATATTGTTATGATTACATTATTAGTAGTATTTACATAAGAATCTGCAGGTCTAATCGATTTCGATATTTAATGTAATTTTACGGTTCCATATAATCGTGGAGATTTTTATTTACGATGTATTTCTTCTCCACGTACTGTATTTCGGAATTAACAGTTTATGGTCTGTTTTTACTATGAATTGTGAACATTTAAAATGCTTTATACCCCAATGTACTTTCTTTTAGTACTGTAGGTTTGCTAATTTCACTTTTCTTAAATCCTCGTGAGGCAAATGCTATGGGTTGATCAATACCATCGTTGTTCTAAGTATCGCCGTACACGCATAATTTGAAGCATCTGTGGTCAAGATGAACTGTTTGTTGAAGTCTGAATATTTAAGAATTGGTGGGGAAATTAATGCTGTTTTAACATTTTGAAATGAATTTTCACATTCTTTCGACCAATCGACTTTTGCATTTTTCTCGATAGCTTATTCAGTGGTAAGTATATTTCCGCAGAATTCGAAATAAATCGTCTGTAATAGTTACAGAATACAACAAATCTGCTAACCTCATTAGCATTTTTCGGAACTGGATACTGTTCAATCACTGAATAGTTTGCTTTGTCGAGTAGAGCACCTTCACTCGACAGATTATGTCCTAAACAAGTCACCACCCGCCTGAAGAATTGGCATTTTGTAGATTCAATTTGGGATTGAATTCACGACATGTTTCGAAGACTTTCGTGAGATTTGTTTAGATGATGATTTTCTGAGATTTCTATGAATACTATATCATCCATGTAAATAAATGCTTTTTCTGGGGTTAAACCTGAGAAAGCTATTGACGTAATTCTTGAAAAACTGTTAGGACTTATATTTAAACCCAAATGTTGTTAAGTGAAAAGAACCTTTATGTTTAATGAAGGAAGTGTACTTTCTATAAGATTGTTCTCAAGGAATTTGATGAAAACCTGACATAAGGTCTAAAACTGAAAACCATTTTGATCTGCCTAACTGATCTAAAATCCAATCTATTCTGGGAAAAGGGAATTTTTCTATAATCATTTTATTATTTAATTGTCTAAAATCAATGCCTTTTCGCTACTTGTAGATTTCTTAGGGACACGTAATACTGGACTAATATATTCTGAAATTGAAGGTTCAATAATTCCTTGATTAAAGAATTTCTGTACTTGACTATTTAATTCAGACTTCTGAGAATGGGGGGGTAGGGGGGGAGGTTTTGATAATTTTTAATTTTTAATGTATATGGGGGTATTGTCTCGTACATTTTCACACAGTTTATGCCATTCCTCACGTATTCTGGTACTTCCAAATTCTATTCTTACTTCATCCACTATATGCATGAAACAAATCTAAATCCAGAATTTCGATATCTGTATTTTTAACTGAAATGTTTTCGTAATTTGTATTTAAAATTCTAACGAAAGGGTTTTTTCCTATGATAGATCTGGCCGTGAATTCTCCCAGCGCTAATTCTTTGTGCTCTAATACTTCGTCTCTTCTCAAATTTCTAAAACTTTCTACTAATCTATATACCTCACATCTAGGGGGTATTGCTAATGTTTCGTATTCTGGATTATTAAAAATTTGAAAAATTACTGAATCTTTTCTTGCAATTTATGTGCAGTTCAAACTTTGAATAAACTAAGATACAATCATTGTAGTTGCTTATGAAATATCTGCATATAATTTTCTTAGTCGGTATGGGAAAATTATAATCAACTACATGAATGCTAAGTTCAAAAGTTACGTTATAAATATACAGAATAATATCTATTTTACCTTAAGTTTTAGCCAATATTTCAGTTATATCCTTAATATTAAATCTTTTGTTAGTTTGTATTAAGTGATGTGGAAAACTTTCTGAGAGCTTGATTAGTGAAATGTCTGCACGGGATCTAATATGAAATTGTTAATTATATTCGAGTCGTTAGTTAGAGTTTCTACGAAGTTGGGAAGTGGCAAATATATATTGATAATTGTCGATTTCTATTTGTTTCGCCTTGAACATTCAAAACCCCAACTGCAGTAGATTTCCATTCTCATTTTCCTCTGTACCTTCGCATATTATTATATTTCTACGACGATGTTAGCTTCCGTGTTTCCTGTAATTTCTGTCAATATTTTGGTTTCTTTGGTAATTTTTAAAATTGTGGTGCAGTTATTCCGAATGTCGCCTATTATAGTTTCGGCGCCCATTCTCGTAACTCCTATTCAGGTTGAAACTATTTTTTTGCTGAAAATTGTAATAGCTTTTCCCGGCGTGTGGTGATTAAAACGGCAAGTGTTCCTCGTGCTAAGTCCTCGGTCCATTATACCATTATCGATGAGAGAACACTTACCCTTAATCGGTGGGAATAAATAATACCATAGTTTATCAAAAATCACTGGGATAATATATTGAATAATATTTCTAACATAGTTACTGACCACAGTAAACTTATACAAAATGCATTACTAACTTGACACTAGTTAACAATGAACTCCTCCATTTCAACGTGAGGAATTCCCATTTATATTATTAAAAACTAAACATAAACAGTCGATGATCTCCGTCGACCTTACTATACGTAAATTATTTATATCGTTGAATCGCCTTTATTAATATATTTACAAATAGTCGTCATTTCGTTTAGAGCAATAACCTTCCTACAACTTGTTAACGACCTTCAAGTTCACTGGCCGCTGACCATACTTGAAATTAAACTAAGTTTAATAGTGACTTTTCGGATCGTCACATCATCCCCTCGTACAAGAGAAAAATTATCTGGGATAGTTTTTCGATACTCAATATAACGTCTTGTTAATAGTTCTCGCATTGATTGTTTATTTACACTAACTGTCTTGTCCTATTTTTAAACACTGCGTTGTTTGTTTACAATCTCACCTCACTTTGATTACAAATATTACCATTATTGTACTTATACAATCGGTTCTTATGAACGGTTTGTTTTTTATTATTTTGAGATAAAATCTCACAGTTTACTCCTATTATTTTCGTTATTTTAAATGGACCTGAATAATAAAGATCGACCTTAATTCTGTCTTCATTTTCCAAAATTACTCTAATTAACTTATTTTTTATTAAAAACTGCCTAGCTCTGTCATGCACGTACTGTAATCTATATTTCAATTCTTTGTCATACCTTTCAAAGTTGTAACATGGTTCAATTTCTGAATTTAAACATTCTGGAATGTTAGGTTTCTTACCGTACAATAATTTGAATGAAGTGTATCCATGATACGTATTATTAGGTGTTGTATTATAACAATATGCAAACATTTTTACAAACTCACACCAGTTATCCCTAGAATCTTTGATAAAGTTTCTTATGTACTCATTGAACATTCTGAGCAGTTTTTCGCAGCTGCCTATTGATTAGTGATGATATGCTGTTGAAAAATTGTGTTTTATTTTAAAAAGTTCTGCTAAATTCCTCATTATTTCGTTTTTATATTCCGTTCCTTGATCTGTTCTTATTTCCTTCATCAACCCATAAGTTCTAAAGTTGTCGAATATAGCTTTTGCAATTACGGCTGCCTCTTTGTTACTGACTGGTATCATGACCGCGTATTTTGTCAATGCACATAATATTGTAATACAATAACTATTCCCATTATTACTTTCTACAAAAGGACCTATTGTGTCTATGTATATAATATCAAACGGTTTTATAGATGTGTCCGTGATGACACATTTCTCCTCATGACTGGGTTTCGCTTTATTCACTTGACATTCATGGCAATTCTTTACATACTTCCGTACATCTTTCTCCTACCTGCCTATATGTCATAGTTGCCTATTCCGGCTACAAAGTTGTAAATAGTGAATTTTTCTATTTTGGTTTTTGCATTTTTCATTTCTTGAAGTAAGTCGCCAACTGCCCTTGCCTGTTCATCTAAGTTTACCAGCGAATGCAGCTCTTTAAACATGTCATTGGGTTCAGTGAATTTGGTTACATCTGAGGATTTGGTTGTATTTCTGGGTTGTGAAATGGGTTTGCTTGGTTGGGGTTGGGGGTTACTAATTTGGGGGATTGCCGGGGGGTGGGTTTCTTTAGGGAGGCTGGGGTAATCGGAATTATTGTTGTTTTTTATTCAGGGATTGTTTTTTGGAACGGGTGCTGGGATACATTTTTGAGGGGTGGGTTTGGTTTTTTGATCAGGCGTTCTTTTCTCATCCAGCCATATTTTCCTTTTGATAAATTTAGGACATATCTCTGCATTAGCTGGGTGGCCGCCTTGGCAGTTGGCGCATCTAGCTGGGGTGGTCCCCTCCCTGGTGCATTCGGGAGTAAAGTGAGCTCCGGCGCACTTGAGGCATCTGGGAGTCCTGCCGCAGTTCGAGGTAGCATATCCCTATCGCTGACAGATGTAGCATTGATTGAATAATTGGCTTGTTCTGTCTTCTGAACTCCCAGTGCACTCTGGTGTGTTAGATAACTCGTACGTTCTTATTAAGTAAATCTAGGGCTACCTTGGCGTCGGTGACTACTAGGTATAAGGGACGTCCTTTTGTCGCCATTCAATATATGTCTCTTAATTGAACTTTATACATTTTCTCTATTTCTTCCTTGATATCGGTTAATTGAAGGCCCTCCACCAGCCCACGCAATACGAGGGCGTGGGATTTATCCTCCCGTCTTGCGTATGTGTGGAACTGGATTTTTTCATTTTTGAGGACCTTTTTCAAGTTATCGAAATCTTCTACATCCTTTGTGAAGACAATGGACGAGTTATTGGTGTATTTGATTTCGAATGTCTTTTTTATTTCTTCTTTCAGCTTATTCACCACCTCCCGATGGTGAGAGACGTTTCCATCGATAACAATCGGTGGACAGTTGGCTTTTGTTTTAATTATTGAGGGGGTAGTAGTTTTTTTTTTTTTATTCCTGAGTAGTGGCGTCATCTTCATCGGTAAAAATATCAATTGTGATGAGTTTACGAAAATGTATTTTTTTTCGTTATTTTTGCGTTGTTGACATTTTTTTTGTTTCATTTTCTGAGGTGTCCGATAATGATTCGTAATTGTTGTGAGCTGTTAATGGTTCTTTGTTACGACTTGTTTGGCTAAGTATTTTTTTAAATGTTGAAGTTTTTTTAGGAAATTCAAAATCAGCTTCCCTGGTATCCATGGATTCGACGGTTATTTTATTTAGTTCTCGCGTTGATATTTTATCAGTTGTATACATTTGCCTTGCTTTAATTTGTTTAATGTTGCATATTGTGAGAGGAATTTATCTTTTTCATAATTTTTTTCTTCTTCTTTCTCCTGCGCTCAGGATAAATTTGCAGGTTTGTGTACTATCGCCTCTATTGTTGTTGTTTGATTGTTGAGGGATGTTTGTACCTCTTCCTCGTTGCCAGTAGTATTTCTACAGCTTCTAGGCTTGTTGCGCCCTTGGAAAATTTATTAGTTTATTGATGTTAATATGAAGTAGACTATTGTAAATATTATCTCAGTGATGGGATTTTTGTTAAAGAAAATATTTTTCATAAAAATAAGGATCAATGTTTTTTTACTATAGATGTCTCGTATTTATCTATTTTATATTGTCTATGGTACGAACAAGAAAAGGCATACACATGGAATTATTCGACGTCGGGTAACGCTATATTCTGTTTTAGAATTTTTATTAGTATAACCTAGACGATCTGAAGTTCGTCTAGAATATTGTAATAGTAATTATCATCATGAAAATGAAGGGTATCTATTTTGAATTATATTATGTTACTTTTACAATCAGTACTGTTTGTTTACAAGTATTTGTAAGTATACAATTTATAATACTTTTTATCTAAAATTCTTGATATTAACTCTTGGTAAATGTAAATGAACTTATAATTATTCATGTAAATTTTCAATCTCACTTCTAATAGTCTATTAAGTTTCTATTTGTTTTAGCTACTTCTTAATCTAAACATGGGAGACATTCATATATACCCAACAATGGAACGATATAAGTCCTATAGCACAGTAACTCTAGTAACAATTAAGGTGTATTCGGGAAATTCTATACACATCCTATATATGACTGAACCTACACTCAAGGGTTTATTCGACCACGTGAAGGGACTCTAGTTATATGTGGAACGAAACGAGCTTACTTGAAGGTCTGCTTATATTCACATGAGCTGTAAACCTCTTTGGTGATGAAACCGCAGCTGGTATCTATTTGAGGTACGGGATTGATGGTGCATTCCAACATCCAGGTATATCCAATCCAGATAATTCTTAGGGCACTACTTGATCCTCAAAAAAGGCCTTTCTGATAAGTCTCACACTCTACCCGATGCATAGAACGGAAATGATGATCCAATAATTCGGAAATATGCAAGTAGAGAAATAATCGTGAAAGAAAAGAAAGGTCTGAAACAAGAAAGATCAATGTAATCCTATCAAATGATTGTAAAGGAGCTCTAGCTAAAGGATGAAATTGATATGAAGACTCACCTATTATTCTTGGGTGAACTCGTAGGTAAGCGATGATTAATACTACAAATCCAATTAAATCAATATAATCCCTTGATTACTATAAGTATTAATATATATTTTTTTCAGCTAAAATATCCTCAACTAGAAATGTAGCACATGCTAATCCAAGAAGCCAAAAAAAACCGGAAAAGGTACGAGTATGACATATTTCTCCTCTCCAAAATAGAAAGGAAGACATCTTCATTCAATACACTACTTAGCCACTGTGACTTCATCCAATAAATAATAATAATTTAAATAAATTATGGCAGAAGAATTTTATTTGAGGTTTGACAGTACATTATAATTGATACTAAAAAAACGTAAACAGGGAAATTGCTGGTAGAATGTGTTCGTAGGTTTATTATTCGAATTTTGAGATGTTATTCAAACATTTACAATTTATTAATTAGGATTGTCTTGTTTCCTAATGTTCCAAGGTTAGTATTTATACTTTTACTTTACCGCCCAACCTATCTAATATGCGAGAAAAGTATTGATTTACCCCAAAAAAAGTTGGAAATTTGAAATTTTTTTAGTTATTTTCACGTTTTACATCAACAACAATACGAAAAAACGGTTTTTAGAAACAAAATCCTGTGTGTATGTTTCGTCGTCGTGTTAGCACGATACAGCCTCCGGAGTATATATGATGACCAATTTTATGATTGGATATTATTCAGAGCATATCGAAGATGAACCCTATTAACATTCAGCTCACTAACTAAGATTAAAACTAACTTTTCCGCATCTGTGGCCCTGAACAATATTCTATCATAAAATTGTTACTTGTATACACTTCGGGGGATGTATCGTGCTAACAAACCGAAATTTCTCCAAAAATAACCAAAAATTCAGTATATCTCGTTTTATAGTACCCGCTGTACTCGCTCTAGTCAACTGAAAATCAATAGGGTACATCTGCGAGACACCTTGAACAATACTTATTCATAAAGTTGATCAATCGTATACTCTCTGGAGGCTGTATCGTGCTAACAAACTGAAAATTCTCCAAAAATGACAAAAATTTGGTACTTCAAGTACCACAGCACCCGTTGTACTGGCTTTAGTGAGCTCAATATGAATAGGGTTTATCTTTAAGATGCTCTGAATAATATCCAATCATAAAATTCATCACTTGTATATACTCCGGAGGCTGTATCGTGCTAACAAACTGAAACTTCTCCAAAAATGACAAAAATATCGTACTTTAAGTACTGTAGCACCGGTTGTATTGGTTCTGGTGAGCTGAAAATTAATAGGGTTCATCAGTGAGATGCCCTGAATAATATTCAATCATAAAATTGGTGACTTGTTGAAATCCGGAGGCTGTATCGTGCTAACAAACTGAAATTTCTCGAAAAACGACAAAATGTCGTACTTCAAGTACCATAGCACCCGTTGTACTGGCTCTGGTGAGCTGAAAATCAATAGGGTTTATCTGTAAAATGTCCTCAACAATATTCCATCATAATATTGGTGACTTATTGCACTCCGGAGGCTGTATCGTGCTAACAAGAGTTGCAAGGGAAAGTGGCCGACGACGACGACGACGACGACATGCACACAGCAATTTTATGATTGAATATTGTTAAGGGGATGTCACAGATGAACCCTATTGATTTCCAGTTCACTAGAGCCAGTACAACGGGTGCTATGGTACTTGAAGTACGACATTTTGTCATTTTTTGCGAAATTTCAGTTGGTTAGCACGATACAGCCTCCGGAGCTCAACAAGTCACCAATTTTATGATTGAATATTGTTAAGGACATCTCACTGATGAATCCCATCGATTTTCAGCTCACCAGAGCCAATACAACAGGTGCTACAGTACTTTAAGTATGATATTTTTGTCATTTTTGGAGAAGTTTCAGTTTGTTAGCACGATACTGCCTCCGGAGTATATAGAAGTGATCAGTTTTATGACTGAATATTCTTCAGAGCGTTTCAAAGATAACACTATCGATATTCAGCTCACTAAAGCCAATACAACGGGTGCTATGGTACTTGAAGTACCAGATTTTTGTCATTTTTGGAGAATTTTCAGTTTCTTAGCACAATACAGCCTCCATAGAGTATACGATTGATCAATTTTATGATTGAATATTGTTCAACGTGTCTCACAAATGTACCCTATTGATTTTCAGTGGACTGGAGCGAGTACAGCGGGTCCTATAAATCCAGATATACTAAGTTTTGGGTTATTTTTGGAGAAATTTCGGTTTGTTAGCACAATACATCCCCCGAAGTGTATACAAGTAACAATTTTATGATAGAATATTGTTCAGGGTCAAAGATGCGGAAAAGTTAGTTTTCATCTTTAAAACCGTTTATTTTATTTTTGGATGTATTGGTGTGGATGAATAATTGGTGTCGTTTCTGCGACAAGTAGGAATCGTTAGGTCTGGTGTGTCTGATTTGTCGCTTTCTATTATGTTTTCTACGCTTCCTATACAATTTTTATTTCATTTTCATATACACTTTTTGTTTTGGGTTTCTATGCACCTTTTGTTATGTTCTAGACTCTTTTTAACTTTTGTATTTGCCGGATGTTACTACTGTTTTCTAGACACTTTTCGTCGTATTCTAAGCCCTTTTTATTATCTTTAGTGGTATTTAGCGCAGCGGTTCATATAAAACTATTACGTGATTGATTGAAGCTAAGTGCGGGTTTAACTTTTCAGATTTTCCAACCGGTCATTGACTATATTCGTCCTGGTAGTGAATAGTGAAACGTTGTTTCGTACATTAATGTTGCATAACTAGCAGCATGCTTATTCATATCTAGCAGAGTGTTTTTTTATCCTTCCACTGTACTCTTGTAGTTTGTAAATAATCTCTTTTTTACATACTAAAGTAAAGAATCTATTATAATATTTGACTTCAATTTATTTTCATGTATATTTATGTATAGGTTATCCCTCTGCCTCTGGTACGGATAACAAGCTCCTGCAGCTCAATGCAGGTGGTCCTTCGTTTTTTCTCGAAGCTGCTAAAAGCTATTATGTGATGAGCCTTTTTACAATGTTTGGCTTCCGAAACCTGCGACCGATATTCCATTTTCTCTTCTGCTCAAACATAGGCTCTGCCCCCCCTACGGCATGGGTAACATACAGATGGACTTCTGGAATGGTAAACAAACCGATCTATAATATGTTTTTTTATATACACTCATGGACAAAATTATCGAATATTTTTAATTTTTCATAACTTCTTGTTGAAAAAATAAATTCTGATGAATTAAGTCATTTAGTCATTTAAATACTATCATTTACGAGGAACTGTTTATTTTAAAATATTTCAGTGAACAATCTTAAGTTTTAATCGGAAGAAAATCGTGAAAAAAATTAATGCTAAATGTTATGAAAATTAAGGATATCTACATCATATTTAAATACTAATTGGTCTTTTGATTACAATTAGAGCAAAGTTAGTAACGAGTATTCCCCCTTCCAGCTCTAATTACTGCTTCCATTCTTCTCGGCATGATGCTAAGGAGGTTCTGGATAAATTGTTGTGGACTTGCATTCCACTCTTCTTGTACAGCAATCCGAAGTTGGTCTATTGTACTTGGAACAGGATTTCTTCGTCGTATGTGGCGTTTAAGATAGTCCCATGTATGTTCTATTGGATTTAAGTAGGGGCTATATGGTGGCCAATCTAATCTTTGAATTTGGACCGCATCAAGGTAATTAATCACTACGTCAGCTGCATGCGGTCGAGCTTTATCGTGCATTAATATAAATTCTTCATATCCAATATAGCCGACATAAGGCAAAACACGATCTTACAGGACGTTTTCAATATACAAGTCACTTGTCATTCGACCAATTACTTCCACGAGTTCGGTGTATCCCTTCCAAGAAATACCGCCCCAGAGCATAATATCACCAACGCCAAAACTAACGGTCTCTATGAGATTGTTGGCAGAATATCGTTCTCCAACTCTTCTGTAGACGTGGTTTCGTCCATCTGGCGGAATTCTAGTCTCATCCGTGAAGAGAATATTTTTCCAATTCCCGTTTATTTCGGTATGGAATTCAGCAATTCCGGTTTTTAACCCGTAACAGGCTCTATTGTGTCTTCCTCCATAATATATTGTTTTTCACAGTTTATTTTTGGATGTATTGGTGTCGATGAATAATTGGTGTCCTTTCCGCGACAAGTAGGAATCGTTAGGTCTGGTGTGTCTGATTTGTCGCTTTCTATTATGTTTTCTACGCTTCCTATAAAATTTTTATTTTGTTTTCATATACACTTTTTGTTATGGCTTTCTATGCACCTTTTGTTATGTTCTAGACTCTTTCTAACTTTTGTATTTGCCGGATGTTATTACTGTTTTCTAGACACTTTTCGTCGTATTCTAAATCCTTTTTATTATCTTTAGCGGTATTTAGCGCTGCGGTTAAGTTTCAATATCAATTTTGTCTAAGTACTGTGAGATATATTTATCGCTGGTAAAATGTTATGGTTTTCTGTATGGTCTGTAATCAACGATTCGTCGTTGATACCTATATGCTAGTTTGTGATAATTTTTATTTTATTTTTAAGTTGTTGAGTTCTAATTTTAATTCTGTTTATTTCTCCACTGTATTTAGATTGGATAACGTTATTTTCAATGTTGCCTGACGGCCCTTGTTCTCTACTAGTGTCCGTATTCGCGTCACTTTTTTTCTATTATTGTTTTTTCCCTATGGAAATTTCATTGTTTCTACCGGCCTTTTTTTATTAATCGTATATTTAAACGTACGTTTGGATTTTGAAGCTATCGGTGAAGGCTCGATCGACCCTATAGATTTACGAACACCCACGTTCTTATTGTTTATTAGGTTTTCACTAGTAAATATTTCGGGTTTAGTTACATTTAGAGTTTAAATTTTCGCTTTGAGCCTGCGGGTGTATTCAGTCTCGTACGGGATGGTTCCCGTTGTGATAGGAGACGGTATGGTCAGGAATTCAATGAGAACTGTCTCTATTAAACCCTTATACAAAACACTGTAACTTTAAAGAAGATTTACGAAATATAGGAAAAACACTTTTATTTACAAAGCAATGAAAATAATCTCGTTATCTAGCTTGAAAATTAGCATGGGAATAATTTTACCCCATATGCGAGGCACTTTGTTGCAATGACCACTTCTCAGAATAATGCAAATATCTAACTTTTGTGTAACAGCTATCAATATTAGAGACATTTCAATGACTATATCATACATTATGTTATAAACCAATAAGAATGCCAGATTTTCTTTAGTTACCACGTATAACAGCGGTTATTATTATATAACCATGGTGAACGAATATACGAACCTTGGTATATTTCAATGACGTAGAAAAGGAGTAGACCCCTTCATTTAAATTAAATACTGAAGCTAACATTGCAATAGTAATAACGAGATGAGCGACTATACTCCACAATATATGAAAATTGGTAAGTTGATAGTGTATCCTACCATAAATGGAATTTCATATCTACCACATTCCGAAAACATGAGCATTTGAAAAAAGCTGTATCGATGAGCCCCCATTTCTCCTACT
Organism: Galeruca laticollis; assembly: GCA_963921935.1. Lineage (NCBI taxonomy): Eukaryota > Metazoa > Arthropoda > Insecta > Coleoptera > Chrysomelidae > Galeruca > Galeruca laticollis. Next base: position 247,566,964 of record OY998175.1, read on the forward strand.
TTTTATCATTGCCCATAAAGTATTTGGACTAAACTTTTTACTTAATTGAGTAATAGTAATAAAATATTCTCAGAAAACGAACTATGTATATTTTTACGTAAACGCTAATCAATGGAATGTTTATAAGCCGTTTGATATCTCAGTGGCGAAACTATACCATCTGGGGCCCGTGGCAAATTCTTTTGATGGGGCCCTATCAGTAAAAATCGTCACGTTGTACTCAATTTAATTTCAATAAACTTCGAGATTTTCAGCGTACTCAATTACACGTTGTATATGTCCCACTAATGGCCATAGGCCTCCTCTCTTAGGCGAGAGTGAATGGCCTGTAGTCCCCACGCTAGCCAAATGCGTATTGGAGATTCCACATTCATCCATAGAACATAATATCTTAATGCATTCATTATCTATTCGCTAGCTTTTCGGTGAAGGAACAATATCGTGAGGAAACCTGCATACATTTACATTGAAATAAAAATAACAATTTATTTTCAATAAGATATTTATTAAGAAAAAATTTTTTTTCGAGCTTTCTGTTCCGCAAAAGTGTCTATAACATCATCAAAGTTTAAAGATCTGGCCATAGAATTTTCAATAGACAGAATAGCCAAGTTACATAACCTGTCTTGTCCCATACAGTTTCTTAAATATGTTTTTATCAAAATGATCGTTCAGCACTCGCTGTAGTTACAGGAATTGTAAGAAATAACATTGATGCAGTGCATACTTCAGGGAAGTTGCAGGACATAAAATGATTTTTGATTATTCAGCAAGGTCTCTAATACGCGAAGATTCTTCTATTTCGTCTCTGAAAGTGGATCGAAAACTGAGAATTTCTCTGGCAACTGATTCAGATATCTCTTTTCTATATATCTCAACCAATTCTAGAGCTTTTTTTAATAGATCAGTGTCATTTCAAACTATTGAAGTGGAAGGCTGCAAAACACTGAAATTTGAAACAATTTCATTCATTGGAAGGAAACTCGATTTAAGATGGTTTATAATGATGTCCAATACTCGATAAAATATGTTCACTTTGAACAAACTTTCCGGATTTTGGAGACGCTCATCTTCACAAAGCTCATCAAAATGGCGTTTTACCTTCCTCTGACGAGTTTTATAAAATTCAGGGGTGATGGACCATTTTTCTGCTACACTATTTGCTTCCATTTTTAAAGTTTAAAATTCATTTCGATACCTTTCCAATTCTTCTAGACAAATTTTCAAACGTTTTAAGGCATTTGAAAGATCGGTGGCTTTAGACTGGAGCGCTTTAGAGGCTGCATCGATAGTAAGTAGGATCTTGCAATGGAAAACCAATAACATTATAAAATTGTAGTTTTCGATCTTCTTTTTGAGTGAAACAGCTTCATTTCTTTCATCTGATTTGCGATTTAACAGAATTGTTGTCGTTAGCGCTTTTTGGACTTCAACAAACCGAACTTTTAAAGCAAAAACGGCATCATAACGTCCTGCCCATCTAGTAGGGTTCAATGTTTTTAATGTTATTGAAGTTGAAGACTCACTTTCTTCATTAGATATAAAACTTGATAACATATTCCATCTTTTGATACTATGCTCAAAAAAATTATAACTTTGTTGAACTGTTTCAAAAAAATTTTGCATATCAATAATCTCTCTCAATGCATCATTGAGTACTAGATTTAAATTATGAGCAGCACAGTGAACATATACGGCATTTGGCTCGACATATTTTATGAGTTTTTGAACTCCACCATAAGTCCCTTTCATTGTGTTACCACCATCATATCCTTGTCCTCGACACTTATTTAGAGGAATATTTTTGTCACTTATGGATTTAATAATTTGCTTGGACATTGCTAAGGCAGTTTGATCCTTAACTTCATGAAATCCTAAAAATGTTTCTTTAATGACAAGTGCCTTTGGGATCCCATTATCATCTTTTTTGATCATACAATAACGGTAAATTTACATCTTATGAATATAATTTTACACCCTTATAATAGGGTATTTAAAGTTTTTATTAGAATGACTCAATCATAACGATGGTTGGATAGATCTTGAGTATTGATTCTTGTATTTGATCGGCTTGATGTCTTTGACAATTACTTTTTAAATGACGTAAGTTCAACTTTTTTAAATTGTTTTTTTTTTCAAAATTTCACAAGCTTTGTATTTTTTCATAGGACGGCTTTGATAATGGCTTAACAGCCGAAAGCGCTTAGCCTAAAAGTAATAAATTAATACACACTGAGTATTCGTCGTTTTCATTCACTCAATAACGGTAAAGTTCACACATTTGATCAATTTTTGAAATATCTTGAGTTGTATCGAATACGATAGAGTAGAATGGTGCGGCATTTATTTTATTTATGAGTGCATTTTCTACTTTTAGAACCAGGACAAAAATTAGCTCATTTTGTGTTTTTGGACTTAAGTATTTTATCTAGCCCTTTGGTTTACTTTACAATTATCGTAAAATCGGGTCGTAAGGTAAGGCTAAATTACAGGACATCTCACTGATGAACCCTATTGATTTTCAGCTCACCAGAGCCAATACAACAGGTGCTACACTACTTTAAGTACGATATTTTTGTCATTTTTGAAGAAGTTTCAGTTTGTTAACACGATACAGTCCCCGGAGAATATACAAGTGACCAGTTTTATGATTGGATATTATTCATAGCGTCTCAAAGATCAACCCTATTGATATTCAGCTCACTAAAGCCAGTACAACGGGTGCTATGGTACTTGAAGTACTATATTCTTGTCATTTTTGGAGAATTTTTAGTTTGTTAGCACGATACAGCCTCCAGAGAGTATAGAGCTTGGATCACTGCTATCTGATTTTTTTCTGTGGCCACGAAAGGCTAAATTACACGTTGAAAGTGTCAGAGTAACATCAAGGAGACTAGAAAGTACTTGGCGCCAAAAAGATTTTTCTTTTTTGATTATAGACTCTTGCTCTTCATCGAGTGTTCCATGTAGCCGCTACTGTTGATACGTAAGACAGGAATCCAGATAAATTTTTCATGTCTCGTGACTTTGTGTGGCATCTATAATATGTTTCCAGTCGTCTTAGCCCTCAATCCAAACATTTTGTAATTTTTTAGATGCCCGATTTGTGAATAACCAACATGGTTCACAATACGCCTTCTGAAGTATTAAAGAATAGGATAGCCATGTACGTTCATGTTTCACGCCAGACTTGGAAACAATATAGTAATGTTTTTCTAGAAAAGAGCTATTGTCACTGTCTTTTATAAAAGGGCCCTTAGGTTTACAATGTCCGTTTTCAATCACGAACCTTTTCACTTGATCAGTTAGCTCTTTAAAATTAACCTTATCACTCACCTATGGCGAAGATACAATATTCTTCATGCTAAGATATAATTCTTTTTGATTTTTGCTAGTACCCTGTTGTGGTTGTTCTGGGTCTGGATAGTCACTGGTGTTGGGTGCTGCATCTGATAATTCTGGTATACTTTTAGTAAGGTACAATTCTTACTTTTGGAGCACTGTTCACCCGACTTTTCATTATTTAAGTCATCATTTTTCAAGTACTGACTAATTTTAGGTAGCTTTTTATTTTTTCCTTCAGTCTCGCTCCTTCTCTTTCGTTTTTCGCTCCCACTTAAATTTTTTCTGGAACCAGACATTTTAATAACTAACTTTCACAATCAGTTTTACTTTGCCACCACTTTTATATTCAATAAAAGAACAAATACGAAAAATCAAAGATACAAATCACCAATTGTCAAAAATAATCAAAGAATACGCAGTCAGTAGAGCCCTGATAAAACAGTCTCAAATCCGGAATTCTCCTAACATAGTGTTGCTAGCTCGCCCCAGCAGCAGCGCCACGAAAAAAGTGAAAACATAATGGGAAATCCCCGATCGTCAACGCTCACCCGCGCTGCCAACGTACCGCGACAAAATATGTAGAAACCAATGGATGCGTTCTAAAATGAATAGAGATGTGCAATTACCGGTATTTCGATTGACAGTTTTTTGACGGTCATAAGTACGTAAAATTACTCGCCACGAGTAACGTGTATTTTTGGATTTTAAGCGGAACTTATAAAAATATACTTTTCAAATAAAATAAAATACTCAGGTACAATGTAAAAAAAATATTTTTGAACTCGCGCCCTCTTGGGCCGGGGCCCTCTTGAGTCGGGGGCCCGTGGCATTTTGCCAGCCCTGCCACCCTATTGTTACGCCACTGTGATATCTAATGAAATTTTTATTAGGTAATAATTCCAAAGTAGCGCGTTGGACTTTCTGATATTGATTTGATGGTTCCCGCCTTCTAGACACGAATGCAAAATTCCCAATTTCATATCATAACATTATTGAATTCATATCATCCATGTGTTAAATATGACAATTATTATCAATTTTTTGACGTATTTCTTTATGCCGATATAAGCTACTTTCGCACATAGTTGTAGTAAAAAAATATTTCATAAATTCTTACCATGAACCGTTTGCTTCTTCCATCTACTCCAAACCCTCTCCATCGGTCTTTGACTTCCAGATCTTGAGGACTATTTTCATACATGTACTTGGGACCCATATCTTTATCAAAAGAAGATGCATGAGGATACACAGGAGTATTTAACCAGCCTTCATCATCGTTTTCTTGTAACTCATCAGAATCCATGGTTGGCTCAAATCTAGTCCAAGGATAACGATAATTATCACTTTGAGGAACTTGATGTTGGCGACTATTTTCATATAGAGACAGCAGGGTTAAGACTTCTTCTGGAGAAAGTTCTACGTCTCGTTTGAGACGTGACTGGAACCTGTAAAAAATATAAAAACAGTTATTATTCATACAATGAAAGTATTGTTACGAAACAGCACACTGGTATAGTCCCTAAATCCGACTCTGTCTAAGCCAGGTATGAAAGTTAAAATTATGGTGGACGCGCAGGGATTCTTAGAAGACTATCTTATCTAGACATTGTTTTTGTGACCGGTCTTATGTAGAAAAAGCCAGAAAGCCAATTTTTTTTGTAATCTAGAATTATCTAGTAAAAAAAGGCTTTAATATATAAGGGACCGACCCGGGAGAGTTAGTTGATAATGTGATCTCGACAAACAAACAAGAAATACACCGAAATAGCGAACAGTAAAGTGTTGATATAAATTAATAATTAAGTTTGTGTGCATATATATTGAATTTAAGTGATTAGTTAAGTACATATAGATTAAGTGTTAGTGAGTAGTTTAGTGTTTAAATAAATTAGTAAGTAGCCATACCGTGTGTTTAAAATTTATCCCACCGTTTACTGTTTTATATAAATTAGAAAAACATTACATTGGTGTCAGAAGTGGTATAATATAAATAAATAGCCACGTAAAGATGGCCAAGAGACTAAGGGACTTGAAAGTGACTGAGTTAAGAGCAGAATTGGAAGATCGTGAGTTGGAAACGTCCGGTAAGAAAAGTGAATTAGTAGATAGCTTAAATTGGCACTGGAAAATGACGGCTTTGATCCAGAAACAGTTTTATTTAATGACGAGGCTTCCACCTTAATCTCGTCAATTTCTGCTAATATTTCTGTTAACATGGACGAGAAGATTTCTGCCATGGAAGATAACATGGACGAGAGGATTTCTGCTATGAAGAACGATATTTCTGGCATGGAAGAGAAGATTTCTACGAATGCGAAAAGCGATATTTAGGCTACAAAGAACGATATTTCTACTTTGAAGAACAATATCTTATTAATGAAAAACGACATTGCCGCTGACGTAAAAAATGAAATTTCGTCTCTAAAATCTAAAATCGAGAATAAAATGTCAACGATGGACGAGACAATCGAGAATAGGATTACAACGATAGACGATAAAATCAAGGAGTTAGAGGAAAAGATTGCCGATTCAAGAACGCGATGCACGCCAGAGGAAGAAAAGAAGACCGAGCAAACGAAACGTTGCAAGCCAGAAACACTACCTAAGTTTGAAGACATTGGCAGTTTTACCCGAGTCAAGGCCCCAGCCTTCGATGGAAAAATGTCGTGGACCAATTATGTGAAACAATTTGAAGCAGCCGCTAGAGTGAATAACTGGTCCGATATTGACAAGGCAGTGAACTTAACTAACGCGCTTCGAGAAGATACCTTGGATGTACTTCAGACGATACCTCTGGAAGAAACGGATGATTTCGAGCAGCTGAAGAAGAGGTTGGACATGCGATATGGTCACGAACATCTATAACATTTGTACCAATCCCAGTTGAACCGAAGGCAGAAACGTGACGAATATGAAGTGGATATTGTCCGACTCGTTCGATTTGATTATCCATCAGCAGTAGAGAACATGATGGAATGTCTGGGCATACAGGCCTTTATTGATGGCTTACGTGACGGAAAGGAGGAAAGACTGGTAGAACATCGGCCGTCAAACACAAAATCGATATTGGTAATGCCAAGCCAATTAGGAAATCAGCTCGACGACTACCACGAGCGAAGAGAGAGGAAGCTGAAAGAATAATTCGAGAGATGGCTGAAGAAAAAGTAATAGAACCATCTACTAGTCCATGGCTGTCTCCAGTAGTGCTCGTCAAGAAAAAGGATGGAACTACGAGATTCCGCGTGGATTGTCGTCAGCTAAACAACGTGACGAAGAAAGACAGCTATCCTCTGCCGCGAATTGACGATACACTAGTACTTTGGCCGGCAGCAAACTGTTTTCCACCTTGGACCTGAAGTCTGGTTATTGGCAAGTGGAAATGGACCCAGAAGACAAAGAGAAGACTGCTTTTACTACTGGATCTGGATTATGGCAATTCAACGTCATGCCATTCGGGCTCTGTAATGCGCCAGCGACATTTGAAAGACTCATGGAAAATGTCTTGAGAGGGTTGTCTTAGAAGACATGCCTGGTCTATTTGGACGACATCGTAGTACTGGGGAAGACATTTGACGAACACTTGAAGAATTTGGAACACGTATTCAAACGACTCCAAGCTGCCCAGCTCATGTTAAACCCGAAGAAATGTCAGCTGTTCCAAAACCGAGTCAACTATTTGGGTCATATAGTGAGCAATGAAGGTGTGACGGTGGATCCAGAGAAAATTGCTTCCATTCAGCAATGGCCGCAATCAACCGACAAACATCAAATTATGAGTTTCCTTGGACTTCGCACGTATTATAGAAGATTTATCAGGAAGTTTGGAGATATTGCCAAGCCTCTAACTCGACTTACAGAAGAAGCAAGAGCTTTCCAATGGGACGAAGACTGTCAAACGACTTTTGAAACCTTGAAACCTTGAAGACGCATTTAACCTTGGCGCCGATATTAGGATAACCATTAGCAGAGGAGACTTCATTCTTGACACTGACGCAAGCAACGTAGGATTGGTGGAGTGCTCTCACAGATCCAAGGAGGGCAAGAAAGAGTGCTGGGATATTTCAGTAGAGTCCTCTCCAAACCAGAACGAAACTACTGCGTCACAAGGAGAGAACTTTTGGCGGTAATGAAGTCCGTGGAACACTTTTACCAGTATCTCTGTGGTAGGAAGTTTTTAATCCGGACTGATCATGCAGCACTCTAGTGGTTGATGCAGTTCAAGAATCCCGAGGGCCAGATCGCTAGATGGATTGAACGACTTCAAGAGTACGATTTCAACATCGAACATCGAGCTGGTGTGAGTCAGCGAAATGCCGACTCCCTGTCCAGACGGCCGTGCCCAACAGACTGCTCCCACTGCAACAAGGCGGAATCTAGGGAAGCTGCAGTTTCAAGAACTACTGTAGTCAACGAGGAATTGTGGAATGGTCACCCACCAGGATCAGAGAAGATCAGAAGAATGATCGTCGCCTGAAGATGATCCGGCAATGGAAGGAAGAAAATCGGCGACCTACCTGGCAAGAAGTATCAAGATTTTCACCGAAACTCAAGGCGTATTGGGCTCAGTGGAACTCCCTTATCCTGGAAGAAGGGCTGTTGAAAAGAGTCCTTGAAAACGATTATGGTTCCGGGATGAGGAGACAGCTAGTTATCCCGAGAACACGAATAGCTGAAGTACTAAAGAAGTTATACGACTGTCTATCGGGAGGTCATCTGGGAGTGAAGAAAACCCTTCAGCGAGTCTGTGAAAGGTTTTATTGGATGAGCAGCTCCAACGATGTGAAGGACTGGTGCAAGAAATGTACGACTTGTCCTACGAGTAATGGACCACATAGCAAGAGAAAGGCACTCATGAAACAGTATAATGTCGAAAGGATTGCTTCAGATATCGCTGGACCATTTCCGACGACAGAAAAGGGTGGTAAATACATCCTGGTTGTAATGGATTATTTCATAAAGTGGGTGGAAATTTACGCGATCCCGAATCAAGAGGCCACATCTGCCGCTGATGTATTGGTGACTGAATTTATCAGCCGATATGGAGTGCCCTTGGAAGTCCACAGTGACCAGCAGTAAAATCTGCTGACACTAGCACTTGTTGCAACTCCTTCAGTAGACTAGTTAGGAATTGGTGTGTTGATTTTTTAAAAGCAATAAAAACAGCAAAAAATTGATAATATATGTAAGTAATATTACTTTTCTGCCCAACCTTTCTATATGCGAGAAAAGTATTGGTTTACCCAAAAAAAACTGGAATTTTGAAATTTTTTTCTGAGTTATTTTTACGTTTTCCATCAACAACAACACGAAAAAACGGTTTTTAGAAAAAAAATCCTGTTTGTATTTCGTCGTCGTCGTTGTCGTCGGCCACTTTTCCTTACAAGTCAGCAATTTTATGATTGAATATTGTTAAGGATATGTCACAGATGATCCCTATTGATTCCAGTTTCAGTTCATCAGAGCCAGTACAACGGGTGCTATGGTATTTGAAGTACGACATTTTGTCATTTTTTGAGAAATTTCAGTTTGTTAGCACGATACAGCCTCCGGAGTTCAACAAGTCACCGATTTTATGATTGAATATTATTTAGGGCATCTCACTGATAAACCCTATTGATTTTCAGCTCAACAAAGCCAATACAACAGGTGCCACAGTACTTTAAGTACGATATTTTTGTCATTTTTGGAGAAGTTTCAGTTTGTTAGCACGATACATCCTCCAGAGAGTATACAATTGATCAATTTTATAATTAAATACTGTTCAAGGTGTCTCACAGATGTACCCTATTGATTTTCAGTTGACTAGAGCGAGTACAACAGGTCCTATAAATCCAGATATACTGAATTTTTGGTTATTTTTGGAGAAATTTTGGTTTGTTAACACGATACATCCCCCGAAGTGTATACAAGTAACAATTTTATGATATAATATTGTTCAGGGCCACAGATGCGGAAAAGATAGTTTTAATCCTTGAAACCGTTAGTTGCAGTAGATTAAAGAATGTATTTTATATCAAATTGTTTGATGTTTTACGTACATTACTAGAACGGCTTGTTACTAAAGCCGGTTTAGTTGCTGAGGGCAGCTATTTTATCAAGGTGAAAATGGGGCTAAATTTAAAAATACTCTCCTCCGTTTATCTCCGCTCTGTTAAATTCTGTGGTAACGGAGTCGAGAATATGTTATTGGAGGGGATATATTTTGTTAAAATAGCTCTTCAAACTCCAAGAATCTGAAAAAGGACCGGAAAAACGTATCTGTAGAAGATTTAAATAAAAAGCGAAAGAAAAGCAAAAAGCGATGCGTAAACCACGCGAAATAATAAGATCGGATTCAGCTAAATATGTAGAGTCAAAGAGAAAGGAGAGAGAAAGATATAATGCTCGCAAAGCTGCGGGTGAAATTAAGTCAGTTAAAGATATGGTTCCCGGTGAGCAAAGGTGTATCAGAAAAGAATGGCGTATTAAACTTAACCACAGATATAAAAAGAAGAGAGAAATCAAAAAGTTTGGAATATTTTTGTATGAACATACTACACCTGTCCAGACGTATCAGATAGAAGATTTGAAGTAGAAAACTTATTTCAAAATGATATGCCAAGAGAAGGTTCTCCTATTTGACAAAAACTAAGCAGGCAATTTATAACAGGAAAAATTTTTAAATCAAGAACAGAAATGAAGTAAATGAGAAGATGAGGCAATTAAATCCTCAATTAAAAAATCTGAAATGTGCGCAAGAAAATATAAAAAGCGGTATAACAGATAAAGCAGCAAATAATAATAGTGAAGAAAGCCCGGAAAAGCAAAAGGTCAAGATATTTTAAGCTCGATTACGGCTACTAAAAACATTAAAAAAAGAGTTTGGTGTCGCACTGTTTTCTCAAGTAAAAAATAACTTTAAGCAGATTAAAGGTAAGAAGGAAAGAGGAAGTTCATATAATACATATCTGGAAATAAAATAAGACAACAATATTATACCAAACATCTTCCTAACATTACCTCAATCAAAATTTTACATTGCAAACTGACTAGGCACACAAGGTATTTTGAAAAAAATGTGTTTACTAGAAGCCTTGTTAAAGAACGGATACAAACACAAGAAGAAAGATTTAAAAACAAAAACGGTATTTGAATGAACCCACCTTACTCAAAAATTTCTTAAGCTACATTTTGCAAATTTCGACCTTTTTGGATATTGCAGGAAACTATGAATAACAAACTTATATGTGTATAATACATGCCAATATGAGTCACATGGTGCAAAAACTGAAATATCTAAAAATAGTCAATGAAAATTCGTCACAAGAAGTAGTTAAATATTTGTGTTGCCACCACGATAGTGGAAGATGCTTGGAGAGAAAATGTGAAAACTGTAAAGGAAAGAATTTTAGAATGCGAAGCAGAAGATTGTACAAGTTACCAAAAATGGATGAATAAACAAGAAGTCGTTGTAATAAAGGGCCGAGGAAAAACTTGTTCCAAAACTATTGAAGAACAGGTAGTTTGCACAAGAAGAGAGCGTTTCAAAATGTAGAGTAACTCGATTCCTAAGTTTCTGTTACATACCAGGAACATCTCCCATCAGTACAATAGCGTAGATCAGATCAAAAACATATTGTTTGAAGATGATGTACGTTTACATATCGGAAAATTTTGTGTGCAAATTTGTCAAGAAGTACAATCGGTACACTTCGGCAGCTCTAAGCAGCAAATTTCTTTACATAAAGTAGTCGTTTATTATAGACCTACTAGTGAATCAGCTGTGATGCCTTTATCATTTTGTACAATGTCAGACGATCTTAGACACGATCCAATTGCCATATGTGGTCACTAAGATCTAGTGATAACAGAAATAGAAAAAGTTGTACCTGTTTTAAATACTACACATTTTCTAAGTGACGGGCCCACAACACAATATCGCAAAAAATGTTTTTTGATTGTTGCTTATCTTTCTAAAAAACTGCAGACAGATATTGTGAGATGGCATTACAGCGAAAGTGGCCATGGTAAAGGCGCGCCTGATGACGTTGAAGGCTACATAAAAGTAGAAGCAGATCGTCTTTTTTCTTTGGGTAAAGATATTTCCTATTTTGGGAAATCAATTGAAGCTTTTAGCTCTTCTTTTGTCAATGTTTCTGGACTACACAAAGATGATTTTAATGGAGCTTACAAAAACATCAAGTTATTGATACCATTAAACCTTCCAACTTGAAGTGACATGAAATTTGCTGGCAGCGATCATCGTCTAATATGTTTTCTGTTAGAGTGCAGCCCTGATAGACAGTACGAATTTCTCATTAAATTAGCACAATAGTCTGTCCGCCCCTGGTATAATACTTTGAGTGCAAACGTCATGTCATAGAATGGACGTCTGTTCCTTGTGCTTCTGCAAAATTCAGTGTTTTTCGTCTATAAATGGGGATAGTACCGCTTAATTGTTAATAGTTGATAAGTATAGTCTAATCTATTATTGTAAGTATTATTATCATTATTTAAAGGATAAAATATAAAGTTTTATATCCACCAACTCGTCGATAATCATTCACCTTGCATGGTAGCCGCGCGTCTAATAATGCCGGAGAACGTTTGGTAGCTAATTTCAATATTTATTGTATTTTTGATATCATATTGTTTACCACGGATTTATGAACGGTTTATCGATTTATTACGTTACTATTTTATGTAAATTGTTGAACTTATATTCATATGAAACTATTACGTGACTAATGGAAGCTAAGTGCGGGTTTAGCTTTTCAGATTTTCCAACCGGCCACTGACTATAATCATCTTCGTGGTGATCTTAATAGTGAAACGTTGTTTCGTACATTAATGTTGATTATCTAGCTGCGTGTTTACTCATAACTAGCAGCATGTTTATTCATATCTAGCAGAGTGTATTTTATCCTTCCACTGTACTCTTGTAGTTTTATCCTTCCACTGTACTCTTGTAGTTTGTAAATAATATCTTTTTTACATACTAAAGTGAAGAATCTATTGTAATATTTGACTTATTTTCATGTATATTTATGTATAGGTTATCCCTCTGCCTCTGGTACAGATAACAAACTCCTGCCGCGCAATGCAGGTGGTCCTTCGTTTTTCCACGAAGCTGCTAAAAGCTTTTATGTGATGAGCATTTTTCCATTGTTTGTCTTCCGAAACCTGCGACCTGATATTCTATTTTATCTTCTGCTCAAACGTAAACTCTGCCCCCCCTACGGCTTCGGTGACATACAGATGGACTTCTGGAATGGTAACCAAACTGATCTATAATATGCTTTTTTTATATAGTTTGTTAATGTTATAGAGAGTAACAGGAATAATCCTGAGAATAACCAGAATGAAGAAACTTCTACTTCGAGGTCAATCCTAACAATACCATTAAAATTGCAATGAGAATCACGATTTGAATGTCGATGTGCCGAATATTAAGAACAACGGTAATGAACAGGTGTGATCTACAATTCTATTAAGTTTTTAATCAATATTTCACTTTTAGGTATCAACACAAAAATTATTCCACATAATCGTATTGGCTATGAAGTATATTTACCCTTCGAAGGTTCAAGCGAAGAAGAAATCCCACCAATCCAGTATACCCAAAAACACATTTAGAAAGTTATTAGTATTAACTCGTTTGTAATTGTGAAACTTTTCGGCAAAAAAATGTTTCGTCATTATATTGCTAAAGTAATATCGGTAGATAAAGATAATGAATATACTGTTACCTTTAGGAAAATAATAGTCAATCAGGTATTTAAGTTCCCAGAAAAACCTGATAAATATGTTATCGAACGAAACAATATTGTTAAAATTCTAAGTACACCACAACTTGACGAACTAAAAGATGCGTTTACTTTTACCGATAATCTGCAAAGGTACAAGACTTTTTACTATGGTCTATTTCCTAAAGGTATAGAGTAATACAATGGGGAATCCGTCCAGTTCGGCTCAATTTCGGTGTCGGCCATAGGCGTAGGTCTTGAAATAATATTGTTTGTAATAATAAAATTTCAAGTAATTGCGTAAGAGAATTAGGAAAAGTATGTTTTCTGGCCTGAATTGTCAATATCGAAATATTGTGTAGGGATTACTTAGGTAGTAGATTATACAGTTACGTTTTGCGTTTAACAGGTACCGTTTAACCTTACTCTGTGGAATCTACTCATTTCTTTATAAATGAAACAAACTGTTCCCAAATAATTCCAAAATATATTAGAATTACAATTTTTTAAATATATGATGGAGTTATTTGGAAACAATTGGTTTCATTCACAAACAAATAAATATTCATAAATATTCAATATGATCAATATTTAACTCATGACCCTCGTAGACATACTTCTGAGTGAACATATTTTTCACGGTGTCGACTGACCCCTGTATAACACATTTTTGCTGTTATCTGCATGATTTATGAGCGATGACAAAAAACGCGGTACATTTCAACTACATCAAAGGAGTTACCAGACTTATTGGAATTTATGGACAGTGGCTTTCAGACCTTTATAAGTATATTTGTATAATTTAACGCATCAGCGTTTGCTGTTAAGCCGTAAATGTTCACAGTATTATGAGATTAGTAATAAAATGGCGACATTTACACCAACGAAAAAATGTTCAAATAATTCTCCACTATCAGTGAATGAAAAACTTATTATTTCAAATGTACACGATTGCATAAAATTCGATCACCGGAAATTTACTGTACAAGAAACTGTCGACCGATGTTCCCGAATGACTGGAGTTGGAAAGTCCACCGTTTTTAAATTATTGCGGGAGAGAAAGATAGCAGGCCAAGTGGAGCCTCCCAAGAAAAGTCCAGGCAGACCAGTAAAAGTCCTTGATGAAGACACCAAAATTGTAATTCGAAGAAAAGTTCACTCTTTTTATTTTAAAAAAGAAATACCCACCCTAGATAAGATTTTAATGGTGCTTGGCCAGGATGACAGTATTCCGTTGATAACTAAAAAACGTTTATGGACCACTTTGAGAAATATGGATTTTGCCTGGGAAAAGCATAACCGTAAAGCACTTTTACTGGAAAACGATGAAATTGTTTGCTGGCGACGAAAATACTTAAGAAGTATAAAGCAGTACAGAACAGAGCAGAAGAAAATCTTTTATCTTGATGAGACTTGGATTAATAAAGGTTATACAGTACCAAAAATATGGCAAGACAAAAATATAACCAGTGCTTGCCAAGCTTTCATGGAAGGCCTGTCAACGGGTATTAAGGTGCCTTCAGGTAAAGGGAAAAGACTAATAATGGTTCATATTGGAAGCGAAGAGGGATTTTTAAAAGAAGGTTTGCTAACCTTTCAGTCGTGCCATACGGGAGATTCCCACGAGGACATGGATTCGGATGTTTTTGAAGACTATTTTGGTGAAATGATAAAATATCTTCCGGCTGATTCAGTAGTAGTTATGGATAAGGCAAGTTATCGTTCTCGACGCATAGAGAAGACTCCAACTTCATCTTGGTGTAAACAAGAAATTATGGACTGGTTAACCACCAAAAGTATTGAATATGAAGATGATTTGATAAAAAAAGGACTATTAGCTATAGCAAATTCACACAAACATCGTTTTATGAAATACGCCGTGGAATATATATAATGTTGATTATTTTGATTTCTGAGGTTGGAATAATGTACGAACTGTTTCTCTGTAAATAACAAAGATTTTTATTATTATATAGAATATTTACAATTAGATACATGATCTAGAATATTAATCCTACCTGTAAATAACAAAGAAACAACATTCAAAGCTATTATTCACTAGGATTGTTCTCACATTACTGTACAATATTTAATCTCATTGACATGTGCCAATTTAATGACATGACGTATATTAAGACATCTTATTTACCGACTTAATTACGCGCGCAATTGAATTAGACTGAAGATATTCCTTACATCTCCCCCCCTTAAGATAAAAAATTTTTGTTTACAAAATTTTTGGTATAAAATACAGTACAATACAAAATTATATAAAATAGCGCTAAGTACATTCTGTGGTGTTCATCGCCGAAGTAGTAGGAGTTAGTTTTGAAATATGAAATAAATTTGATTCTGATTTTTTATATCCTACGTCAACCTCATACTTTGAGTTTGATATTTTCTTCATAATTGTGTACGGTCCGATTCTTAATTCATCAAGTTTCTTTCGATTCATTCTATTACCATTCTCAATATATACTGAATCTCCAACATTAAAATTATATGTTTTCCTATTTTTGTCATACATTTTCTTATTGTATTCATGACATTTTATACTGTTCTGGAATGCAGTTATTCTATCGTTTTCTAGTTGATTTATGTTTTTCTTTTTCAATTCATTCGGTAATATTGATGTATCTTCGCCATTTAATAAGTATTTTGGGCTAAATCTTGTCACCGTGTGCTCAGTTTCATTATACTGATTTATGCAGTTGTGAGCTACAGTTGTCCATGCATGTTTATTTTTTTGCTCATTCATTGCACATCTTATTTTATTCACTAAGGTTTGGTTGAGTCTTTCGTTTAAACCATTCGAAAATGGTGTATTAACTCCTGTAAAGATCATTGTGATTTCTTTTTCTTTCAAACATTTTTGAAGTCTTTAGAGTTTATACCTGGGTATTGATCTGTTAATAGTATCTGAATATCGTGATCTTTTAGTACATTTTCTGTTAGTTTAACGAAATCATTTGCATTTTGTGTTTTCGATGTTATTATGTAAGCATATCTTGAAAAGTGGTCTACCAGGAGATGTAAATATTTTTTCGTGGATCTTGAGCCACCAAATCCACTTATTGTATCTATGGAAACTATTTCGAATGGTTTTGTTGCGGGACCAAGATGTGACATTAAGCCAATTTTATCTTGTCCTCTTGATTTATTTTTTTTACATATTTGGCAATGTCTACAAACTTTTTTTATGTTTCCTGATATCTTTTCTGCTGTATAATACGTCAGTATTTTATTTTTTATTTGATTAATTCCAATATGACCGAATTTCTTATGAGTGTCTTCTATCAGTTTTTTGCTAAATTCTTCCGATAGTAAGATTTTCTCTTTATTTCTTGCTTTTTTATAGTACAAGTTATTTTTAATGTCTAATCTCAGTCCATTTTTATCAATTTTTATATCTTTATTCTTCTTCTGGTCTTCTAAAATATCCTCTAGTTTTATTAGATTCACTACTTTTAATTTGTCTTCCTCTTCTTCTTTAGCCTCTAACACCGGATTTCTGCTTAAGCAATCTGCTTCTAAGTTATCCTTGCCCGGGCGATACACTACTTCAAAGTCAAACTGCGACAAGTAATAAGTAAGATCCCCTAGTTCTTCGTCAGTTCTAGCTTTTATATTCATTTTTTCTAGAGGTTTGTGATCTGAAAATACTGTGAAATGTTTGCCTATAAGCCAATGTTGCCAATACTTTACCGAGTCTTTTATTGCTATACATTCTAAATATATTGCTTTTTTTCTTTTCTGTGATTCGCTTAATTTCCTAGAGAAATATGCTACTGGTTTTTCAGTTTCAATATTTTCGTTCAATTGTGGTTGTTTTAAAACAGCACCTATGCCTTGCAAGCTTGCATCTGTATATATATGAATCGCTAAATTTGGATCAAAAACAGCTAAAACTGGTTGTGTGCAAAGAAAATTTTTCATATATTCAAATACTTTTTGACATTTTTCTGACCAAATGAATTCCTGTCCTTTTCTTAGTAAATTATGCAGTGGGTCTAAAGTTATTGAACTTTTTGGTATGTATTCGTTATAAAAATTAATTTTACCCAAAAATTGTCGAACATTTTTTCTATTTTTTGGTACAGGAAAATTTCTTATCGATATTAAATTATCTTTCATTGGGGAGATTGAATTATGTTTTATTATGTGGCCTAAATATTGTACTGAGTCAATGGCAAATGTGCATTTTGAGAGTTTTAATCGAGATCCTTCTTTCACGATTGCTTCTAATAACTGTGTCAAATGGTCTATGTGTTCTCTAAAGGATTTTGAAAATATTAAGATATCGTCTATATAGTTAACTGTGAAACCTGATAATTTGTGTTTTCTTATTATATTACTAAGGATTCTTTGAAAAATAGCCGGTGATGTTTTTAATCCGAATGGTAGGCAAGTCCATTGGAAGTGACCTTCTTGGGTGACAAATCCTGTTTTTCTTCTATCTTCAATCCGTAAAGGAATGGACCAAAAAGCAGAATTAATGTCCAGCTTTGAAAAAAATTTGCAGTCTCTTGTTTTTATTACTAAGTCTTCTATCAATGGAAACGGTTGTGATTGAGGTACTATTATTTTGTTCAAATCCCTAAAATCTATGCATAATCTTGATCTTCTATTGTCATCTTTTTTTAATGCTAAAGTTACAGGGGCAGCAAAAGGGCTGTATGATTCTTCTATCAAATTTCTTTCAAGTAATTGAGATACTTGTTCTTCTATTTCTTTCTTGTCATCAATCGTACATCTATAGGGCCTTTGACTACAATATTTATCTACTATAAGATCTATTCTCGCTTCGTAGTCTTTTACGGTACCTATATCGTACTTATCTTTAGCAAAAATATTTTTATATTTATTTACTAAATCTGTTATAATTTTTTCTTCATTATTCTTTAAATGATTTGTTAAAATATTAAAAGTGTCTATCTCTACATGTTCATTAAAGTTAACTTGATACTCATTTATTAATTTGTTAGATTCGGAATCTTTTTGTTCTATCTCTAATCTCTCAATTTGTATCAAGTTGAATTTTTCTATACAATCTAGTCCTATGAGGAAATTATACTTGAAATTTTCATTATTAATTATGAACACATTTACATATTTTTCTATAT
This sequence comes from Galeruca laticollis, assembly GCA_963921935.1. Classification (NCBI taxonomy): domain Eukaryota; kingdom Metazoa; phylum Arthropoda; class Insecta; order Coleoptera; family Chrysomelidae; genus Galeruca; species Galeruca laticollis. The sequence continues at coordinate 247,585,157 of OY998175.1, forward strand.
TTAATATTTTTATTTTTAATTTTACCATGCCATCTGTTTTATAAATACCATTAATCGTTCTCAAATTAGTTTTCTTAATATAATCATTCTTCGTTTTTACATTGATTAGACTGGCATTTATTAATGATATATTAGAGCCTGGATCATAAATCGCAGGTATTTCCAAAATATCATTTAACCTAATTTTGAGTTCAATCAATGGTGGCACTATTAGTTTATTGGATCATCGGTACTTAAATCTACATCTAAAGTTAAGTTATTTACTTGTCTCGATTTGTAATTTTTCTTTTCTGGATCTTTAAACCAGCATTCTGTTTCGGGGTGAAATCTTGTTCCTTTGTTATTATCTTTGCATATTTTGCAAGGTGTTTTTTCTGTTTTTATCTTGAAGTCCGGTTTATTCTTTTTCACTTCAAAATTTTTCTTAATGGTTAAACTTTCTAATTTATTCAATTCATTATGTAAATCTTCAGATTTTTCTAAGTTTTCTCTATCAATTCTGTCTAATATGTAGTTGGGTAAACCCATGGCGATAAGATCCACAAGCGTATCACTATCCATAGTCTTCCTTACTTGTAATAAGAGAATAAGATTCTAGTAATGAACCTGTTTGGTATTTAAATGCTATAGCATATTTTATTGGAGACCAACCTTTACTTGCAAATGTATTACAAAAATTGTCTCTCCATTCTTTCCATTCTGCTTTGATTGTAAGCTTATAAAGTGTACAACTATACCAATCTACAGCACTTTTGTCCATGAATGACTTTAAAATTTCAATTTTTTTCTCATCTTTTATTGATTCAAAGCGTTCACATTCTTTTTCAAAATCATTAATCCATTGATCCGCGTTTGAATTTTTACCATCAAATTTTTCGATAACAAATTCTTTAGCTAAATTTCCAATATTTATTTTTTCAGATTTTTCTTCATTTTTTTCTAATAGTTTTTCTAATAATTGTATCAATGGTTGTTCTGAGGTACTAGCCGTTACGTCACTATCTTCTTGTTTTTCAATTAACTCTTCCAAATAATCATCCTCAAATACCACATTCCCTTCTGTATCATAATAAGTTTCTTTCAATTCTTTATGTAAACTTACCCACACTTTTCTCACTTGATTTCTCAGTTTTAATGCTTTCTTTACCTTAGTGAATGCAGGAGTTTTCATAAGCTCTTCATGGTTTTGTACACCATAGTGGTCAAATGGAATTCTATATGTATGACCATCTTCTGTAGTAATTCTAGTGACACACAACACATTGGATTTTCTATCTGCTGCTTCTAGTAATTTCAAGTGGAACTGTAGCTTTTCCATCGTGGTATACAACGAGAATGTTGTTTTATAATGTTGATTATTTTGATTTCTGAGGTTGGAATAATGTACGAACTGTTTCTCTGTAAATAACAAAGATTTTTATTATTATATAGAATATTTACAATTAGATACATGATCTAGAATATTAATCCTACCTGTAAATAACAAAGAAACAACATTCAAAGCTATTATTCACTAGGATTGTTCTCACATTACTGTACAATATTTAATCTCATTGACATGTGCCAATTTAATGCCATGACGTATATTAAGACATCTTATTTACCGACTTAATTACGCGCGCAATTGAATTAGACTGAAGATATTCCTTACATATATAGCAGAAAAACATAGTGTACCTGTGCTGCGCACACCGCCATATAATTGCGAACTAAATCCTATAGAACTTATATGGGCGCAAGTGAAAGGATTTGTAGCAAGACACAACACGACAATCAAAATGAAAGACGTTAAGCTACTGTTTGATCAAGCCATTAAGGAGGTGACACTAGAGAACTGGCTAAAAGCAGTCCAGCATGTCATTAAAGAAGAAGAAAAAATGTGGGGTGTTGTCTATTTGATCGATCGGGCCGTCGACCCGTTAATTATAACGTCAAGAGGAGATGACAGTTCCTCAGATGACCAAGAATATTATGATTATTCATAATTTAATTTCTGTATAATGTATATTTTGTATAATGTTCAATAAAAAATAAGTGTACCTAATACTATGTACATATTGCCGTATTTTTATTCTGTTAAAATAAAATTCTTTCCTTTTTACGAGTATCCTTTGGCACGCTATTTTCAGTGTTTGTGAATGGATAACAATATGCTAAACCCATATATTGAACCCAACCCGGGTGGTACTACATGCACTTGATAAGAAGAAATAATTTCACAATGAAATCAATGCCAAACTATGAAAGTGGCTAAAATATTCGTTGGGTCACTCTGTCGTCCCTTTGCATACCTAATGAGGTTTTGTTACTCTATACCTTTCTGAAATAAACTATAGTGTTAAAATACCTAATCTTAAGTACACAAGAGTTTGTTTTTAGTTTATTTAGTACCTAATGAAGCTTATTTTCATTATTAACAGGAGTTAATACATGTTGACATACCCCCCGTTAACATTTTCTCTTTTCCGTGAATAATGTTATCCCCTCCGTTAATCCCTTAAAAAAACTTCGATTTTTTTGCTTTTCTCTTACTCTGCGAGGGCTGAACCTTCGCATTTTATTTACAATAGTAGTCTATAAGCGTACTTGAAGTCTAAAAAATGTTAATTTCTAACTAACATTTATAAAAGGTTATCAAGCTTGACTCTTCATTTATTAGGAATGATCCATAAAGTCTCCCTACCTCAGTGTAGAGCTTTTAAATTAACTACATTTGTACACAACCATAATTTTAAGCGATTCTTCAAGTAATACCATTTACCCTAATGAATAATCAAACAAGTTACAGCTTAAAAAAAGTCCAAAATAATAGCAGTCTTCTGTTTATCCATATGGTGCTTTATTTGAAAATATTGATTGAATCTGTTACCCTTTCTCAGTTAGTACAGTTCAGTGGGCGTTATCTGATACATTATGGAAAGTTTCCACATTTAGGTTTTCAGTTATTTTAATTTATTCATGAGTTGCGTCGGCGGAAAATTCTTAAACAAAATTGATTGATTTCCAAATTAACGAAACCATGCGGAAATAAGTAAGTAGGGAAGCGTCACAGTGTGGCGTATAGGCAGACTTCTAAATAGGAATTTTAGATTAATGAACATTTAAATTAACGAAAATATAAGCACACATAAAATAATGAGAAATACAAATAAAACCTACAACCACAGATTAAGTATTTTGGCCGAAAATGTCAGTTTCAAGATTTTTTTAAATGACAGCTGTCAGAAGAGTTCAAAATAAATCCTTATGAATATAGGGATCGAGAACGAACTATAGAGGCAGCACTTCTGTCGAAAGTAGAGCGCCCTGGTGTTAAATAAGAAAAACATTGTGATGTAAACAGTATAATAAACAACCTACAAAATGCAAAAAATGAATAGTACTTTTTATTTTCTCTGCCGGGAAAAATTGTTGGTATGTAAGATGGGTGTAGGAGATTATCTGATTTTTGATTATTGACAAAATGGTTCTCAGTCCTCCTGATGTTTTCTGAAATGTAATTAAAAAATTTGAAGTGATTCGTTTTGTACAAATGTTTACTTTCTTCCTCTTAATAGAATTTAATTATCTGAACTTATATAATATTAAAGTCAGCAAACACTTAACAAGTTTTTTATTTTATATAATCAATGAAATCGTACAGGAAACAACATTTTATTCTCTCGATAATAATCTTTTATTTAGGTAAAAAACATTTATAACTTTTCTAATAGCTGCCAATTGTAGTATCATGCTGATTATACACAAAATAATAGTTAATATATACTATCAATTAGAACATTTCAATTACATATGGGTTTTCACTGCATTTATCAATTTTTGACGTTTTAAGGTTATCCACGCAGTGTTCAATGGACTTTCGGGGAAACTATAAAATTTCAACTCCGTAATATTTTTATACAGCATATTTGAACAGCCATGAATACAGAAAGATACTTTTGATGACGACATCACAAGCATTGAATATTAGTTTTGAAAAAATGAACATTTAAAAATGCTGATTATACAATACTACTATATAATAGTGTTTACATCACATTGTTTGTGTTTTTTTCACGGCAGATGGCATAAATGTAATTTTTCTCGGTCCCTATAACTTGTCAAGTTCAATTATTACAATTATAAAGTCACTGTAAAACATCTATGGCTGCTGTTTAATTTAACATTATGGACTTTACTGTAATCTATATACAGAGTGGCCCAAAAGTCTGATAACGGCCAATTATCTCGTAAATTACTAATCCTAATTGTACAAAATTTGGGCTAAACCTATTATGGGATACGGAGATTCCAGATTTTATATTTGCAATGTTGCCACATTTGCCGTTTCTCTTTTATTATTAGTCACTTTGGTTTTTCAAATTCATCAGCCTGTATATTCAGTCATTATTGGAATTTCCTATTCAATACGAGCTCAACCATATGTAACACTTATGATTTTATGTAGTCTGGAAGGTCTTAAATACATAAAACAGTGCAAAAATATGTAGATTTGAAGAAATTTATATGTTTATATGTAGAATGCTGTGATTTTGACCTTTGTTCAACATTCACATTATTAACTAAAACAGACAGTAGTTTGATGTGTTCTTAAAAGTTCTGCAAGGTAAATTGCTCCTCTAAAATGGGTTTTAACGAAAATGAACGATTAATATCTAGGCAATCGTGGTGAAATGAGGTAAACGCATTCTATCATCGATTAGGGTACTGTCAACTCACAAATGGAGCACATTTCGAACATTTGATAAAGTAACCATTATGTTAAAAATGTAATCTTACAATTGTTACGTTTTAATGTAGTTGAAATTAGTTTGTATAAAAAAATTGCCATTAAGCGTTGCCAGACTTCTGTTTTATGTATTTAAGACCTTCTAGACTACATAAAATCATAAGTGTTACATATGGTTAAACTTGTATTGAATAGGAGATTCCAATAATGACTCAATATACAGGATGATGAATTGGAAAAAGCAAAGTGACTAATAATATAAGAGAAACGGCAAATCTGGCAACATTGCAAATATCAAATCTGGAATCTCCGTTTCCCAAAATAGGTGTGCCCCATATTTTGTACAATTAGGACAAGCAATTTACGATTTAATTGGCCGTTTCCAGACTTTTGGACCACTCCGTATAAAGCATATATATATATATATATATATATATGTAGTATTAAAAAGTTTATTTTCTTGGGTGCGTAGGTATATATATATATTATAATTATTTATTTATAATTTGTAATTTGTTTTTATTTATATAATGTTATATATATATATATATATATATATATATATATATATATACATATATATAGTCGTTTGTTTTATCTATATATAAACTCGACTTACCTTCGGCTAGCTCGTAAAAATATCTTCTATCAATTTTATTTACAGTTTAAATATCAGTCGGAAGCATGATGACTCCTCCCTTTGAGTTCTTGGCGTCAATTTTATTATTTAATTTTATTTAGAATTTTTCATTTAATTTATCAATGAAATTGGGCTTCTGAATACTCTCATATAGAAAGATTGAAATATGTTAATTCTAATAATTTTATTGAGGACATGAAAAGAATAAAAATACCAACACTTCAATGAAAATTGATTTAATAAACAGTTAATATGAAAATTTTGTATTATTTTGAACATTTCAAATTACTTTATAACCCCTACATCCTATGCAATTCTTAATACACAATAATTCATTGTATTGCGTCGGCGCATAAGTTCAACGCATGCGCTTATATAACTTCCTATAACACGAAGACGCTCTTCACCGTCAATGCGGTGTAGAAACAGTTTATGCTCTGCCTGCGTGTATATAGTTGTGATAATTTCAATACGTTGAATACATTTAAATAAGCAATTACATATATATATATATATATATATATATATATATATATATATATATATATATATATATATAAATTCTGAAATAATGTGTGTGAATAGAAAAGAAGATAGTAATGGATAGATCAGTTATGCATGCATTAGAGGAAATTAAAAATTGGAAATTATGTGAACATTTATGGAACACGTGAACATTGAAAATGGATTAAATTAAACAAGTAAGTACAATTATATCATTACAAACTAAATTGCATGTATCTCCGTGGAGATAAAATATGATGCATCGTAATATATTGTTTTTAGGCCTTTTTTATATTATCATGATTAGAATGTTCTGAATATTATTTTTAGTTCACTGTTCGTATTTATATATGGAATTCCAAATATTTTAATTAAAATGCACAGACCTTAGTTCATATCTTCAGTCCTTGGTTGCTATTCGCGTTTCTAATTTCTTGAAGATCTCTCCTGAGAGAGATGCACCTTCTGACCACCTTTTTTTATTCTTTACGGGTTCACAAAAACTTATGAATGTATTTCCATTACCTTTTCGAGAGCACTTGTTAACTTTTTATGAGAATTTTAATAATTTTATTAGAGGAGATTTATAACGACGCTCACCTCTCCATCATACCAAAACCCACTCACTTGTTTTTTAAAACAACAAACTTTTTGGCTTGGCAAATGCAAAGCTTGCTCATCTTTATTTTAATAACACAAATTGTCAATTCCTATGTCTTATAGTTATAAAATAAAATTGTTTGATTTCTAAGTCCTGGAGGATTAACACACTTATTCACAAATGTTTATTTTGTATTCAGGATTATATATAAAGTCTTTTTCCTAGAATACATTAGCAATTTTATTCATTTTTCCGTTTTTACGGTTTTCTTATTTATATTTAATTTTACAAAATATACAATCTAGATTACTGATTCATATCTATGTAATTGATTATTTTTAAATTCTTGAATTTTTACTGTTTTTGTCTTACATAAACTATTGATCATTTTTGATTTTGTTATTATTGTCCTAGATAGAATAAATAATCAATAAATTTAAGTTGGTAATAAAATTACTAGATTTCATTACTTCCTGTTTATAATACATTTCTTTGTCATATGTTTGGGCTGTGTTCCATTTATCATTTCTCATAAAACTTCCAACCCTTTCTTTAAATTGTCAACTTTTATTATAAACACCTGCAAATATTGATAAGCAATTATTGAAATAGATATTAATTGATGTTGTTTCAGGTTTCAAGTTCAAATACAATTTTATTTCTGCTGAAATTCATATGGCTGTGTTCAGATCAATATGGAACCTATTGACATTGACGTAATTCTGGAATTAATTGTGCAGGTAACTTTTGATACTTATTTAAATAATGTTGTGTTTCGAATTTCTACTCATAGTTCTTTTATTAATCAATCATATCAATATCTGATATTATATTTATGCATATTTCACTCTTTCTACTGATTTTATACCTGAATTGTCAGTGCTTTTCACAAAGTGGTTATGTCTACTGCTACACCTTCCTTAATAATAGATATTTTTTTTTGTGTTTATTTATATATTGTAGTAGAATGAATGAGGACGTTGATAATGGCAAATTCGTTATCTAGAAAAATAACATCAATATCTGTCAATTGTATTTTAAATTTTATCAGTTTTAAATATTTATAGTATATCAAGTTATTTTAAAAAAGTGATATCATCCTAAGTGTAAATAAAAATTGATACAAAGTCATGTTATAATCATAACAAAATTATTAATAAAATAATGCAATACTTAACATGAGATATAATCATACTAAGAATCGGAACTCAATAAATCTAACTTAACGCAATGTGTAACTTTAGCCACGTAAATTTTTTTATCAGGAAGAGAAAGGCAAAATAATAAGCTAAGATACCAACAAAGCCATAATATAATATATTAACAATTTAGATTCGAATTAAGGAAAACATATGACCGTAATAAAGTAACATTCAATTGTTTATCCCTTGAATAACATAAATTTAAAGAGATATATATTCTATATACGAATGTCAATGTAAACAGAAATCGCGGTATGATGACATTAGTACCAACTAATGATAAAGGAATATATAATGAGCGAGTAAAATAAAAATTGAAACTATTGAGATATTATGTTTAATAATGTAATAAATAATAAACAAGAATAAAAAGAAATGAATACAAATGTAACACTATATTACTCGTGTTGTAAAATTTGTGAAAGTAATAAATAAGTTGCGATCAATCAGAGGATTCTGATTATGTGAAATAATTATGAAGACAATTATAAATGATAATAGTGGACAATTTATTAACTATTATCAATATAAAGTGTGAAAAACAGCGAAATACAGTATGTTTATGTCAGAAATATAGTGATTTTGAATATTAATAAAATGACAATCAGTAGCTATGAATATAGAAAATTCTAGAAGTTCCGCTGATAAAAGAAGCTTGGGGGACGTGAAGGAAACTAGAGGAGGGAAGCCGAAGCTGAATGGGCCAACAGTTCTATGTCGAACTGTATAAAAAGTTTTAAGTAAAAGTGGTTAAATTAAATATATTTAATTATTTAATACATTAAATTCGTTAACAGAAGACCCAGTAACAAGTGTAGATAATTTTTCCCGAACGAGACAATTTTTTTATCGAGGTATCCAGGAGTCAGGAGTTCATCGCCAGTGTTTAGTGGCGCGTTAGTGCGGACATTTTTCGAGAGAAAGAATTTATCAAACAGGTCAGTGATATATTTTTTAATCTTTTAGATCCAAAGAAATAAACAGATAAATAAAAATGATCATTTTCATAAACAATAAAAAGAATAAAATGCCATACATATATGAAACACAAGGAATAAAAACTATATAGTAATATCATATAACTATATCATAATCATTATAACGACTTACCTGAATTCCAATGTATATTTTGAATGTATTTAGTTTATAGGAATTTTTAACGCCATCACCATTCACAAATTTCACCTTTTCACACATACAATTCATCCATTTAATTATTATCGTTATTATGAAATATGTTAATGTAAACTTAAAGAAAATCACTGCATAGTGTATATGATAAACATTTATATTTCAACAGTTTCTTTTAAAAGTAATATTGTTTCTATATAAAAAGTTATGGCGGAAATCTGTTCTGCGCAGGTGCTGTAAATCTCCAAGGTGAAAATGTTTGATATATTTTATGCGAATCAACTACATAGGCGTCTCATAAATAAGTTATGATATCAACTAAACTATTAAAGATTTATATAAATATCTAAATGTAGGTTGTTATATTATATTTATACAGTTACCCATTCTGTTAAACAAAATAAATTTCAGTAAAATAACAGCAATGTTGATTTCTTAATTACTTGCCCATGTATCCTACTGATATTAGGACTCATCATACTTCAAAACAAACAAAAGCAGCCGAAGGAAAATTGAATAAAGAGCTTGTTTATAAATAGCCAGGTAAGATTAAGGTAGATTCTTAGATTAAATTAAAATCAACTATCAACAATTCAAAACATAATATAAATTAAAATAATAAAAAATATTACTGATGCAATATATATATATATATATATATATATATATATGTAAATATGTAAGAAAAGAAAAAAGTATATATGCAGCGTCATTCCCAAAGTCCGCACCAAATTGTAAACTTTTTTATTATGGGTTTTTCGATAAAAAATTATTCATCATAAAAGTTTGTGCATCCCCTAAAACTAAAGATGCATCAACAAAATGTGGCGAAAGAGGCGTAATATACGAGGTGCGTTCAAAAATTTGATTTTGAGTCAAGAGTAAAGTGCCCTTATTTCAGTAAATATCAAAAAATGTATTTCAAAAAGTTGTTCATTATTAAAAACTACATCAAGATTTGAAGTCTTGGCCATCTAGGAGAAATTTTTATTCTAACCAATTTTTTTTAACTGGTGGCTACAAGAAAAAAGATTTGCTTTAAATGATAATTAAACGACATCTTGTATACAACAGTTTATTTAAAAGAGATTGTAATTTACAATTTGCCCAATTATTGTGCTAACTATGGTCAATTTTTTTATTCATTCGAAAAAACTTAAAAATTTTTTATGCAAAGTTTTTTTGATTTTTTCTTCACACCAAAAATTGCTCAAAACAAGTCAGTATCTTAACAAGAATATTATTTTCAGTAATATTGAGGCACTGAACGTCAAATTAAATTATTATCTCAGCACAGATTGATCACCTCTCGTTGGTGACAATTTTCGTTTCAAAAAGAATTGTTTTAAGTTGGCTTTGTGATTTAATCTTTTCATAAACAATAAAAAAATAGCGACCATGTAATGCTCAATATCCTAAACAACCATAAGGTTTATTATTATCCTTTAAGTCCGATTCTGCTCTATTCGAGTCATTTGAGAAGGCGGTTTATCGATTTGTGTTGTTATTCTCCATTTGTCATTCTCAAATACTTAGTTCGCTTGTTTAGAACTTATTAGCAAGTAATTGCCAATCAGAAACTAATTTGTTGATTTCTAGGATTTTTTCATATTTCATCCCATTAAAGAGACAGTAAACTCATTTCGAAAATAAATAACGGAGGATTTATCTCTGAAATCACTTCTATCTCTAAAATATCTCTCTAATGAAAATAAATGCGGATGGATGAAATTTCCAATAGTTTTCTAAAAAATAACGGGAGAAAGTTTATGAACGAAGTGGAACGATATATCATTTTTTCAATTTATGTCTAAATATTTCAGTTATTATATATTATGAGAGCTGTAGTTAGAGATTGTTTTTATTTTGAAGGTAAATTAGTATGTATTTTTATTTTATTTATTTATTTAAGGAAGATTTTATTGTTACATGCAAAAGAATTAATTTTCACCCTTCTATAGAAATATACATATTTAACTTTTTTACCTTTTTGGATGTACCGGGTGGTCCACTAAGCCGATCTCTCGGCTATATATCAGAAACTAGAAAGAAATCGCTGAAAATAACTTTCAAATTTCTAGATTGACTGCTAGGAGGCGCAACCTGTGAAGTAGAATTTAAAAACCAGTTTTTTGTGCCCAATTATACCAGGTGTTAAATAAGTAAACTTGAAACAGGCCTATTTCCGCACAAATTTGTTTAACCCTTAATTTCATATGGTAGCTAATTTGCAACCTTGACCAGCATTAAAATTATATATACACTTGATTCAAGTGTCTATTTCATAGTGTAGCATGTTCGATACGCTCCGCCTGACATGATAGCTATGAAAATGTTTTCCATTCCCGGTTTGATGTTGGTTGATGCATACTCCAAAAATTGTCATCTGTCACATACTTCCTACGCTGGTTGTTTTAGTTCCCGAAAAAGTGGAAACCTGCCAGCGTAAACTCGTGGAAGCCTGCCAGCGCAAACTCGTGGAAGCCTGCCCAGTATATCTCGTATCAGTAAGTCGGTGGTTGACGAGGACGTGCTTACTGATGTGAGGGCTTGCCTTAATCGGCTAGCCAAGTGGATGGGAACCACCATAAAAATCCCCCTCAAGTCAGTGGTGGAACAGCATAAGCCGAAGACTTGACGTGGCGTAGAGAATACGCTGCGGGGCTAAGGGGTTGTTTAGTCGCTATTATGCGAACTCCGGGTACCAGGCGACACCCAGGTTTCAATAGCCTTCTTCCGGTATGCGGCGCTCTGCCGGAAGCGACCAACCGTTCCCTAGCTACTCATGGACAAAAAATGGACCAACCAAAAAAAGAAAAAGACCCATAGGATAAAGATAGCCGCACTCATCCAAAGGGAATGGAACTGGATCATGTTCTAGACTAAAAAACCGAGGATAAGCTTCTAAAAAGCGGCGAAGAGGACCAAATGGAACCTCAACAAAAAACCAAAAAGGCTCGAGCAAACCTTAGCGGCGCTGCTCGAGAAAGATTTAAGTACCTGTTGAAGCACGGCCTCAGTCATGAAGATGCACGACAACAGGCACTGAAACCTATTACAAAGGAGAAGGAGGATGTACTCAAGAGTAAGGGCTCCAAAAGAGTCCGATCTGAGGAAAGCACCCCTGAACATCCGAGGAAGAAGGGAGCTCTCATAGTAGGTAAAAGTACCGATGAGGGAAACAAGCCATCCTACGGACAAATGCTATGAGCAATAAGGGTAGGAATAATGCCTTCCAATTATCCAGAGTTATCTCTTTCAGTGGAACAGTTAGCAGCCATAAAATAGAAAATTTTGGACAAAATCTTACTGCTGGATCCAAAGGAAAATACCAGGCCTATATTCAGCAACTAGCAATTCAGACCTGGCTGGATGCTGCTGTCCTGTGCTGACGGAGCCACAGTTGAGTGGCTTAGAAGCATAATTCAGGAGCTGCAGCCACAGGAGGGTGTGTCATTGAGACTTGCAGAGGAAGGTAACATTCCTCACTCAGAGATCTTTGTGACGTACCTTCCTGACAGTCTGAAACATCAAAACGATCAAATACTTCGATTTTTAGAGGTCCAAAACGAAGACCTCAACACACAAAATTGGAGGATTGTAAGAAGGGCCGAAAAAGGCCCCACAGTAGAACTCTCCCTATCAGTGGACCCCATATCCGCAGAAAGAGTAAAAAAATGGCTATATGGCCAATGATAAATTTGGTCAGGTAAAAATATTACCACAAAAAAGCCATGCTGGGCAACATAGTGGTCCAGTTGCAGCCTCAACCAGTCGAGGTTGCAAAAAAGAACACAAAAAGGGACCCACAAAAACGGGTCTCCCAAAGGGCAATAAAGGATCTAATAAAGATCCCAAGAAACAGTAAAATGGCTCTCTCCAAATCCGTTAGGTTTCTGCAACTAAACCTCCATCATGCAAAAGCTGCAACTAGCGTGCTTAGCAGGAGTTTTAGCAGAAACCTATCAGACATCCGGCTCATTCAAGAACCCTGGGCTCAGGAAGGACTTATTAAAGGCCTATCCATTAATTCATGTAAGTTGATATATTCACAAATACATGACAAACCAAGAGCGGCATTAGTCGTCTCAAAAAAACTTAACTTTATTTCTGTTCCAGAGTTTATCACCAGAGACCTTGCAATAGCTGAAGTGGAGTTCCTTACCGAAAGGGGTAAAAGGCAGATTATAATTGCCTCTGCTTACTTTCCGGGAGAGGAAGACAAACCTCCACCAGAGGAAGTCAAAAGTCTCATCAGATTGTGCAATAAAATGAACAGACATCTTATTCTTGGATGTGATGCAAACTCCCACAACATAGTATGGGGCAGCACGAACACGAACAAACGAGGTGAGTATATCTTAGAGTATTTGGCTGAATCTAATATAGACATTATTAACAGAGGTAACACACCCACTTTTATCACTGCAACTAGAAAAGAGGTGCTTGGCATCACCCTAGCTAGTTGCTTCACAACAAATTTAATACAAAACTGGCATTTTTCCGATGAGATTTCGATGTCGGATCACAGGATGATACGATTCGAGGTCGGAGCTACGCGGGGACAGACCCAGTGCTGTCGAATACGTCAACAAACGAACTGGGGTTCATATAAGGACAAATTAAAGTCGGATGTTGAAGGCACATTATATATGATTGAAACTGTGGAGGAACTTGAAGTAGCCTCTCAATGGTTGAATCGTACGATAATTAATTGCTACAAGGAATCTTGTCCCATAAAAACAAAGGCAGTCAATAGGGATGTGCCTTGGTGGAACAATGAACTCAGCAAACTAAAGGTCTTGGCACGCAAAGCGTTTAACAGAGCCAAGAGGACAGGAATCTGGGAAGACTACAAAAAGGCTCTAACTGAATATAACAAAGAACTCAGAAGGTCCAAGAGGAAAACTTGGAGGCAATTTTGCGAAGGGATTTCTAACGTAGCCCCAGCAGTGCGCCTTCAAAAAGTCATCGCTAAGGACCACTCTAACGGTATTGGACTCCTTAAAAAGCCAAACGGAGAGTTCGCCGAAACCATAGAGTAAAGCATGATATGTTTATTAGACGCTCATTTTCCTGGTGCTGCAATTATTGAAGATAACGCAGAGGCAAATCTTGATGAAACTTTCATCAAAGCTTCTAGATCAGCAAACAGCCTAGCGGGAAAAATCTTCACCAAGAATAGAATTGAATGGGCAATTAACAGCTTCAAGCCCTACAAATCACCTGGAGAAGATGGCATCTTTCCAGTACTTCTACAACAGGGATCCGATATCTTAATTCCCCACTTATGCAAGATATGCAAGATGAGCTTCATCTTGGGATACATTCCAAAAGGGTGGAGAGAGGTCAGGGTCTGCTTTATTCCTAAGAGTGGCAAACGCCCTCCGGAGGAACCAAAGTCATGTAGACCTATAAGCATTACCTCCTTCTTACTCAAAAGTATGGAAAACATACTCGACACATACATGAGAAGTCAATATTTATCAAATGCACCGCTTCACGAGGAACAATTTGCCTACCAACCTGGAAAATCTACCTTAGATGCCTCACATTGTCTCGTGAGAGACCTAGAAAAGGCAATAGCTGCGAAAGAAGTATCGCTATGTGTATTCGTAGATATAGAGGGAGCTTTTGATAACACCTCATATGAATCAATTAGCGCTTCTGCAACTGCAAAGGGTATCCCACCTTCCATAATTAAATGGATTCAGTCCATGCTAAATACTAGGAAAATAATCACCTACCTCGGAGACCAGTCGACTACTATAAAAGCGGTAAAAGGTTGTCCTCAAGGAGGAGTGCTATCACCTCTAATGTGGTCACTAGTGGTTGACGACCTCCTAACAAAGCTAAAAAGAGAAGGGTTTCGTGTTCCTGGCTATGCCGACGATTTAGTTAAAGTGGTCAGAGGTAAGCACGACGGCATCATTGCCGATGGCATGCAATGTGCCTTGAACCTCATAACTGCCTGGTGTTCGAAGGAAGTACTTTCAGTCAATCCTAATTAAACGACATTTGTTCCATTCACTAACAGGAGGAAGTTAAGTATACGGACTCCAAGCTCGAATGGTACAACTCTGTTTTTTTCGGAAGAGGTTAAGTACCATGAAGTCCTCCTTGATAGGAAACTTACGTGGAACTCACACCTCGCACACATCATCTCAAAAGCAACAAGGGCTCTTTGGACGTGTCGTAGGCTCTTTGGGAAAACTTGGGGTCTAAACCCAAAAATGATCTACTGGTCATATATAACGGTTGTCAGACCTATCATCACCTATGCTGCGCTTGTATGGTGGAAAAAAACAACGCAACAAAGGGCTACAATAGAGTTGCAAAAATTGCAAGGACTCGCATGCTTAGGAATAACGGGTGTAATGAGATCATGCCCTGGCGCGGCCTTGAAGGTAATGCTAGATCTCCCTCCATTACATATACATGTAAGGAGGATTGCTCTGCAAAATGCCTATAGGTTAACACAGGCTAAATCTCTAAATCCCGGTGATTTGACAGGACATCTCGAGATACTAAGGGCTGGATCAACCCAATCTATGATGACGCCTAGGGATATAATGCCTGCTAAATAAGATTTCGAAGTTACTCTAGATGTTATTATCAACGATCGTAAGTTACCACAGAACAAAATCTCAGAAATAACTAGGGGTGCCCTCACATTTTATACTGATGGGTCAAAAACCAACGAAGGAGTAGGAATAGGGGCTACAGGACCTAATCTTAGGTTTTCAGTAGTCCTAGGTAACACTCCCACAATATTCCAAGCGAAAATACTAGCGATAGACTTCTGTGCTCAAGAGTGCCTCAAAAAGCGCCACAACGCAGCCAGAATATTTATTGCCTCCTACAGCCAGGCTGCTTTGAAAGCTCTAAGGTCTATAACTTATGAGTCCAAAACAGTCTAGAGCTGCAAACAATCTCTTAAGCTACTGGCTAGATATAACAAACTATCTTTGTTATGGGTGCCCGGACACAAGGGAATTGCTGGGAATGAGACTGCCGATGGCCTTTCATCGGACCCGAACCGTTTTGTGGCATTACTAAAAGCCACATTGTGGAAGAAGTCCGGAAATGGGAAAAGGAACTTAGTCAGCCTACTGGAAAAATGTTCCAGGCCAAAGACAAGCAAAAAGGTTGCTACAATTTTCTGCTCGCTATGCTAAATCGCTCTTAGAGCTTCAGAAGTCTGATCTCAGAGCAATCACAGGACTCCTTACGGGACACTGCCCACTCAGATATCACCTCTGCAAGATGGGAAAAGTGGACAGAGGAACATGTAGATTCTGCGACAGTGCAGATGAAACGGCTGAACATATATTATGCCATTGCGGTGTACTTGTTCGCCAACGCCATAGGTACCTGGAACGGTTGTTCTTGAGATCTGACCAGGTAACAAAAATAGCTCCCAATCGGATAATAGGCTTCCTCAGAAGCCTTGATCTCTGGGACAAAAACTAGATGGAGCGTATACACAAAAGATCTTTTTAGGTCGCAGTGTGGAAAGCCCAGCTATAGGCCAACCGACCCCTTTATAATCTACAGTCTACAAGTGGAAATTATTGTGTTTTTAGTGGAAATTTCTGAAATAAGTAGGTTCAATTGTTTTACAATGTATTTTGCCATTATGAAGTTTGCTATGGCCCCTCCAAAATGTTTGTAGCAAATTTGCTACATTATGAAACATTCAGTTGAGGCGGTATGTACAACTGCGGATTGGCGCCACCATTTTTTACTTTTTTCGAAAATTTTGACTATTTTTTAAAATAACTGAATATTTGTTTTTTGATATGACCATGTCTTATAAAAGGAGAGGTCATAAGGAAGCATTTTCAGATGATGATTTTGAAGATTTTTCAGACGATAGTATTGCGGATCCGGATTTTGATCCCGAAGGAGAAAATTCCCCATATTACCAAGAGGTCATTGATGAAGAATACGCGGAGGGTGAACAACCATCGACTTCTACTGCAAAAAGCTCAACAACTGCCAAAGTCGGTAAAAAGGCAACTCCAATCTCGTGGCATAAAAAACATTTGCAAATTGGTGAAGATGCCCTAAGATTCAAAGGCAACATTGAACTTCCAACAAACATTATAGATCTGGAGACTCCATATAACTTTTCCAAGTTCTTTTTTTCTGATATCCTAATAGACAATATCACCAGTGAAACAAACTTATACAACGTTCAGAAAAATCTTGATAAACCTGACAATATTTCTTCAATAGATATTCGAAAATTCTTAGGTGTATGTGTGTATATGTCTGTATCAAAACTACCAAGAACTCGTTGCTACTGGCGACCAGATATATGAATACCCAGTGTTCGCAGTGCTTTGAGCATAAATGAGTTTGAACGTTTGAAATCCATACTTCATTTCAACGACAACACATTTATGCTTCCAAAAGATGATCCTCATTATGACAATATTCACAAAATCAGACTGATAAGAGAGCTCAATAAGCAGTTTGCTGCTAGACCAATGGAAAGTAAGGTTTCTATAGATGAACAAATATGTGCTACAATAACAAGGCATCATTTGAAACAGTATAACCCAATGAAGCCTCAGAAATGGGGTTTCAAATTGTTCATGCTTTGTCATACATCAGGATATTCCTATGGATTAGAAATTTACAATGGAGCCTCCAACTGGTTCACTAAACTCGCTTGTAATGAAAGTGATTTGGGAACAAGTTACAATTTTGTTACTAGACTTGCGAGAAAATACCAAAAAATATGAATTATCAACTTTATTAGTGTTTTAGATGAAACTCACAGTTTCTAGTTAATACGAACAATATAATAAAAATTGTTGGAAATTCTAAAAAATTGACAATTGTTTCGATAAATCAATATCATCGTCAGAATGACAGAAGTTACATTTCATTTAATGCTTACCTGATGTTTCGTAGTTATTTTTGGCTAGATCAAGAACTGAACTAACTGGTGATTGAGGTAATATATGTTAATAGAAAAAAGAAGATGTGATATTACAAATATTGAAGCTAAGATATTATTAGCCCTACGGTGATATCCTGGATATCATATTTCCAATTAAGATCAGTATAACTGTGCAATGATATAGGAAACCAGGAACACTATATCTGCTGATCTTTACAATTATCACTTAAGAAGACAGTTTATTAGTGGAGAACTCCCTAGATTTAACTGTTCACTCACAACTTCATATTGTGGGTTTCTTAAATGTCTTCTAATTTCCAATTCTTCAAGGAAATTCAGTTCTTGTTTCGTTTAACAAATATGCAGCACTTCTAGTTTTCTGTTAGGTATCAATGAATGATTGGTGTCAAGTAGATGTTTTGCGTAGTGAGATTTATCTGGTTGTTTCAATCTGTATGCGCGTAAGTGTTCACTGTATCGAATTTCAAAATTCCTAAGGGTCTGACCCAAATAGACAGCATTACATTCTGGACATTTGAGTTTATATATACCCGACTTCTTCAATGGTGGTATTTTTGTTTTCACATTTAACAATTTTGTGCTAACGTTACGTTTTGTTTTAAAATAAATTCTTGTATTCGTTGCTGAAGATATTATCTTTGAAATATTATTAGAAATATTTCCTGCATATGTGATGGTTTTATAAGTTTTTATTTCATCAGTTTGTTTAGGAAATAGTTGTAATGCCACTTTTTCCTCTTTTTTATTAAATAGATTATTTATCTTATCTAATGGATAACCGTTGGATGTTGCTATTTGTCTAATTGTATTAATCTCTCTATCAAAATTACATTTGTTCATAGAAACTGAAAAAGTTGTATGTATCATTGAATTATATGCCGCTAGTTTATGGGACATGAGGTGATTGGAATTAAATGGAATTGTCACATCAGCCTGTGTTGGTTTTCGGTAAATTGAATAATCAAGTACATTATTAACTCTGAATTTTTAAATCAAGAAAATTGATAGAGCTATTTTCTTCAACTTCTAATGAAAATTTAATTTTTGCGTGTAAATTATTGATGTGGTTGAAAAATACATCTAATTGTCGTTCACTACCCATAAAACAAGCTAATATGTCATCTACATATCTATACCAAAATAAAACATTTTTCAAAATATTACTTTCAAAGATCTTTCTTTCTAAATTGTCCAGAAAAATGTTTGCCAAAATAGGTGATATAGGGCTTACCATTGGTAAACCTTCATTTTGAATATATATCTTATTGTCAAAAGTGAAATAATTTTGATTAATGCATACATCAAATAAGTTAAGTATATCTTATATTATTCCTGGATTAATATTTTTATCTTGTGGTAATTTTCTTACAAGTGCTAGACATTCTTTCGGAGGAATTTTAGTGAACATATTAGTCACATCGAACGAAATAAGTTTATAGTTATCTTGCAAGTTGATTGCTTTCAACTTTTTGATTAGTTCTATAGAATTTCTAATTGAGTACTGAGATTCATATCCGTAACTATTAAGTATATTGTTGAGCCTCTTTGCCAATATATTATTAGGAGCATTAACATACAAAACTACAGGTCTAATTGGTTTCGTTATTTTATGTAATTTAACGGTTCCATATAATTGTGGTCAATGAGGATTCTTATGTATGATAGACGATGATATTGACTTATCGAAACAATTGTCAATTATTTAGAATTTTCAACAATTTTTATTATATTGTGGTATTAACTGGAAACCGTGAGTTTCATTTAAAACACTAATATGAATAGACTCCACGAAGTAAGAGTCAAGACAGTTAATTTCATTAAAAAATCTTCTAACCAGAAGTTACTACAAAAACGTTACAAAACATCACAAAACATTTGGTTTAACCAAGAATGCCTTAGGAAAAAGGTAATGCCAAATTATGTGAATATAAAATGTCACACTAAAACAACACAAACACAAAAAGCTATAAAATGTTCTCAACGAGTTTGGATAAAAGGAGAATGTAAGAAATGGTTCAAAGTTAGAGACTCCTTAGACAACTACAAAAAAGTTGTACATTCAGAACTCACATTCCAATTACATCCAGTAGAATTTGACTCTTTAGATGACAAAATTAGAGCACGATGGAGCATAAGAAATTTAAGAAACAAGAAAAAAAGCTACAGAATCTTGAACACACACAACATAAAATTCAATACTCAAAACATCATGAAACTGTAAGTACCAACACACTTTGCACCACGATTTGAAAACCTTTCAGATAGTGAAAAAGGATTTTTAGATAAAGGCTTTAAGTACAGCATACTACCAAAATTTACGAATAATATTAAACAAATTATAGCTACAGAGTCAGAAATAGCTTCAAAATCCAATTCAAATAATTTTCTTTACGAGAAATTAAAAATTGCCAATTTAATCAAAAATATTGAACCTTCAAAAGTTAAACGTCGAACAAAAAATGACATTGCAGTTTTTTTTAAATGCAATCAAAAAGAAAGTAGAAGATAATAGCCTAACAGTTATAAAATCTGATAAGGGGAACACAACTGTCATTCTGACAACTGAAAATTACAATTCCACAATATATAACTTTATAGGGTCTAGCGATGTAGAAGTTCTTATAGCAGACCCAACAAAAAAGTTTTTTAATAATGTAAGGGTTATTGTTAATAATTCAAATGATCTTTTAAGTGATTACAAAAAAAGGTATATCATACATAAGTATCCTCATTGTCCACAATTATATGGAACCGTTGAATTACATAAAATAACGAAACCAATTAGACCTGTAGTTTCGTATGTTATTGCTCCTAATAATATATTGGCAAAGAGGCTCAACAATATACTTAAAAGTTACGGATATGAATCTCAGTACTCAATTAGAAATTCAACAGAACTAATCAAAAAGTTGAAAGCAATCAACTTGCAAGATAACTATAAACTTATTTCGTTCGATGTGACTAATATGTTTACTAAAATTCCTCCTAAAGAATGTCTAATACTTGTAAGAAAATTTCTAGAAGATAAAAATAATAATCCAGGAATAATATCAGATATACTTAACTTATTTGATGTATGCATTAATCAAAATTATTTCACTTTTGACAATAAGATATATATTCAAAATGAAGGTTTACCAATGGGAAGCCCTATATCACCTATTTTGGCAAACATTTTTATGGACAATTTAGAAAGAAAGATCTTTGAAAGTAATATTTTGAAAAATGTTTTATTTTGGTATAGATATGTAGATGGCATATTAGCTTGTTTTATGGGTAGTGAACGACAATTAGATGTATTTTTCAACCACATCAATAATTTACACGCAAAAATTAAATTTTCATTAGAAGTTGAAGAAAATAGCTCTATCAATTTTCTTGATTTAAAAATTCAGAGTTAATAATGTACTTGATTATTCAATTTACCGAAAACCAACACAGGCTGATGTGACAATTCCATTTAATTCCAATCACCTCATGTCCCATAAACTAGCGGCATATAATTCAATGATACATACAACTTTTTCAGTTTCTATGAACAAATGTAATTTTGATAGAGAGATTAATACAATTAGACAAATAGCAACATCCAACGGTTATCCATTAGATATGATAAATAATCTATTTAATAAAAAAGAGGAAAAAGTGGCATTACAACTATTTCCTAAACAAACTGATGAAATAAAAACTTATAAAACCATCACATATGCAGGAAATATTTCTAATAATATTTCAAAGATAATATCTTCAGCAACGAATACAAGAATTTATTTTAAAACAAAACGTAACGTTAGCACAAAATTGTTAAATGTGAAAACAAAAATACCACCATTGAAGAAGTCGGGTATATATAAACTCAAATGTCCAGAATGTAATGCTGTCTATTTGGGTCAGACCCTTAGGAATTTTGAAAATAGATACAGTGAACACTTACGCGCATACAGATTGAAACAACCAGATAAATCTCACTACGCAAAACATCTACTTGACACCAATCATTCATTGATACCTAACAGAAAACTAGAAGTGCTGCATATTTGTTAAACGAAACAAGAACTGAATTTCCTTGAAGAATTGGAAATTAGAAGACATTTAAGAAACCCACAATATGAAGTTGTGAATGAACAGTTAAATCTAGGGAGTTCTCCACTAATAAACTGTCTTCTTAAGTGATAATTGTGAAGATCAGCAGATATAGTGTTCCTGGTTTCCTATATCATTGCACAGTTATACTGATCTTAATTGGAAATATGATATCCAGGATATCACCGTAGGGCTAATAATATCTTAGCTTCAATATTTGTAATATCACATCTTCTTTTTTCTATTAACATATATTACCTCAATCACCAGTTAGTTCAGTTCTTGATCTAGCCAAAAATAACTACGAAACATCAGGTAAGCATTAAATGAAATGTAACTTCTGTCATTCTGACGATGATATTGATTTATCGAAACAATTGTCAATTTTTTAGAATTTCCAACAATTTTTATTATATTGTGGTATTAACTAGAAACCGTGAGTTTCATTTGAAACACTGATATGAGTAGATTCTACGAAGTAAGGGTCGAGAGAGTTAATTTCATTATCAACTTTATTGTGATAACTATTATTCTTCTGTTCCATTATTTACATCACTGACAAATCAAGGAATCTATATGTTAGGAACAATCCTTCGAAGCAGAATTCCCAATAATCCCTTACCACCAGACAACATTTTCAAGAAAAAACAACGAGGGAGTGCAGAACAATATGTAGCCAACATTGATGGGGTTGATTTGAGCATAACGACTTGGAAAGATAACAAAATAGTTACGCTAATTTCAACTTGTTTCGGTGAATTACTTCATCATTGTGTAAATCGGTTTGACCGAAAAGCGAAGGAGAAAATAACGATACCGTCTCCTCGTGTGGTACAAGAATATAACCAGCATATGGGAGGAGTTGACCTGCTAGATAGTCACATAGGACGTAACAAAATACCTCTCAGGTCCAAGAAATGGTATTTGAGACTTTTTTCTATCTACTTAATGTTACGATAATAAACGCTTTTTTGTTGTATAAAAGGGCAGACAGGGCGAAAAAAAATCCTGATTAAATGAACCTTTGGCAATTTAGGATCGAAATTGCAGAAACTCTTTGCCTGTGGAACGGCTACAACAAAAAATCGTGGAGCGCCTTCCACGAACCAAGTAGAAGATGAAATAGGCGCAAAAAGACATAGAGGCCCTACAACACATATTCCTCCCAAAAATGTTCGGTTAGACGAAACTGCAAATTCGATAAAATATGATCATACACGTCAAAGATGCAAATTGCCCCACTGCAAAGGATTCACCCACTTCAAATGTGACAAATGTGGTGTACATTTATGTCTTACGAAGGACAATTTTTCATTTGAATTAGACTTTCTGTTTCTCATTTAGATTTTTCTCATGGAGTTGCAAATTTGCTACAAAGTTTTTTTTTGTGAAAAAATGTATCAACAAAAGGTTTTGAGTATGAAATTAGATTATTTTCACCACCAAAAGGGTTAATTTTCTATCGGCAGTTTTAAAATAATATTAGTACTTTTTTTTCAAATAAATGGTAGGGGAGAGTGGGAAAGTGTTTGCGGATAAATACCTATAACTTTGGATTTCAACAAAATTAGTACCAATAGAAAGAGTGTAGATGAATTAATTACATCTATTATAAAACAATTGCATTTATTTTTAACTGTCATAGGTAGAGGATATTTCGAATTAAAAAAATAAAAAAATGTTTTTCTTGAAAATGTTTAATGGAAACACCTAATTATTGTAAATAAATGTAATGTATAATGGAATTGGATTAAATTCGTTACAAAATGGCGCAAACCGCATGTTGATACCTTTTGTCGAACTCGCCATATAAATAAACACGCATAAACATAAGTAAAATAAGTCAGTGTTATATTATAATTCGAATTGAAGATTGCACTTTTTTCAATAGATATTGATATTGCTCATATTAATAATTAATTTATCTGTACTAAAAATTCGTGATGAGTATATCAAATGCAGAATTGTATGATATGATTGAAGTTTATTTCGAATGTAACCAAAATGCCGCTTTTGCCTCACGTATATATTTTTTTCGTGCAATTGCAGGCGAAATCAGTATTTCGTGTTCTCAGCACAGTCCGCGAAATTTAATTTCGCAGCCGTTACACATAGCAACGGCCGCGAAACCAAACGTCACTTCCAAATTTGAATATCACTTCAAAATTTGACATTTCGAAAATACTACATAGGCAAGGATTATTTTTTATTGAATACCAACAAATACACAAGTACTTATATTATTTAGGATGAATACTTTTCACAACATTTGATTTCTGCATCAAATAAGCTAATAAAATGTTTTCAGACATCGTCTTAATATTCTGTTTATCACACCAATCTTTAAACTCGCCGTAACATTTTTCGTACTGCCGTTTCGATTTTTCGGGTATTAAAACGGAAAGCGCCGAATTTACAACGCTTTTGAGTTTAGGAGGAGTGGGAGGTACTGAAATATCGCAATCAGTATCAGACATTTTGCGTTTTGTCAAGAACTGTCAAAATATTTGGTATATATTGAAACATATCATTTCCATAGCACCCGTTAACATTGTTAAATAAATTGAACTGCTGTTGATTTTATAGCAATAATATATTTATTTACAATTATCTAGTTTAATAATTTTAACGATTGCACGAAAAATAGTGTGTATGTCATGGCCGCGAAACTTTTTAACGACCTCAAGATTATCTTGACTCGGCCGCAAGCGGCCTCGGCGATAAATATTCTTTCTGTACGTTAAAAAGGTATTTGGCGGCCTAAGCATACAAATAACTATTAAGATATCCTGACAGGGGACATTATCGCAAAGAAGTATTTGAAAGAAAGGCAAGAAGATTAAGAGAAATTGGTAGTTTTCATCGTCTTTGTTTTAAACGATGTAGTAGAGGTATGACCGAAGATAATTCAATCAATGTTCTTGCTTTCATTCAACAGAATCCACATATAAGTAGTAGGCAAATCTCTATAGATTTAAGCATACCCAAAACTACTGTTCTGAAGATTTTAAGACATCACAAGTTGGTTTTTCATATTAAAAACTGAACGTTTAGGTCAGAAACTTGTAATTCCCTTTAAACTATAGATTCAACTGTTATTTTAATATTCCGATGAAAATGGCAACACGGCGCTTTTATCCAATTATCCGTTTCTTGAAAATACTTATGCACAAGATTTATCTTTTGAAACAATTGTAGATTTTTCGAGTTTTAATAAATATAGTGGTTTCTTTTTCACCAATACGTGTTGTTCTACTTTTTACTCTGCATCCTTATCATGTGTTATCCACCAAGCTTTACATGAGAGAAATTTTGATGGACGGCTGGATTACTGCAATTGGATGTTAGGTCTACTAGAAGAACAGCCGCATATCATGTCAAAGATTTTGTGGACACACAAGGCTACGTTTAATAGTACGGGTGGTGTTAATCTGCATAATATGCATTATTGGCCTAAAGAAAATCCGCACTGGATAGAGGAAGTGCAGCTTCAAGGTAGATGGAGTCTTAATATTTGGTGTGGTATAGTTGATGGAAAGATCGTAGGTCCATATTTCTTTGATGGAACTTTAAATGGCGATACATTTTTGAATTTTCTGGAAAATCAGTTCCCTGTTTTATTGGAAGATATTTCCTTACAAACAAGAAGAGATATGATATTACAACATGACGGGTGTCCTGCGCACTTTTCTAGTTAGAGATTGTTTGAATGTAAGTTATCCAAATAAATGGATTGGAAGGGAAAGTATATTTTAATGGCCAGCTAGATCACCAGACTTAACATATCTGGACTTTTTCCTGTGGGGAAGATCTTCCAATTGAAGGCACAAATGAGCGTTTGGTTTCCCTGTTGAAATCCGTTGTATTGTGTTTTCCCATGTTTCGATTAACATCTTTGCTCCCAAGTTTCACATCCTTATTTGGTTATACCGTGCTAAGGACGGCAAATGAGCCAGAAGCATGCATGGCCGCAGTTGCCACTCTGTTTCAGTAGCCCTTTTCTTTTTGCGTGAATTACCCATGAATCTCTTTGTTATATATATATATATATATATATATACATACATATATATATATATATATATATATATATATATATATATATATATTCATTTATGTAATTTTTTTGGGATAGGTTCATTAATATACTACTAATTTTCTGTCATTCTTGACGTTTCGTCTTAATTACAAGGCTTTATCAAAAGATTTTAATTTCAGTCTACAATAAAAATTCACATTGGATAACACTGACAAACAATTTACATTGAAAATAGCACACAAAAGTAATGGTACATATGAATATAAATATAAAAGAGTACGTACCTTGACAACCATCTTTTTTGATCGATCATCAATGTTTGGTTCATGTATTTGACTTCTTTTGTTTTTTTATTATTTTCACTGATAACAGCTAATTAGAGTTTAATTTAATTTTATACACTATGCCTTGGCATTGTTTGTGTATTGTCAGATAATATAAACGGAGGTATATTAATTTTTTTGTTGTTGGTTTATTATGCACAAATTATCAGCCGGAATGTAAAAGGTTATGGTAAATTTTACTCAAGTTCTCTATGTCTTTCTTGTCATTTAGTGCTTCGGGTTCATTCTCAATGGCAATCATTTCTTTGATTTTAAGTTTAGAAATGTTTTGGTCTTTATATATAATTTTTGTGTTTGAAAAATCGAATTCATGTTTTTTGTTTATTTCATGCTTATGGAGTGCAGTCGATGCATTTCTCGTGTATTTGTGACCGTTTATTCTATTTTCCAAGTATTGTGTTGTCATTCCTATATATTTTTTGGACAATTAACACAAGAGACCGAGTATACCATTTTTGATTGTTTTTTTGTGGAGTTTTTGCATTTCAAACATGTAAAGGCTGTTGATATACGATAGTGTGACTTATGGCATACTTTAATATTTTGTTTTTTTAAAATGTATTTCAATTTTTCCAATAGTCCATTTGCGTAAGGCAATGCTATATATTTTTGTGGGGTAGTGTCTATTTTGTTGGTTTTAAATTTCAAATTATTGTAATATTTTATTGTTCGTTGTCTTTGAATTTTTCTAATGACATTTTGACAATAACCATTTTGTACGAGTATTTCTTCCACTTTTTTCAAAATTTCTGGCCAAAACAATGATAACATAAAAACTAAACTTCTCAACAAACATACATGGTCAGGTAGATACTTAAATTTTAGTTCTTATCACACTAGTAGTCAAAAAGAGAGCGTAGTTATTGGCTTAATAGATCGGGCCATAAATCTAACTTCTCCTGATTATCGGCCAGAAATTTTAAAAAAAGTAGAAAAATACTCGTACAAAATGGTTATTGTCAAAATCTCATTAGAAAAATTCAAAGACAACGGACAATAAAATATTACAATAATTTGAAATTTAAAACCAACAAAATAGACACTACCCCACAAAAATATATAGCATTGCCTTACGCAAATGGACTATTGGAAAAATTGAAATACATTCTACAAAAACAAAATATTAAAGTATGCCATAAGTCACACTATCGTATATCAACAGCCTTTACATGTTTGAAATGCAAAAACTCCACTAAAAAACAATCAAACTTGGTATACTCGGTCTCTTGTCTTAATTGTCCAAAAAAGTATACAGGAATGATAACAAAATACTTGGAAAATAGAATAAACGGTCACAAATACACGAAAAATGCGTCGACTGCACTCCATAAGCATGAAATAAACAAAAAACATGAATTCGATTTTCCAAACACAAAAATTATATATAAAGACCAAAACATTACTAAACTCAAAATCAAAGAAATCATTGCCATTAAGAATGAACCCGAAGCACTAAATGACAAGAAAGGCATAGAGAACTTGAGTTAAATTTACCAAAACCTTTTACATTCCGGCTGATAATTTGTGCATAATAAACCAACAACAAAAAAAATTAATATACCTCCGTTTATATTATCTGACACCCTGTATACTGACAATACTCAAACAATGCCAAGACACAGTGTATGAAATTAAATTAAACTCTAATCAGATGTTATCAGTGAAAATAATAAAAAAACAAAAAAAAGTCAAATACTTGAACCAAACATTGATGATCGATCAAAGAAGATGGTTGTCAAGGTACGTACTCTTTTATATTCATATTCATATGTACCCTTACTTTTGTGTGCTATTTTCAATGTAAATTGTTTGTCAGTGTTATCCAATGTGAATTTTTATTGTAGACTGAAATTAAAATCTTTTGATAAAGCCTTGTAATTAAGGCAAAACGTCAAGAATGACAGGAAATTAGTAGTATATTAATGAACCTATCCCAAGAAAATTACATGAATGAATATATAGTAATGGTTCAAGAACATTCTTTCAATATATATATATATATATATATATATATATATATATATATATATATATATATATATATATATATTAGCCTGTACATTTCTGGTGGAATGATTGGCGCTCCTTCTCGGAGCTCTAGGATTCCTTTATTGCGGAGAATCACTGCGCCTTGTTATCTGGTGTCTCTTTTTCATCGTAGTTTTTTGTGTTTTTTCGCCTTGTCTACAATTTCTTTCCACTTTTTCTTGTCCTGGCACAGTTTATTCCAGTTTCTGATTTCAAGAGTTTTAATGTTCTCAATTATTTGATTCCTCCATTTTTCTTTTGGACTTTCCCTTGTTCTTGTTGTTTGTGGGGTCCATGCAGTGATTTTTCTTATTAACTCCTCTGATTGTCGGCGACGAATGTGTCCCCACCACCGAAGTCTTTGGGTTTTAACTACATTAACGATATCTTCTCCTCCTAGAATATCTTCAATCTCATTATTGTTTAGGCTACTGTACTGATCGTTATTTATTCTTTTGGGACCGTTAATTGTTTGTATGATTTTCCTTTCGAATATTTTTAATTTTTCTGTGTCCTTGGCAGTAAGGCACATTGCTTCCGCTGCAGATGTTAGAATTGGACGCATTGCTACTTTATAAACTTTCAGCCTTGTTTTTTTGCTCAAATTTTTATCTTTCAGTATTTTTTTGTGGTTCCAAAATATATTATTGCCCATTGGTATTCGCTGGGTTACTTCCTCGCTTCAATTATTATTGGTGGTAATAATTACCCCTAGGTATTTAAAGAGTGACAAAAATTTTTCCTCTATTTTATGTTCGGTTTATCTCTTCTTGAGCATATGAGATATTTTGTCTTCTCTTCGTTAATTTGTAATCCTCTCTTTCCTGCCTCTCTTATGAGAGTTAACAATGCGTTTTCCATGCTTCTCTTTTCTGTTGCCATTAACGCTATATCGTCGGCATATGCTACTACCTGCGTTGAAGCTTGAGCAATTGCTCGATTTATTCCAGTCTGCCTTACTGCTCCGTCCAAGGCAATGTTGTAGAGTGTAGTGGATAGGGCTTCTCCTTGTCTTACTCCAGTTTCAATCGAGATTTCTTCCGTGACTCTTTCACTTGTTATTACTCTTGCCTTTGATTGTTCTATAGACATTTTTGTTAATCTGATCATCTTTGGTGGTATTGCCAACTCTTTCATATCCTGTAATAGTTTATTTCGGGAGACATTGTCAAATAACTGTTCAAAATCTATAAATATTACATGTGAGTCTATAGCTTGTTCGTAGCATTTTTGTATTGTCTGTGCTACAATGTGTATTGCATCTGTGGTCGACCTATTTTCCCGAAATCCATGTTGGTATTGTCCAATTGTTCTTTCAACATATCTTGTTACTTTCGTCGTATGAGTGTTGTAAATATTTTGTAAGTTGTATTAAGCAGTGTTATACATCTATAGCTTTGGCATTGTGCTGGAAATCCTTTCTTTATTATTGGTGTTATCCATCCTTCTCTCTATTCCAGAGGCATATCTTTTTCTTCCCATACTAGGGTTATTAATTTGTAGATTGTTTTTAGTAATTTTTCTCCTCCAGCCTTTATTAATTCGTTCACCATCTGATCAGGACCTGGTGCTCTTTTTTGTTTGAGTTGATTGATTATTTCCTTGAATTCTTCATATGTTGGCGGTTCTTCTACTTTTCCCTCACGGCTCCCGTTTGTGTCCTATATATTTTCTTTCCTGTTTTTGAACATCTTTTTGAAATAATGTGTCCAATCTTTTTTGCCTATTTTTGCAGGTACTTTATTTCTTTTGTTTTGTGATTTTATGTATCCGAATAGTCTTCCACTGTCCCTGCAATTCCTCTCCAAATCTTCCATTTGCATGTCTATCCATTGTCTTTTTTTGTTAATACAGCATTTATTTGGTTCCTCCTTTGATTTCTTATATGTTTGTACATCTTCTTCTCTTGTTGTTTTTAGCCAGTTCAATCTTGCATGATTCTTTGTCCTAACTTTATTATTGCATTCCTCATCATACCATTCCTTACTTGCTTTTAATGTAAGTGGCCCTAGTGATTGATCCGCAGCACTAGTAATGCAATATTTTATGTTTTTTCTATAGCAATTCGATATTATTTTCATTGGCAGTTTCTAACTTTTCATTTATTGTCTCCACATATTGTGCCTTACTGGTTTGTGACTTCAGTTTTTATATGTTCCATCATTTTTTGGTGTTGCGTGTATGGCTGGTCTTTATTATTTCCAATTTCATTTTGGCTATTACTAAAATATGGTCTAAATCTGCATTGTCTCCTCTATATGACCTGACATCTTGTATTATTTTATTCCATTTTTTGGATATCAAAACATTGTCTATTTGGATTCCTTCTGTCGTTCCTGGTCTTATCCAGGTTAGATTATGTTCTCTCTTGTGTTTATGCCCCGTGCTTACAATTAAAGTATAAGTTGTTGCTGCCAATCCACAGAGTCTATCTCCGTTGTTTTTAGTGTATCCATGAATAGTTTCTATTCCAGCTACTTCCTTTATATATCCCTCCATCCCGATATTTGCGTTGAAGTCTCCAATTAGCATCAGTATATCATTTGCTGGTACTTCAAGAGCAATTTATTCTAACAATTCGTAGAATTGATTTTTCTTTGTTTTCTTCTTCATTTTTCATGGGTGCGTATGCATTGATAATAGTTATATTAGCTCGTTTATGTTTGATTCTGATGAGTGAAAGTCTTCCATTCATTGCTTTAAATTCTATTATTTTAGCTCTTAGGTTGTGAGCTACTAAAAATCCTGATCCATTTCGTCCTTGTTGTTTTTCTCCTGAATAGTAAAATGTATAGTTATTTTTCTCTATTGCAGCCTCCTCTTTCTATCTTAGTTCTTGTAGAGCCGGAATATCTATATTATATTTTTTCATTTCTCTCGAAATTTCTTCCAGTTTGCCTGGCATCAATAATGTCCTGACCTTCCATGTACCTAGTGTAATTGATAGCACTCGCCTTTTGTTCCTTTTCTTGTTCTTAATTTTAGTTTGGGAATTATTCCTATTCACCTTTTTCTTTGCCTGGTCATCTTCATTCATTCCAGGAGTAATCCCGGTTTTAATCAGTTTTTTTCATTTGTTTTTATTAGATTGTTCTTTTGAATGTCCTTCTGGGGATCGCATGCTAGTGGACCTCTTTCTATTATCCTGGGTTTTGTTATATGGTCCCCTACCTTGCTGCAAGTCTGTTAATGTATACTCTTTCCCATTTATATACAATCTGTTGTAAACCAGTTTCACTCTTTGTCTGCTGTCTCTTGCCTCTTTTATGTATCCGATTAAATTCTTTCTCTGCTGTAGTATATGTTTTGGATAATCTTTGTTGATGTATATTGTTGTTTCAACTTATTTGCTTCTTCTAGGATGTCCATTTTCTCATCCCAATCTTTCATTTCCACCAAAAAGGTCTTTTTTATTATTTCCTCCAGTTCTCCTGAATTCAATTACATCGGCTTTTACGTCAATCGTGCTGTTCACTTTACTTATAATGTTCTTTAGTTTATTTTCCAACTGTTCCTCCAGTTCCTCCTTCATGATTCCATGTATTATAACATTTTTCTTCCTTGGACTATTTTCAAACATCAGGTTGGCATCAAATTAATTGTAACTTCTGTCATTCTGATGATGGTATTTAGGTAATATCGAAACAATTGTCAATTTTTTAGAATTTTTAACATTTTTTCAATATATTGTGGAGTTAACTAGAAACAGTAAGTTTCATTTAAAACACTATTGGGAACATTTTGCATTAAGATGGTTCTCAGTACAAGAAGTTATTAAATAACATAAAATATAAATTTATTAAAGAATATATTGATCCTAAACGAAATTAAGTTATATATTTTCAAAATGAATTTCTAATGGAAATATTAGTAGTAAATGCTCAAAACATATAAAAAAATTCAATGTTTAGACTTATTCATTGTAGAAAAGTATTAGAAGATGTAGAAAATATAGAAGAACTAAAATGGATTATGGAATATTATCATGAATATAAAAAAGGACATAGAAGGATTAAAGAACTTAAAAATTCACTTAGCTCAAAATATTATTGGCCGGAAATGTCAGAAGATATAGAACATTCCATTAATATTTGTGATGTATGTCAGAAAAACAAATATGATAGGAATCCTTCTGTAATTTAATTCAATTTAACTCCTACAGCAACCAAACCTTTTGACCACATATAGATTGATGCTTTTAAAAATCTAACCAAGCGTTTTCAACAATAATTGATACATTTTCTCACTATGGACGAGCTTATCCGATTCAAGACTATAGCAGGCTGTTCTATTGGCTCATTGATTTATATAACTCATTTTGTCCTTCCATATAAAATTACAGCATATTGTGTATCAGAATTTAAAAATAATGACTTGTAAGACTTTTGTAAATTACATAATATTGAACTTCACTATACCACATCGAAAAATAATAATTCTAATTCACCTAACGCTTCCATTCTAGTCTAATTGCACATTTTCGATGTCTTCGAGAAATTAATAAATATTTAACCCCTAATTCACTCATGAAATATTCAATACATTCATATAATAATTTTATTCTTTCTGTCACTCAATTTACACCATTCGAAATAATTAAAGGACATAATATTTAATATTATCCCATTATGTGCAGAATCAAAAAGAAGTCTCTAAAGTATTGTCTTGATAAAACATTATAATAAATCTTTGACAACGTTGAGGTTAAATCAACAGAAACTTCAAGATATAGTTTAGAAAAATTTCTTATATCGATAGAAAATTAATTAATAACTTCAAATAACTTTATTACCTTTTATGGCACAATTTCACAGATTAATCTGGATTGTCAAAGCTTAATTTCATTGATTGGTAATATTGAAAATTGAATTACCTTTTCTAATTTAAATTCTATTCATAATTCAGTAATTTCAAATCAATAAAATATAAAAATAATAAAATATTTACGAACAATTTATAAAGAAGAACAAATTCCAAAATTCAATGACATTTTGTCATATTATTTACTTCTAGGTTCACAAGTAACTTTTTCCATTACCAAAAAATGTTTGCTATACATGTTCCTATACTCAAATCCAAGCTCGCTGAATTTCACCATTTATATCCTATTATCCAAAATCATGAAATATTTATTCCTTTACAACCCATAATCCAAGGTGACATTATGAAATAGTCAACAACCTCCCTGCAGGCTTCACCACAAATCATATTGTACATCATGTTAAAGAAAAGCTGGGTTTTACAGAGTTAATTCGTTGCTTTCTCTTAATCAATGCAAGCAATGAATTAAAGACATTAACATTTAAAATTGGTTTTCTAACAACAATTTCTGCTAGCAAATCGTTTAACAATGATGTATGGCCACCTGGAGTTTCAAAAAAATGTTCTGTTGAATCTTCACTATCCCCACCTCCTCTGACGATGGATTCTCTTCAGCCTGTGAAAGTTAATCAAGTAAAAGTTCTGACCCTTCTCGTCTCGTAGTAGTAGCCATCACATCTGACAAACATGCTATAGCCGTACGTAAACAGCTTATCTTGTGATAAATAATTTCAATTTGTAAAAGATTCATACAATGACTAACTTTTCGCTGGACACGACTTCTCCTACGGTCAGATTAACACAGAAGTCCTCTACTGAAGGCAATCGTTATATTGAGTCTAGATTAAGAGAACCGGCTATTTTATCATTTCTAAAGTTATTCCTCTCATATCTACATGACCAACCATCGTCTGTATGTTTTGAAGGTTATATTTCCACAAGTGTAAAGGTGTTTTTAGCATCCGAGAGTCTACCCGTTGATCCGATAGCTTTATGGGCAATTTATTATAACTTTCACGATTTTTATGGCATAAGCTCAGTTGAAGTGGGTGAAGATCTATCCACCTACAGAACTCACATCACCTCGGAACGGAGAATTCACCAACAAAAAATTAGAGAGTGTAATAGCCAATACTTTACTGCCGATTCTTCCAAGAAAATTTTTAGTTGATAGCACGTGTCCAGGGGAACTAGAATCCTCACTTATTTTTAAGGACAGTAAATTAAGAATTGTTCTTATTAATATTCAGTAAATATGCAATAAAACGGACGGGTTGTATTTGTTTTTGGAGGAATTGGGGTTCCCGCAGATAGTTGCTATTACTAAACACTGGCTACAAGCAAACGAACCTGTTTTTATTGAAAAATATCGAGTTATTAGCAGATATGACAGGAGAAATTCAGCTCACGGTGGAATCTCAATTTTAACTTCTGGCGAGGACTTCTCGGCTTTATTAAAATACGATTTTCTACAAGTAGAAAATACTTTTGAATTTTCCACAATTTACAACAAAAATATGGATTTATATATAATTTGTATTTACATACCACCTCAATCAAATGTTCATCCTTTTTTTGAGAACATTCTAAATTTACGTGACTCTCTGCCCGTTAAGAACAAGAAAGTTTTATGCGGGGATTTTAATATTTACTTTACTAATGATTATGCCAGTCAAAGGTCTTTGGTAAATATTTTTGAGTCGTTTGATCCAAATATGCACGTGGATGCACCAACTCGTAATACAAAAACAATTTCTTCAATTTTAGATTACATATTTCCGACTTTCTACCCCATGACGTGAATCACTCAGGTCTCTCTGACCACGAAGCAGTTTTCGCCGAATTTGTATTACCTCGTAAATCTCTTAAGAAAAACACTCAATTGGTGAGGATTTTCTCTCAACAAAATGTCGTAGCTTATGTTTAGCAATTAATTGGATTGATCTTTCCGAAGATATTGACTCTAAATTTTTGGACTTTATTAATAAAATTATCAGGTGCTTCAATACATCATTTCCTCTTCGCTCTCATAAAACTAAACATCATAAATCATGATCTACGAAAAGAACACGTACTTCATCTACGAATATGAGATCACTCATGTACATTAGAAAATTCACAGATAATCCTCACATAATCAATTATATCAATAACTATAAAATAATGTACCGGAAAACTATAACATATATTATAATAATCACATCTCTAGAGCTAAAAATTCCTTTACAGGAACTTGATCTGTTATCAATGATTTGAGGAACAAAACTCGTTCCTCAAACTTTATTGAACTCTACCCAGACGAACACATACAACAATTGAAATATTTTCAATGATAATAATTATTTGTATTGCTATAACAATATTTTATTTCATGAGAAGATGCAAAAACAAGGAAAGACGATTAGAAAAAAGCAAGAAATAAGTAATTGAATTAGAAGAAATAATTTGGAACCGAAAAATAATGTTATTATTTTCCAGTTTAGGGATGGAGGAGTTACAAGCCTAGAAACTTCTAACACAACAAAATAGAAGAATGCAGCGTCAGCGTTTATATATATATATATATATATATATATATATATATATATATATATACATATATATATATATATATATATTAACGCGGGAATTAGATGTGCTGAACAATAATTTATTAAGTAAAGTTCTTGGGTAAGAGTTATCCAAGAAAAGGTTGAATAAAATGTTAAGATTGAGAGTCCTTAGAATTTCAAACGGTGTCTCCCACAATAAAAATCTTAACATTTTATTCAACCTTTTCTTGGATAACTCTTACCCAAGAACTTTACTTAATAAATTATTGTTCAGCACATCCAATTCCATGGAACTGCTGACTGATGATAGCCATCCTAACTTGGCCCAAATGGATGTTGGCGCTGTTACGACCCCTACTCCTCCAATATTCGCTTCCTTTCCATACATTAAGGACATTACTCCGAGACTTGCCAGATTGTTTCGGGCATATGGTAATTTCAAAATTGCTAACAAAACTGCTCTAACAATTAGATCAATTTTTACTAGAGTTAAAGATAAATGTCCGTTGACCTCTCTTACCAACGTTGTGTACAGCGTTCCATGTGGGGACTGTGATAAGCAATATATTGGTCAGACTTTAAGATCACTTTCAAACCGTATTGTTTCACATAAGAGTGATTGTAGATTACATCCGGAGCGTTGCGCTTCAGCAAACCATGTACATTCTCTTAACCATCGTATGAATTTTGAAGCTGTAAAGGTGTTGGCGACAGAGTCCAACAAAATTGAGAGATCATTTCTGGAAATGGCTTTTATTTCACAATTTAACAATATCATTAACAAAAAAACTGACACAGACTTCTTGAGTGAGATTTATTCCTTTTTGTTATCCTTAGATTACAACTATAACCTTCTTTCCACTAATAACAATCACGCTCCCTCAATTGACACTACCCCTTTTGCAGATAGCTAACATATCTCCACCTCCTATTTTGGGTGCATTGGTGTTGGTAGATGCACCCATTATCAATTTATTATAATTATATATATATATTACATAATTTTTATTTTTACTTTAATAATTACTATATTACAATATTATTATTATTATTATTATTATTATTATAATTGCTTTTGCTCTTTGTCTTCTTGGCTGGTGATTTCAACTTTATCTTCCACGGTATATGTTTTGTTGTTATACAAACCTCTTACCATTGGGGATATATTATTTCCTCTTCTTCTTTCTTATGAATGTAATTTCTCAACCCCTCTGCATTCTTCTCTTCCATCCAAATATGAACTTTCACAGCGGAGACCACTCTCTTTTGGTACTTGTTGTCACGTTCATCCACTTAACTATTGGTTGGCATCATTGCTTGTCAACTAATCCCTCCAAATTAGAAGAAATATGATATCACTTTCCGGCCGGCTTTTGACAATAAAAAAGCACTCGTGTTTCGTTTGTCTGCAAAATGGTGTTAGATGTTGACTTTTTTAGTCATCTCATTGTTATTGTGCTATTTTAAACCTTTGTTAGTGAACTGTTTGATATTTTTAATATCCGTAGTTTATTTTTATACAACAAAATGGATTCTAACCTCAATTCGGTGGTAAGTTCGCACCTGTTGCGATTTCTTCTATATTTTATCTTACTTATCAACTACAGTATCTTAATGCTGTTTTTTTCCATTTCAGTATTCCTGATGAGGAGGACAATCATCTCGAGGAAGCTTGAAAGTTTTCCGTTAAGAGTACACGTTTTCCGTTTCTTTTGCTGCTTTCCCCAATATTCACCAGTTTTATATATATATATATATATATATATATATATATATATATATAAATAGTACGGTCGATAATTACCACAGAATAATCATCTGTTTTGATTTTCTGATTTAAAAAAAAAAATATATATATATATATATATATATATATATACATATTAGTTAAAATATATTTTCGAATACAGATTTAATAAACTTGACGTTTCGCTCTTATGTCAGGAGCATTTTCAAAAGAATATGTATAAATATTAAAATTAAACTACATAAAATACAGTTATTGTAAAAATGATTTTGAAAAAGTCAATAAAATGTCATGAATGAAATGTCAGTATTAATAGAATACCCACCTTAGATATTCACGCAACGATATTATGTTGGAAGTGATAAAAATAAATTAATTAATCAATTTGTAATAAATTTGACTCAAGTTTTTTATGTCTTGTTTGTCATTTACTGATAATTTATCTTGTTTTATATATATCATTTTCTTGATTTTGTAAATGCTCCTGAAATAAGAGCGAAACGTCAAGTTTAATAAATATGTATTCGAAAATATATTTTAACTAATATATTAATTTTATACCACAACCTTTGAACCCCAGAACATATAATTCTAAATATAATCGAAAGGTTGAAGAACATAAGTGAATTTATATAAATATATATATATATATATATATATATATATATATATATATATATATAATATTCAATCTAATTTAGAGTTGTATTATAGTTGATATATGAATATAACGATATACAATTATTACTTGTCGACGTTTTCACAATTTGTGATTGTATCGACACTCTTGTACACACACCTTTAGTAGCGTACGTAACCTAATTTACTTTTGACAGTAGTTGTCAAACAATGCCCGGACAAGATAAATATTAATTTCTGGATTTAGAAAGATAAATTAATTCACAATATAATTAATCACTCTAATCTCAGGGTGGGATCAAAAATTTTTAAATAATAATAATTCAAATTTTGTAATTTTCAAATTTTATTCCAATAAAATATTATTCTATATTCCGAATCTCGAGTAACTGTTTTTTTATATAATAAAAGGCACTTGAATTATTTTATGACATTTACAAATTAATTGTCACTGGAAATTAAGCAAATGTCACTGATTAAATCAAAATTACTATAGCATGCAAAATGTTGAATACGTTGAAGATAGATACTAAATAAATACCACAGTGAGTTGGAATCAAAATTATATATTATATAATCAGATAACAAATTATAAAAGTTTTATTATTTCCCAAAATATTGTAAACGGAACAAAGATAATAATTTCTACCAATCTTAATATTACTACAACATATTCTAACACTCGACTAATTGTAAATTTTTTTATGCAAAAGTTCAACTCGTTTAATATACCCTTGATGTATATCAATGTCAAATAACGCAAATTTGTCTTCAAATCGTCTATT
Organism: Galeruca laticollis; assembly: GCA_963921935.1. Taxonomy (NCBI): domain Eukaryota; kingdom Metazoa; phylum Arthropoda; class Insecta; order Coleoptera; family Chrysomelidae; genus Galeruca; species Galeruca laticollis. The sequence goes on from OY998175.1 coordinate 247,623,937, forward strand.
CAAAATGTTTCACTTGATGTAAGATCATTTATGTATTACGGTAATTTGGTTTAGCTAATATTATTATTCTATAGATGCATCTATTTTCGAAATGTATTTAAAAGGCCTGTTAATTCTCGAGAAATAATTTTAAACTGGAGTGGACTCACCAAATAGGACAGGAAAACTCGGACGTATTCTAAATGTCTGATTTAGAAACTGGAACCACTTACACTTGATACGATGCAATTCTTCTATGAATTATGCACGCACTGGCTTTACAAAGTATGGCTTTATAATCTGATTGTATAGTTATAATTTTTATTAAATTCTCAACAACATTTGAGACAACTCTTATCTTAATGTTGTCTCTTGGGGGTTTCAAATTCAACTAACTAAATTTTTCTCAAATAAATAAATCTCTTCTCCTGTGGTTACGAAAAATTTCTTTTTGAAAAAAAAATACTAATTTATGTTTCCCTATAACAAAGAGAGATTTGAATTCTTTTATTACCATTGTAATTTTGATAGCAGAGACATCTGTATTTTAAAATTTCAAATATATTCTCCAAATTGTAATATAATATGTCTATCATTAAATATATTCTACATAAACGTCATCCGAAAATTAAAATGTCAAATTTTATTTGTATACCGAATCCTTCAAAACGATTGATTATACATATAATACAGTGTGTATCGAAAGTATTGCATACAAATATGAATGGTTTTCCTTGTTTTAATGTTTCTTTGACATTTTAAATAGAGGAACTGTATTAATATATATCACGCAAAATAGATTACAGAGAATGAGTGGTAACCGTGGACATGCATGTTTCTAGCTCATTAGCCGTCATCGGCACCGTATAACCAAGAAAGGGTGTACAACTTGGGAGCAAGGATGTTAATTTAAACATGAAAAAACACAAACAACGGATTTCAACAAGATAACACCAGAGATATTAAAAAAAATTAATAATAATTTTTTAAAAAGAGTTCAAGCTTGTATCTAACATGATAGGCATGATTTTCCCTCTTTAAATTTTTTGTAAGTTTTTTTACTAATCTTAATGCGAAGTTAATGACTGTGTACTCTTAATAAAATTCTGATTTATGAGACCTCTAATTTATCAATAATAAATCATACAACAAAGCACTTAAGTACTGTCAAAATAACAAATTTTAAACTTTTAAAAACTTTCCATCGGAGTATCATCATGTCATAGGTAACTAGATGTCAGCAAATAATTGAATATTAAAAAACAAATTTAAAATTTCTCGAAAACTATCAGAGTTAGATATAGGCAACCCTAATACCAACTGAAAGGTAATAAATTCCCACGTTTAACAGACCCAGCAGATACAGGGTGTTTCATTTAAATTAAGCCAGAAATGTATGTATTAAATGGTTAGTGTTATACTGTCATATTAAAAACACCCTGTATATTATAGCATACCAGTAAATATTGGCAACAGAATGTTAAAAGCTATTAGTGAGATACTGTAAAGCAAATGTGGTTATTCGTTTTTATTTTGAAGTTATTGTATTTTTTCGGAGGGTCTACAAATTATGTAAAATCGATTTATCCTGGAAACTGAACTAGATAGGTGTAGGGAAATGTTAATGAACTTACATTATTTTTAATAGTATAATTCAAAAATATGATAAAATACAGGGTGTTCCATTTAAAGGATCCTATCTTTAATACGGCACGCTTTTTTGGAGCACCCTGTATATTCCAAAATATTTTTAAATTATAGTCCTAAGTAATCCACTTAATTTTACGTCTAATTTCTTCTAATTGTATTTGCCGTTAAGACGCCAGAGAATAGTTCATTCATAGTGCCCACCCTGTATATAAAGGATAGATAAATGTAGTTTGTTATAGATTTTAGATCGACAATAATTGTACAGCTAAATCTCAAATTGTTACAAATTTTTGTAAATAGAATTTTAAAAAAAGTATTTTCTTCAGGAAAATACGTAATTTACATACTGCTTTTTTATCGTTTTGTATTTATTGACGTTCCTTTTTTATTACATCTCATTGAAGGCAATCCAATGAAAATATTTTCTTGTATGCTTAGTTAATTAAATTTTATTCTATTTGAACTAAACAAACTGAACCGACGATTTAATATGGAAAGATTCTTCCACGAATTTGCTTATCGCCACTGCTCGTCGGATAATCATTATCTTTGCTTATTTTATGTGAATAAAAAGTAAAAAACAGGACTAGTAGTTTCGGTTAAAATATTAAGTAATGCCAAATGGAGACGAAGTGAAATGAAACTTCATACATATATATATAATCCTCAAATGTTAGTTTAGTATTCACGAAGCAAGCTACTGAATTAACTAGTAGTAGTTACGGCTGGTGCCAGTATAATTTTGCGTAGTGCCTTTAAATTATCCACCCACCTCAAATTTTTGTCGTCTCGACGCTTTCTTTTTTTAGCCGCTGTCGCCGACCTGTAATACCTGCAACAAACGCACCAAATGAGCCGTCTCATGGAAAACTAACAAGAGAGGATGTAATGTAAAGGCCAATACTCTTTTATGAGATTACGAAAAAAAGCTCCTAGCAATTTAGATTGTATAACGTTCCATTAAGAAGAAAAAAAACAGCTAAACGAGTTTGGTCTATGTGGAAAACATAATATACCGTTGATTGTACAGATAGCTATTTGACCATATCACAATTCTATCACAAATCTGTACTTTATCATCAAAGTAGAAACAATGTAGATTGGTAGCACTAGCAAATTTCTCCTAGTGTTGTTACTAGAGCAATACTGACGAATAGTTCACATCACTCGCACTAAGACAGTACATCCATAAAGTAAGGCATAAATTTGATATCAGCCAAATAAATAGTAATATGAAACAAAATCTGAAACAGATCTATTTTGATTTCAATTTACTCTTGTTTAAAAGAATAATCTATGATACAGGGTGTCAGGGCCGATCCTAGCAGGTGTGCAGCGCGTGCACCGCACGCAGGCGGCCAAACTAAGGGGCGGCCGCATTTAGTAATAACAATCCGCTATTTTGTTAAAGAAGAAAAATGAAACGCTAGTGCTCAGTTGTGTTGTGTGTTTGTGTATTGTCCATTAGTAATTAGTATCTTCTCCTACTCTCATCTACACACATTCTTCATTTGAGAGCAAAATTCAAGACAGAGCCGGCAATGCAGCATAAAAAATTGAAATTTCTATAAAAACCAAGGGCCATATTTTTGACACGACTAAGTATGTTTGGTTTCTGTGTGCGGCGCGGCGGCTTATTTATGTACGTATTATAGTCTTTACGATATCAATGTCAGTTGGAACGGCGAAAAAAGAATTAAAGGAGGTACCACGTGCTGCTGTTCGCCGGGCGGCTTTTTTTCAAAGGTTTCGTCGCTGCGGCCTCCTTAGAATTTTTTATCGTCCTGCCAACTTACTTCGTAAAGACTATATGACTATATATATATATATATATATATATATATATATATATATATATATACACATATATATATATATTATATTTTTTTAATCTGTGTATTTAATAAGTATATTTAATAAGTTTTTTATTATATGCTAATTCGATTAACCTCGTATATTACTCTGGATCTTGCTTTAGTACTTACCTCGGCTATAGCTCAATAGATGGCATGGACTGTTATACTCAATTGAAATTGATAATTCTTTTTATTATTAATTTGTAAACAAACAGGGTTCTCCGTTTGTTTTTCCGCAGAATATTTTAAGGACAATTAAAATAAGCGTCGAACTCAAATTAGTGAACAGTTTAATAACTTTTAACATATAAAAATATAATAAAAGGACATAAAATGGGTGAATTTACATATGATAAATTTGAATCCTGATTTGGCTTGGAAATACCAGACAAGAAATATTTGTGACTGTGCAAAGATAACAATTACTTGTTGTTGTAACGCAAATTTAGTTTATGTTATTTTATTTTAAAATCTGAAGAAGTTATGTAATTTCGAAGCCAATTGTGAATGAGTAAATGAAAATGATTTAAAAAAAATAGTAGTGAATGAACAATTAACAAGCATCTAAGTAATCCTTAAATCTAAATAAACACTTGAATACTATCTAATTTACAAAGAAGTAGTGTCTTACCACAGTTCAATAATTTTCTTTACTGTTTCAGCAAAGAATAAAGTTCGGGGTTGAAACTAATGTAGTCAGGTCAGAACTGCAATATAGTAGTTAAGAGATTTAAACCTCAAAACTCCAACAAGGTTTATCCATAAATCAAAAACTGCTACACACAGGATACAGGAAACACTGTTGATGTTATAATTGTTAACTGCAGGATGTATTTAAGTAGTTACAGATTCGGGAACCAGGAACAAAGTTTTTTGATGTAGTTAATTCAAAATATGTTTTGTTGCGAACAAGCAAAATATACAAATGGATAATTTACATTTGTAAGGTATGTTTATCTTTAAGTTTTAAATTATATTGTTTATGATTTTGTCAATAATTCATAAAATCTCTCACCAAATTCAATATGGAGAACTCTTCCATTCAGCTCTGAACAACCAACTCTTTCTTTTTTTTTCAAAATTTATTGATAGTCCTCCCTCTTAGCAACCAAAATCTGACTTCCTGGATACCAGAGTTTTTTTCTTCTCCGATTGATTCAAATCTTAAACAGGATCTACTCAAACAATTCATTTCGATTGCTAAATTGGTGTCATCAATCAATATGACATTTCATTGGTTGGTTTTTATAAAACTTTGTACATATATATATATATATATATATATATATATATATATATATATTTATATATATATATATATATATATATATATATATATGTATATATATATATATATATATATACATACCTTACTAGTCATGCGAAGCCCGATACAAACTCCTGGTCTACTGAAGCCTTACCGAGAGGGGTGAGGAAGGTGTTTTTCACATTTTACTGAATTGTTTTAATTCTGCAGTCATCTTAGTATATTCGAACTCTACGGTACTTACGAGTCCCTACAGTGTTGCCGTTAAAATTTTATAAATTTAGTGTTGAAACAGTTATTTTGCTTTTTATATCATCGAAAGAAAAATAAGATGAAGCGCTCCGAATTTTTGTCTACACTTTCTCTACAGAATAAACTCGCTTATGTTTCCGAAAATATTGATGTAATAAAAGTGCCTTTCGATTCCAGTTGTGATTTAAGTTCAAACTATAATAGTTCTATATCTCAGGAGAATGTGTCTCACCAATTTGTAGAAAAAAATGAGTCATATAATTTAACTCCTCGTGAACCAGCGGATCCAAAAGTATTTTTGCAACTTGAAGATAAAGAAAATGATTGTCTGAAAAACAATATTCCTATTAATCCAGTTAGCTCGGAAATACCTAAGGATATCATGTGTCGCCAGGCGTCTATATCTGCTAAGCGTCAAAATAAAGAGATCTACCCATCTTTAATTGAAGATAATCCCCTAGAACCAGTGGATTCAAATGTATTAACGCAGTTTACTTATCAACTGGAAAATAAAGAAAATTGTGATTTTCCAAAAAAAACTACTCTTTACCCAGATGGCTCATAAATATATAAGGAATGTATGTCTATCAATACGTCTACATCTGCTGAGCTTTCAAAAGAAGTATTATACCAATATTCAGTAGATGATAACAGATTGGTCATACATAACATAACAAATCTTGAACCAGTAGATCCCAATTTGTTAACGCAGTTTACTTACGAAACGGAAATTTTTACAGGAAAAACTACTTCTCATGATTCAGTAAGCTCGCAAATATCTAAGGATTGTTTGTCTCCCAATACTGCCTGCTGAGCTTTAGAAAGAAATACACTAGTCTTCAGTAGAGGATAATCGATTGAACATACTTAATTTAACTCCTTTGGAACCTGTAGATCTGAATTTATTAAAGCGGTTTAACAATCAACTAGAAAATAAAGAAATTAGTGATTGTCTGAAAAAAGATACTACTCTTGATACAGTTAGCTATGAAATATATATGTATCCAGTTTCAAAAGTAAATCCATGTTCAAAAATATATGACAGTTTCTTGATTACTAATAATTCAAATGAAGAACCCCGAAAAGTTTAATACTTTAATATTGGCAGCAAAGATCGTAAGTGGGTATAGCGAGAATGACAAAATGTTTGAATCACCTTCATTAGCATTACATATGGGCACAAATTTAAAAACTTTATGTGATGTTGCATATAAACTTGTTATTGAAAAAAAGCTCCCTAATTTGACATGGGATGACAGAGATGAAAAAAAATCTGAAATAAAAGATTTGAAAAAACTCATAGAGGGACATTGGTGTAACGAATTTTCGAGTTTAGCATTGAAAAGCCTTGAAGAAAAAAAATGGAAAAAACCTACTGAGTTGCCACTTTCTGAAGATATATTAAAATTCCAGACGTATCTCAACGAACAAGCCGAAAAAGCGTACAATTTTCTAAATAGTGATATTAAAATTACATTTAACTATAAAGTTATAACTGAATGCATATATTAGCTCAAACTGTCATATTCAATCGTAAAAGAGTTTGCGATGTTCAATATTTGCAAATTATTACATATAAAAAAGAAGATTCTGAAAATAACTTAAATGCTTTTGCAAAATCATTAACATCTGTTGAAAAAATAATATCTAAACGGTTTAGCGAGTTATCACAGATGGAAAAGGTTCTCGGCCAGTTCCGATCCTTTTTACAAAACGTACTCAAAAATACATAGATTGCATCTTAAAGATCGGAGAAACTTATTGTGTAGTACCGAAATCCAACCCTTATCTATTTGCGAACGCAGGTTCTGAAAATAGATGGATGGCAGGAACAAATATCATCGGACGTTTGGCTAAAAATTGTGGAGCTGAAAACCCAAGTTTATTGACGTCGACGAAATTTAGGAAACATATTGGTACGACTTTGCAGTTAATGAATATGGAACCATACGAAATGGAGCAAATTGCTACGTTTATGGGGCATACTAAGAAAACCCATGCTGAGTTTTATAGGTAAATATTTTTATTGTTCTTGAAATCTCCTATCTGTTGAGTTTTCTCATTCATGGTGCACTTATTTCAGATTGCCCCAAAACATTTACCAAGCAGCTAAGGTTGCCAAGGTCTTGCTTTTATTGTAAAAGGGAAGAGGAAAAGAATTTAAAGGCAAAAATCTAAATGATTTTGAACTTGAACAAAGCATATACTACAGCTCCGAAAGTACTGACGATAAGAAGAACCCACTTGCAGAGAAAGTTTTGAGAAAGCAAATTAAAAAAAATGTATTTCTTGAAGGTTCAAAAATTCAAAAACCAAATTGCTCAGAAGTGCGAGAAGACGGACTTAAAGGGGATGTTCAAACTAAAGGGCGAAAGGTAAAAGGAAACACACACATTTCGAAGGACATTGAAATCATCGAAGCAAAATCAAACAAGAGAAAAAGTGTTGTAAATGATACAGAAGGAGAAAGTAATTTTAATGAATGCATGGAATCTAAGAAGATAAAGAAAATTTCAAATGCACCAAAACAGAAATCCAAAGCAATATCTAATCGGGCTTCTTGGAACAATCAGGAAAAAAATGTTGTTTTAAATTATTTTCGTAACCATATTGAAAATAGAGTAACTCCAAAAAAACTCGAATGCCAACAGTTTCTCAAAGAATTTTGTAATCAATTGTCAAAAAATAAGGATTTGGCCAAAGTTAAAACTTTGGTTTATAATTCTTTTAGGTTAGGATAAGTTTTCATCATTTTAAAAGCATTAAAGCAGAAAATTGCAAAAAATTCATTAAAATAGATGGGTCAATAGATGTTTACAATATATTTTGCCTAAATGACGTAAACTTCAAGATAATCTCAGTTTAAACATCTTTGGAGACCATCAAAATCAAAGATCATTCTTGCAACCTGCTATATAACTCTCTGAATAAGTTGAATATTTGTTATTTTTAATACATTAAAACTTCAGTTCATAGCTTCTTTAGTTTTTATTACCTTGAACATATTAAAATTTATATTTAAAACTTATTTTTCTAATTTCGATAAAGAAGTAACAATTTCAGATAAGAGGAAAATTTACCTTCGCAATAATTGCCTATATCTAACTAGTAAGCAAACTTTTTTTAAAATTATGTTATTTTTATAATATCATATTAGCTATTATTACATTTATGTGGTATTTTTATCAATATTAAGAATTAAGAACATTGTTAAGAAACTAAATTTTTCTCCATAAAAACTTATTAAAATTTTATAAAAATAGCTCCTCCATAGGAATATAGATTCAAAATTTATCCAGGCCTAGGGAACGAATTTTTTCTTTCACTAAAAACCGAAATTAAACTTTAAACGTGAAGAGTCAATAAAACCTTAAATGGCTATATTTCGTATTCGTTGTTGCCAAATCTGAGGCCTCGTATTTATAGTAAAATCTCTTGGCCTCCCAACAACCGTAAAATATATCTAGCGTATATACATAGGAGCTCATTACGCCATCTGCAGTGAAAAGTCGCGCACTAAGCTTGTATAAATTGCGATAAAATCAAGATTTATGAGTCCCTACCTATTTTTGTAAAAAGCATTATATGGAGCCAATAGTGGCAACTAAGAAATTATACACGTAGTTTTTGCGAAGCCCGTTTTGGGCTTCGTAAAACCATCTAGGGCTTCGGACGAACTGCGATTTGTAAAGTTTTGGGCTTCCTAAGTGATGCCTATATATATATATATATATATATATATATATATATATATATATATATATGTATATATATATATATATATATATATATATATATATATATATATATATCACAGTCGGCACGCGGCTCGCAGGTCAATGGTCAGAAGAAACTTTATTTTAGCGGTTTTCTTTGTAGATAAGAAATGGATTGTTTGGACAAAGTTAAAGGGATGCAGCATCGGAATTTGTTTGCTACTTCACCACTATATATGAACCATTTTCATTTCAAAATGTTCATTTAACTTTGAACCAACATACAATAAGACTGGTCATAAACACAATCAAGTGCAAGCAAATGTATGTTAATAATGGAAATGAGTGACAAGGCGTTGCTGTTGAGTATCGTTTAAATCAAAACTGTGGTAACTACCAAAGCTCTTAACTAGATTTATGAACGAATGAAATGTTGTACAGGGTGTTTTCTAATTAGATAAAAAATATTTTTAAACTAATTTTGTCGCGATGATTCGTTTTGAAAATAAATACAGAATGTTTGAAAATTCAAAATTTATTTCCAATTCTTTCAAAATTATTTTCTTCTTCTTCCTCTTTAGAAGGCGAAATCGCCTGTTTAGTTCCGGTTTCCTCCTCGTCTAAGCAACTCTTGCGAGGTTGACTGCCAACTATCTCGCCAACGTTTAGGTGGACGTCCAGTTGGTCTTCTGCCATGGGGTACATTGTTGCGGATTATTAGGCCATTCTGTCGGGGCCCATTCTATTGACATGCTGGTTCCATTTTCTTCTTCTCTGCCGTATCCATCTGACAACGTCGTTTGTTTGGCACTTTTCTCTTATGTCTACATTTCTCTGTCTGTCCCGCAATCTGTATCCAGTTATCATTCTTAAGGTCTTCATTTCAGTAGTTCGTAGGATTCTCTTTGTTACCGATGTTTCAGCTCTGGTTTCCGCACCGTATGTCATCACTGGTCGTATGCAGGTTTTGTATATTCTCGACTTACATTCAATGATCAAATGTTTGTTTTTCCATATGGGATATTTGAGGTGTCCTGATATTGCGGCAGCTTTATTGACTTGTTTCCTTACTTCTTCTTCCAGGAATCCTGAGCTTGTAATTTTGCATCCGAGGTATTCGTATGACATTATCTGATCAATAGTTTTGTTCTTTATTACCAATTTGCACCGTAGAGGCTCCTTTGTGATGGTCATGCATTTGGTCTTATTTGTAAAAATTTGCATGTTAAGCTTTTCTGCCTGTCTGTTGAAAGCTTGCAGCATTCTTTGGAGGTCGTCTTCTGACTCTGCAATAAGTACTGCGTCATCGGCATAGCATAGTATGCTTACTTTATGTATTCCCATTCGATATCCTGATCCAGTGTTCTTGACGGTTTTTATTAATTGATCCATGATAGTGTTGAATAACAGAGGGCTGAGACTGTCGTCTTGGCGAATACCAGTTGTAGTTCGGAGGTGCTGCGTTAAGGGTTCTTATTTGAGTTGTTGTGTTTGTGTTTAAGTCCTTGATAAGTTCTGTGAGTTCTTTCGAGACATTACTGCTTTCCAATATGGTGATGATGTCTTTTAGTTGGACTCTATCGAAGGCCTTTGTTTAATCTATAAAGCATAGATAGGCTAGAGAGTTATATTCTAAAGCTTTTTCAACCAGCTGCCTTAGTATGAATAATGCATCGGTAGTGGAGTGGTTTCTTCGGAATCCTTGCTGTTCCTCGCTTATTGGCACTGTTGAGGAGATTTTGTCCGCATTGATCTTTGTCAGAAGTTTTAGCAGGGTGCTCAGTAGTGTTATTCCTCGATACTTAGCTGGGTCTGTTTTATCTCCCTTTTTAAAAATGGGTATTGTTATACTTTGTTTCCATTCTTCTTGTATTTTCTTATATTGTAATATAATGTTAAACAGTTTTGTGTACTCCTCTATGATAGTCGTGCCCGCGTTTTTTATTAGCTCGTTTGATATTTTATGTTGATTGGGAGCTTTTCTGTTTTTAAGTTTCCTTATTGTCTCTTCTACTTGCTCGTAAGTGACTTGCGCGTGATCTTCTATCGATCTTTCAAAATTCGTTAGCACAAAATATAATTTTCTTACAAAATTATAGGTTATCAACCGGGGGAGTTTATGAAAATTTTAATTTTTACCCAGATTTTGAAAGAGCGTTACGAATCATTATTTATTTTAAATAATTTGCTCTAACTTTTTCAACAGGAATGAGGATTACTTATGAATAACCCATATTCTTACACTTTAAGTAAAAAAAAAGTATTACCAGTAGTAGGTACTTTTTAGAGGTCATTTCGTTGAATGTCAAAATTTCTGAAGAATTCCTATTCATTTTATCTCCATCTGTAAGCCATGATATACTTATCGTTCTTCTTTCTTCTTACCTTTTACCTTTAGATGTCGTCCTCGTCCAATAACAGAAAGACTAAAAGAGAGTCAGGTGCCTTCTATAGAAAAGAGAAGAATAGAAGAAATCTCAAAACAAGCGGGAGCATTGAAAAAGTATTTTGGAAAACCGGATAAAATGAGCCCGAACAAAGAGGTTTGAATCAAATCGCGGAGTTTGATTATTCTCAAACATCACCAGTACTAGTGAAACAAACAATAAATCAATAGATTTCACACCCGATGAAGGTGATAAAGCTGCAAGACCATCATCAAGCAGTCCCATTCGCAATGAAGCCGAATGTGAAGATGAGAGCAAAGAGGAAGAGGGCTCTGCTCAAGTAGCACTAGATGATCCAGCTACTTGGCCTAACATTTTGACAAAAAAATATATTGATTTATTCGTAGAACACGGTCCCAAACAAGTTGCAGATTTCAAATTTCCGATTAATGAGAGTGGCAGAAAATTTAGCTGTTCATATTATAACAAAACTTTAGTGAACGGAGAGAAAATAAATCGCGCGTGGCTCTGCTATTCCATAAAACTAAATTGTATTGTTTCTTTTGCATGTAAATTGTTTAGTAGATATAGTTCAACACAACTTGTAAGTACTGGCTTTTCTGATTGGCGTCATTGTTCGGATTACCTCAATGAACAGGAAAATACTCTAAAACACGTTAACTCTATAAAATCGTGGTGCGAAATGAAGACGAGGATGGAAAAAAATTGTACTATTGACGCGGAACAACAAAATGTTTACAATAGAGAGAAAAGCGATGGCGCGCTATCATTGAAAGAATGATTGCTGTAGTACAATTTTTAGCCAGTCAAAATTTAGCATTCAGAGGAACTAGTACGGAGTTGTATCATAGAGATAATAGTAATTTTTTAAAGGCAGTAGAGATGTTGGCCAAATTTGATCCAGTTATTTCAGAACACCTTAATAATATCAGTAAATACAAAGATAAAAAACACGTATTCCACACTACTTAGGGCAGCATTTTCAAAATGAAGTAATTCATATTTTAGCCGAATTTACTCGTAATGAGATAATACGGATTGTCCAAAAGGCCAAATATTACACTATAATTCTCGCTCGACTCTACGCCCGATATTAGTTATACAGAACAAATAACGTTGGTAATTAGATGTGTGAACACTACCGATGGTAAAAGGTAAATATTTTAGAATTTTTTCTAGGATTTTTTCCAGTAACTAATACCACTGGAGAAGGTATGTGCAATTTTCTATTAGAGAAGCTATTACCTAGTCTGCAGCTCGAAGTTAAAGATATACGTGGTCAGGGCTACGACAATGGATCGAACATGAAGGGGAAAAATATAGGGCTTCAGAAACGGATCCTCGATATCAATCCTAGAGCATTTTACGTACCGTGTGCGGCTCACACCTTGAACCTCGCCGTTAATGACGCTGCCAGCTCCAGTGGTGAAATTTCTGGAGTTTTTGATATGGTACAAGAGGTATATAATTTTTTTGCGTCCCCATATCGATGGGATTTACTAAAAAAATACGTGAAAAGTCTAACTTTGAAACCATTAAGTGAAACAAGGTGGGAAAGTCGTATCAATGCTATTAGACCTCTAAAGCAAGACCTCAAAAACATTATTACCGCATTAAATGCCTTAATTGAAGATTCCACCAGAGACGCGAAAACAAAAAATGTTGGAAAATCAATAATTAAAAATCTTGAATCATTCAAATTTTTGTATTCATTTCTGATTTGGCATGATTCATTATCAAGAATTAATGTTCTGAGTAAAATGCTTCAAAATCCTAAATTAAACATCGCTGAATGCATTGAAGGCTTAGATAATTTAAAAAAAATATTTTGTTTCACAAAGATCAGACGATAATTTAAAAATATTTCTCGAATCAGCCACAACACTTGATGAAGATTTAGGTATTGATGCCGAATTTCCAAGTTCGAGGCTCAGGAAAAATATCCGTTTATTTGATTACGAGGGCAGTGATGAACCTCTTTTGAATACCTTCCAGCAATACAAGACTTCTATCTATTTTGCAATTCTTGATCACGCGATCTCTTCGGTAAATGGAAGATTCACATTATTATCTGAGTGCTTTTCAACATTCTGCTTTCTGTATGAGTTTCACAACATTTCTAATGATGATCTCATGAAAGCCTGCATGGACTTAAATATTAAGTTACAGGTACAGGAGGAAGGAAGTATCGTGAAATATATAGACGGTATACAACTGTTTAATGAAATAACTTCATTCAAAGATATTTTTCCAGGTAAGAAACAGCCAATAGAGATATTAGAAATCATAGTCAAAAATGATCTCATTTCCTGTTTTCCTAATTTTGCTCTAACAGTAAGAATGTTTTTAACCTTGCCTGTTTCTGTGGCTTCAGGAGAAAAAAGTTTCAGCAAATTAAAAATTAGTTGAGAAATTATATGACACAAGAAAGGATTTAAGATTTGACGTCATCTCTATTGAATCCGATTTTATAATTAGGTAATTATGATGATTAGGTACCTAGTCTGTAGACTGTAGAACAACTGATTTATAAACTTTTCGTTGAGTGGGTATTTTTTTTATGCAAAGGTGATATTATTGTTTGTTTTTTATTTTGATAAAGTATTTTGTTGCTATTAACCTATTTATAAGGTGGCCAAAAAAATGAAGTTTTTAAATTTTATTTGCATTTTTACTCATGATTCACTTCTTACACTTATTTCACACACAACGATTGTAACGTACGAATACGATAAAAATACGTAACTATCTAATCTATTTTTTCCTAAAAACTGAAAAATGACAAAACAGCAGCCTAACTATCAATTTAAAGGCATTTGACCTTGAACAGAAAAAAAATTTCGCCAGTAACGCTTTCCTTTTCTGTCACCCCCGTGCCACGAATTACTCACCCTCCCTTCCTCCCATGGAACAAAGCTGTATACGCACTGAGTATGTCCAAAATCGTTGTGTGTGAAACTGTGAAATATACGTTATACAGGTAGAGAAGTTTAAGAGTTTATAGCGTCAACGTTAAATATTAGTCAAAATAAGAAAAAAATCTCTGGAGGGGCGGCACATCTGGTATTTGCACGCGGGTGGCCAATACCCTATGATCGGCCCTGCAGGGTGTATAGCCTTTGAGTGAAGATGTCATCGACATTATTTTGAATAAGGCACTTCCCTTTTTTTAATTTGCAGATTTCCCTTGCTGAGCTGCTTCCAAAAACGTATCACAAATTGATTCAAATCGGTACAAGGTGGACAAAAACACAAAAGTTGTTTGTTATTTTAACATTGTATCTATCCATTTTTGGGGTGTAAGGGGTAGTACTAATAATCAGAACGAAACTACCCAAATGTCAACCTCACCTGCTCGAGTGGTGATCTTTGATCACCCGGTGCACCCTGCTAGATAACAAACGAGGCTCTGATGACCGAACATTGGCGGTATAACCATAACTCTCATCAAACAGGACTGAATCCCTGTAACAGACCGAATAAAGGCAAGGGTAAACCACTTTCAGATATAAATAATGTTTCATTCCCAAGAGAATCATGGCAACTTTCAACTCAAAACAAGTCCGGAGTCTAAATAGTTCCTCAATGGGATCTTCTGGAGGAACTGATTTGAAAATGAACACACAGAGTTAAAATAGACAGACTCTCCGAAAACCCAAAAGAATAGCTACCTGGAATGTAAGGGGACTGGTATAACAACCAGGGAAGCTCCTAATAATCGAAAAAGAGACAACATTGATATCCTAGGAATCAGTGAAACTCACTGGAAGGGGAAGGGTCACTTCCAGAGTATTTCAGGCAATATTATTTATTTCTCAGGCCATGCAGAGGAAAGCATTAACGGTGCCGCGATAATAGTGCCCAATACATTGCAGAATTTTGTTTGTGGTTATGATGCAGTTAATGACAGGATCATTCACCTCCGTTTCCAAAGTTCAACATGCACTCTGCTCATAATTCAGGTCTACGCCCCAACCTCTACGGCAGATGAGATCATATTAGAAGATTTTTATACGGCTCTATATACTGAGCTTGTCAATATTCCCAACAAAGATATTACAATGATATTGGGAGGTTTTAACTCCAAAATAGGTGCCACGAACATTGACCACTACATGAGACAGGTCGTCGGAGAATTTGGACTGGGTGAGAGGAATGAAAGGGAAGAAAAGCTAATGGATTTCTGCTTGCAAAAGAGACTCTCCATAATGAACACATATTTCAAGAATCATCCACGCAGATTCTACACGTAGAAATCGCCGGGTGACAGATATAGAAATCAAATAGATTTTATCTTAATCAATACAAGATGGAAAACTTCTGTGAGTAATGCTAAAACGTTTCCAGGTGCGGACTGTGGTAGTGACCATCAACTGCTAGTAATGGATTTCAGACTTAGATTTAAAAATATTCGTGGACCCTCGACCAGACAGAATAGGTTAACACCAGAAGAATTGGATATTTTCAGAGACAGTATTAAACCAGTATTAGCAAATATAAAATGCAACGATGAAGCCGAGGAATCGTGGATATGTCTTAGGGAGGGTCTCCTGAAAACGGCTAGCCAATGTCGCCGACCAAGAAATGTGAATGGTCGCAAACCATGGATCAGCGACGAGACATGGCAAGTAATAGAACAGAGGAAACAACTGAAAAAAGGTCATCTCGATGAAACGACCTATAGATCTCTATCAAAAGATATTCAGAAGAGATGTCGTAAAGACAGAAGAAACTACATATTCAATATATGTTAAGAGAATTACACTCGCACCGAATTGAAACCAAAGATCTGTTTCAAAAGGTAAAACTTCTCGCAAGAGAATTCAAACCGCGCAATTATGCAATTCAAACTGAACATGGCGCTGTCGTTGGGGACATCGAAGCAATATTAAACGTTTGGCAGAAATATTGCACAGATTTGTTCAAAGAACAGCAGACTCTAGAAGGAGACGATAGAATTCTCAATATAAATGAAATAACGCACGAACCTGACATCATGCGTGCAGAGGTAGAGGAAGCAATAGCACATTTGAAAAGAGGAAAATCACCAGGCGGTGACAATATAATGGGAGAACTGTTACAGAATTTGGATCAACAGGGCATTAAAATCTCAACCGATCTGTGTAATATAATATGGAAGCATGGTCTATGGCCCAAAGACTAGTCTACCTCTATATTCATTCCACTTCATAAAAAGGGTGCAACCACAAAGTGTAGCAACTACCGTACCATTTCTTTGATATCACATCCGAGTAAGATTCTACTTCGTATTATAAAGCGACGTTTAGAGACATATCTAGATCGACAGATTCCTCAGGAACAGGCAGGGTTTGTGAAGGGCAATGGTACCAGATAACCGATGTTCAATCTACGACAATGCAAAGAATTCAATATCCCAATGGTCATCTGCTTTTTGGCCTACCAAAAGGCCTTTGACTGTGTCAACTGGAAAATGCCGTGGAGAGTTCTCCGAGAGATGGGAGTGCCTGAACATCTAATTGCACTCATAAAAAACCTTTACGACAAGAGCATGGTCAAAGTCAGAATAGAGAACCAGCACTCTCTCCCATTTAAGACCTGCAGGGGCGTTCGTCAGGTATGCACCCTCTCTCCAGATCTCTTTAACATCTACGGAGAATACATAATGAGAAAGGCATTGGATGATTGGCATGGATGAATCTCAATTGCGGGTAAAAATATCACGAATCTGAGATATACAGACGATACAACATTAATAGCTGCGTCAGAAGAGGAAATGCTGGATCTCCTAAACAGAGTGGAGACAGGGAACAATAACTGTGGCCTTATGATAAACGCGGAGAAAACCAAAATTATAATAGTCGATCGTTCAAACACTCTGCAATTGACAGATGATATACAAAGATTTCAAATAGTTGACCACATCATGTACCTGGGCTCATATATTAGTAACACGGGTTAAAGTGAAAGTGATATCCGAAGAAGAATTGGACTAGCGAAAGGTTCAATGAGTCGACTACACAAGATTTGGAAAGATAGATGTATTACTAAAAACACTAAAATGAAACTAGTTCAATCGTTGATTTTTTCCATTTTCCGATATGGACCTGAAACGTGAACAGCAGACAGAAACAGAATTGATGCCTTCGAGATGTGGTGCTGGAGACGCATGCTCAGAATTCCGTGGACGGCGCACAGGACGAACTAGTCAATCCTTAGAGAACTGAACATCCGCAATAGACTCTCTTCTGCCTGTCTGGCGAGCATATTGAAATTTTTGGACATATTGTGCGAAGGGATGAAAACAACCTGGAGAAGCTGATAGTGTCGGGAAATACAGAAGAGCGAAGGTTCAGAGGACGATCACCAATCAGATGGACTGATCAGATCCAAAAGGCCACCTAGTTCGTTCTGCCGCTCTGTAAATGTAGCCCAGGATCGAAGTCAATGGAGAGAAATAACGTCACTAGCTGTCGGTGATCACGATTCTCAGTAATGAGAGAACGACGATAGAAGAAAAATCTACGTTACATTGGTATCGTTACGTGTACCCCGTGCTCTTCAAGTTTTCGAGGACTTGCTACGACTTGTCCAAGATTTCGATAACGGAGAGAAATGCCGTCGGTATCGGAGGCTAATGGGTCCAGCTACCTATCGGGAGCGTTCCCGAGTTGCGGATAGTGGACGGCCAGAGACTTCCCGTACGTATGTACAGGAAAGAACTGGTCCATTGGTAAAAAAGGAGGGGGGTGAGGGTTATAAACGCCCAACAATGCCCATTCCGAATACCCAATCGCTGACGAGCTTGCGACACAAACAGCAAACTGCATGGGTAAGGACTGTAAGGGTATGCCCAGCTCTGCGGATCAGGAGGCTTGGTTTAATCGCCCGACCTGTGTGGACGAGGGCCACTATAAAAACCTTCCAAATCCCAAGGACGAGTAGTTGCCAAAAGGATGGATGGCCGTGGGACAGTTGTTCCCTAGACCACTAACCTCGGAGCACCTGGCGCAACCCGTTGTACTCGTATGTACCCTTGTACCCGCATTAGGAGCTCTGCATGTACTAACCTCTTTGAAGGAAACGGAGGCCATGGAGACTACAGAGTCTCAACCGTAGCCAAATACCTCCGAACCCTAAGCCGCGGGGAGACGCTACAGCTAATCCTGTTGAACAGAATGTTCCACATGAGGAACTTTCAGGTGCCAGGGAAGGAAGCTTAAAAGAATGAAGGGAGAAGGCGTTGATACCAAGACAGTGGTGTTGCCAATGCCCTCAACATCGAAACAGGGTGAAAACCAGCTGACAACGGGCGTTAAGTGAGCTATGTCAGCCAGAAGCACTCCTGAAGAAAAATAATAAAGCCAAATGGACCGCCGGCACTAGTACTACTAGTGATATGAAGTACAGTATGGCCCTCAAAGGGAACAAGGTAGCCGTGGTCCCTTTTGAAGAGAGCCTGACCAAAATGATCGACGAGGTGCGCCTAGGTTTGAAGCCAGTAGATACATGTGTACGAATTCAAGAATTAATCTTAAATTATTCCTGCATTATGAACTACTCACATTCATTTTCACCCCTGTATAATAATTATTACACATTCCATATATATTACAAATAAATAAATTACTCATCACCTATTTAATATTCCAATTTTTACACAAATACCAATTTTAACCTTCCTCTCATAAAAAATTGTATCCTAACTTCCCAGTCGAGGATACATGAATACCATATCGCTTCTTCTTTTTTAAAAATACCCATTATACGCAACAAACCGTGTGGTTCTGCACGTACACATTTCGCAAAACAAGCAATTCTTGGCCCCTTTCTCACGACACTCTAGAAAATTTAATCAGCTTATAAATATCCTTCCAGCCTACAAATTCTCCTCTTCATCGTCAGAACGTCAACCGAGCAAGTGCTATTAAAATCACTCATTTACCGGCAAATGCATACCCGGCATTTTAATGAATAATTAATTTAAATCATCATTAACATATGAAGTTCAAATTCTAAAAAACATAAAAATGAATCAGTAAAGTAAGAGTATCTCAACAAACATCCTCTTTGGACATTCAAGGTTCTACAAGGAAACTTGCAGAACGCAAAGTTGGTCACTGCTGTTCCAAGTACATCAAAGTACAGACTACGATGGGACTACCAAGGAAGGAAATCAGGAGAAGCTGCTCTACATAATTTGGTTATGGGTCTCAAATGGAGTCTGAATAATAAAGAAATAGCACTTATAGCATTTTTAGACATTGAAGTGTTTTTGCATTGATGTCATCTATAAACAAATCTCTCAATAAAAGAGGGATAAACAATACCACCTACAAACGGATAAGATCCATGCTAAAGCATAGGAGAATATCGACACACATGCATGATATAACGTACACCGTTAGGACAACTAGAGGATGACCTCAAGGTAGAGTACTCTCACCACTACTGTGGATGACTTGACCTGCAGGCTAAACGATCACTGCTTATAGACGCATGGCTTCGCGGACGACCTAGTGATTGTCACCAAGGGGAAATTCCCGGAGAATGTCTAACAAGAAGCACTACGAATTGTGAAAGACTGGTGCCTTAAAAACAACCTATCAGTCCAAAGACAACCACCTAGTTGCTTTCACGAATAGAAGAGCTCTTCCGCAGGCAGAGTACAACTGTTCGGAGAAAAACTAGAAATATCTAAAGAGGACAAATATCTGGGAGTCACACTTATTCTAAATTGAATTGGAGGGCACACCTGAAAAAAATTACTACCAGGCTCTTCTGGCAATGCGGAAAAGTTATGGGCAAAGCCGGGGGAATACGACATAAGGTCGTACACCGACTTTACACAACGATCACGTGTGGAAGGATAGTCTGATGGAGAAGCACAGAAGTTTCTCAGTGGAGAATAAATTAACTAGAATCCAAAGACACCATTATTGAAAGCCCTTATAGATCTTCCTTCTCTGGAGCTTTTTGTTAGGGCAGAGGCAATTATGGTGATCCTCAGACTGAAATCGGGAGGCATGTGGACCCCGAACAATATTCGTGGAGGACATACTGATACAACTAGGACAATACTAGATGGACCCAGTTTTCAAATAAGTCTGGGTAGTATGATACCAGAGAATATATTCACTGACCGAATTATTATCGTTATTCCATTTAGGAAACAGGTGATGCACTCGGGTAATCCTGGAGACATCATCTGGTTCACCGATGGCTCTAAAATGAACCGCGGCACTGGGGCTTGTATAAATGGACCTAGGAAGAGAATGTTCTTCAGCCTTGGTCTATATATGTCTGTATTTCAGACAGAAAAAATCGCTATTATAGCCTGTATTGATGAAAACATCAAGAGATGTTATACCGGACACAAAATTGAAATATATACTGACAACCAGGCTTAAAGTTATCAGCAATCCAACCACTAAATCTAGACTGGTAAAAAACTGTAGAGTCCCTTAATAAGCTGGTAAGAGACACCACAGTGTCTCTAATATGGGTGCCGAGATATGAAGGCATTGCAGGTAATGAGTTAGCGGACCAGCTAGCTAAACAAGGCTCTAAAGGATACTTCATAGGTCCGGAACTGTTATGTGAAATCACAAAGGATTGCATAAGAGGGGGAATTCGGAGCTGGCTAGACAAGGAATACCAAATCAAATGGAGAATGACAGAAGGTCACCTTCACACATAAAGCTAACTGAAATAACAAGCTAACAAAGAACCCTCAATAAGGTAATTGAAACTGAGCAAGAGACATTTGAGGACAGTTACCGATTTGGTTACTGGACACTGTGTCCTAAGTAAACATCTATACAAAATGGGAAGAGGTAGTGACATATATGTAGGAAATGTGAACTAAAGGATGAAATACCTACTTACTTTCTCAGATATACTTAATTTATTTGATGTATGCATTAATCAGAATTATTTCTTTTTTGACAATAAGATATATATTCAAAATGAAGGTTTACCAATGGCAAGCCCTACATCACAAATTTTGGCAAACATATTTATGAACAGTTTAGAAAGACAAATCTTTGAATGTAATATTTCAAAAAATTTCATATTTTGGTATAGAGAGAGAGTGAGAGAGAGAGACAGACAGACAGAGAGAAAGAGAGAGAGCAGCGTTATTTTCCTGAACATTTCTTAAATTTTATGGACAAAGCGACATAATTTAATAATAGATAAAAATAGATATAAATATATATATATATATATATATATATATATATATATATATATATATATATATATATATATATATTCATTTATATTTCTTGGGCATTTTTGGTCCTGGATTAATTAAAACATTAGATGATTTTTAATTTTATATTGTAATACATTAACGTTTCGGTCGTTTTTGACCTTCATCAGAATATAAAACACTAAAATAGAAGTTGGTTTTTAAAATCCTAGTGTATACATTGTAAAACTATGACATACCTGTGGATTATATTCCAGCGAGTGCCACATCACATATTAAATTAAGTTAAAATAAAATGAACTTCAACGATACATTTAAAAACATTTTACAAGTAACGGTGTGTGTATCTCAACCTTCATAGTAGTACTGGTGTCTATGGCTAATGGTATTATTTGAAAATGTTGTTTTTTCCTATACGCATTTATTTCTTTTTAATAATAGTTGTTATGGTTTTTGTTGGGTAACATACATGAAATAGTTGTTTACTTTATTATTCTATTTTATTATATTATTATAAATTTTGCTTAAAGATTTTGTGTCGGTTTTGTAATTTAGGTTTTTTTTATTTCTCTGTATTTCTATAGTTTCATAAATTTCTCTTTTTCTGGTGTGACTTTCACTTTTTAAAATTTTTGTGTTCTCAAAATCAAAACTATGCTTTTTATCTTGCATATGTGTTGTTAATGCAGTTTTATTTTTCTTATCGTACTTGTGACCATTTAACCGATTTTTTAAATATTGGCTAGTTTGCCCGATATAGACACTGTCGCAGTCCCCGCATGGAATTTGATAAAGTATATTGCTCTTCTTTTGATCAGGAATTTTTGACTTTAATTTACTGAAGTTGGATTTTGAGAGGTTGTACCCTTTATGTGCAATTGTAATGTTATGGCTTTTAAAAATGTTGTTGAATTTTTCGGATAGTCCTGGTATGTAAGGCAAGGAAAGGTACTTTTGATTGTTTGTTTGGTTTTTTTGGAGATTTTGATTATGGAACGTATGAATGCGTTTTTTAAAGATGGTGTTTATCAGTTTTTCTGGGTAGTTATTGATTTTAAGGGCTTCCTTTGCTTTTTTTATAGAATTTTCCCGGAATTCAGGGCAAGACAGTTTAATTGCCCGATTGGCTAGACCAATGATTACTGACTTTTTTTGGGACATGGGGTGTTGTGAATTGAAATTCAGGTATCTGGATGACCAGGTTTCTTTCGTATACCACTCTGTTTTTATATTATTGTTTTTGTGATGGAGTGTTAAGTCCAAAAAAGAAATTTTATTTTGTTTTTCTACTTCTATTGTGAATTGAAGTTTGTTGTGGTAACTGTTAAATTTATCTAGGATGGTTTGAGTTTTATTTTTTGGTACGGCAGTGATAAAATCATCTACATAGCGAAAGAAAAAAGGAGTGTGAAAATTTAAACTTTTTAGAATGGTTTCTTCCAAGTCTTCCATCACTATCTGGGCTATTACGCTGGAGATTGATGCTCCCATAGCACAACCATCAATTTGTTTGAAAAATTTTTCTTTGTACATGAAATAAGTAGAGTTAAGAGTGAGTTCTATAGCTTCTAGGAACTCATTTAAAGGAATATCGGTATATCTACTTATTTTGTCGAACTTTTTTGTTATTATTTCTTTAGCTTTTGTTATTGGTATGCTAGTGTATAACGATACTACATCTAGGGATATTAAGGAGTACTCATTTGGTATAAGTAAGTTTTTTATTTTATTTTTGAGGTCTACAGAGTCTTTAATGTAGTAATTATTTTGATTAATAACATTTTGTAGAATTCCTTTTAAATATTTTGAAAGTTTTTCAAAGGGTGATTGGATACAGGAAACGATTGGTCTAAGGGGTATTCCCTGTTTGTGTATTTTAGGAAGGCCGTATATTCTTGGAGGTTGGGCATTTAGGATTTTTAGGTTTTTAGCCGTATTTGGTGAAATATACATTAAATTTTCCCAGCGAGATATTAACGAGTTGTTATTTTTTTGGTAAATATTAGTTGGGTCTGCTTTTAATTCTTTATAGATGTTATTTTCTTGCAAAAGGTCGTTAATTTTTTTATCGTAATCATTTTCATACATAATACCAGTTTTATTTGATTTATCAGAATTTAGGATAAGTAAGTTTTTATTTTTATTAAGAAATGTTTTGGTTTTGTCAACCATATTCAAAAATGATTTTTGTCGTTTTATATGCAAATTTTTTTTATTATTATTAAAATTATTTTTGTAATTTGTTATTATATTACAACATTTTGACCTTAGTTCGTCTTTGGTTACATGGTTAAGACTTTCTAGGGAGATTTCTATGTTTGTAATTATGTCTGAAACTGGTATATCCTCAGGGTTTTTTAAAGGTATCGCAAAGTTGGGCCCTAAACTAAGTACTTCGTTGACATAGTCCGGGATGTCGACGTGTGTAAGATTTTCTACCCAGCAAGGGTTGCTAACAGAGAGTTTTTTTATTTTATTACTAAGGTTGTTGATTTTATTTATATTTTTTTGTTTGATTTTCTGAAACATAGTTTCGACTTTTTTTGATTCGTTATCAATAAATAAAGTAAACAAGTCATGTGGTAATAGGGTTTGCAAAACCTGTTTTGTATTGTTGATGTTAGTTTGTATAAGATGTAAAGTTTTTGTTGTATCTGTTATCAAGAGATTTAAAGTATCGTGTACGAATTTTTTTAAGATGCACTCGCTGAACTTTCGTCCAAGGTCTTTACAGTTGAAAGTTATATGATTTACTTTTAGTTTGAGAAAGGTTGGTGTCAAATTTTCTTCTTTGCATCTGAGAAGAAAAATTCGTCTATTTTTCTGTTTACATTGCTGTATATGTAGTTTAGAAAAATATTTCATTTGGGATGTCGTGATTTCTCCATAGTTCTTAGCAATATCTTTGTAGGAAAGCATATTTTCACCCATGCTTAAATATATTTAGAAAATTCGAGTTTTTTTCTTGGACCTTAAAGTTTATATTTTTTTCATTTATATTTCTTGGGCATTTTTGGTCCTGGATTAATTAAAACATTAGATGATTTTTAATTTTATATTGTAATACATTAACGTTTCGGTCGTTTTTGACCTTCATCAGAATATAAAACACTAAAATAGAAGTTGGTTTTTAAAATCCTAGTGTATACATTGTAAAACTATGACATACCTGTGGATTATATTTCAGCGAGTGCCACATCACATATTAAATTAAGTTAAAATAAAATGAACTTCAACGATACATTTAAAAACATTTTACAAGTAACGGTGTGTGTATCTCAACCTTCATAGTAGTACTGGTGTCTATGGCTAATGGTATTATTTGAAAATGTTGTTTTTTCCTATACGCATTTATTTCTTTTTAATAATAGTTGTTATGGTTTTTGTTGGGTAACATACATGAAATAGTTGTTTACTTTATTATTCTATTTTATTATATTATTATAAATTTTGCTTAAAGATTTTGTGTCGGTTTTGTAATTTAGGTTTTTTTTATTTCTCTGTATTTCTATAGTTTCATAAATTTCTCTTTTTCTGGTGTGACTTTCACTTTTTAAAATTTTTTTAATGAATTCCGGGAAAATTCTATAAAAAAAGCAAAGGAAGCCCTTAAAATCAATAACTACCCAGAAAAACTGATCACCATCTTTAAAAAACGCATTCATAAGTTCCATAATCAAAACCTCCAAAAAAACCAAACAAACAATCAAAAGTACCTTTCCTTGCCTTACATACCAGGACTATCCGAAAAATTCAACAACATTTTTAAAAGCCATAACATTACAATTGCACATAAAGGGTACAACCTCTCAAAATCCAACTTCAGTAAATTAAAGTCAAAAATTCCTGATCAAAAGAAGAGCAATATAGTTTATCAAATTCCATGCGGGGACTGCGACAGTGTCTATATCGGGCAAACTAGCCAATATTTAAAAAATCGGTTAAATGGTCACAAGTACGATAAGAAAAATAAAACTGCATTAACAACACATATGCAAGATAAAAAGCATAGTTTTGATTTTGAGAACACAAAAATTTTAAAAAGTGAAAGTCACACCAGAAAAAGAGAAATTTATGAAACTATAGAAATACAGAGAAATAAAAAAAACCTAAATTACAAAACCGACACAAAATCTTTAAGCAAAATTTATAATAATATAATAAAATAGAATAATAAAGTAAACAACTATTTCATGTATGTTACCCAACAAAAACCATAACAACTATTATTAAAAAGAAATAAATGCGTATAGGAAAAAACAACATTTTCAAATAATACCATTAGCCATAGACACCAGTACTACTATGAAGGTTGAGATACACACACCGTTACTTGTAAAATGTTTTTAAATGTATCGTTGAAGTTCATTTTATTTTAACTTAATTTAATATGTGATGTGGCACTCGCTGGAATATAATCCACAGGTATGTCATAGTTTTACAATGTATACACTAGGATTTTAAAAACCAACTTCTATTTTAGTGTTTTATATTCTGATGAAGGTCAAAAACGACCGAAACGTTAATGTATTACAATATAAAATTAAAAATCATCTAATGTTTTAATTAATTCAGGACCAAAAATGCCCAAGAAATATAAATGAAAAAAATATAAACTTTAAGGTCCAAGAAAAAAACTCGAATTTTCTAAATATATTTAAGCATGGGTGAAAATATGCTTTCCTACAAAGATATTGCTAAGAACTATGGAGAAATCACGACATCCCAAATGAAATATTTTTCTAAACTACATATACAGCAATGTAAACAGAAAAATAGACGAATTTTTCTTCTCAGATGCAAAGAAGAAAATTTGACACCAACCTTTCTCAAACTAAAAGTAAATCATATAACTTTCAACTGTAAAGACCTTGGACGAAAGTTCAGCGAGTGCATCTTAAAAAAATTCGTACACGATACTTTAAATCTCTTGATAACAGATACAACAAAAACTTTACATCTTATACAAACTAACATCAACAATACAAAACAGGTTTTGCAAACCCTATTACCACATGACTTGTTTACTTTATTTATTGATAACGAATCAAAAAAAGTCGAAACTATGTTTCAGAAAATCAAACAAAAAAATATAAATAAAATCAACAACCTTAGTAATAAAATAAAAAAACTCTCTGTTAGCAACCCTTGCTGGGTAGAAAATCTTACACACGTCGACATCCCGGACTATGTCAACGAAGTACTTAGTTTAGGGCCCAACTTTGCGATACCTTTAAAAAACCCTGAGGATATACCAGTTTCAGACATAATTACAAACATAGAAATCTCCCTAGAAAGTCTTAACCATGTAACCAAAGACGAACTAAGGTCAAAATGTTGTAATATAATAACAAATTACAAAAATAATTTTAATAATAATAAAAAAAATTTGCATATAGAACGACAAAAATCATTTTTGAATATGGTTGACAAAACCAAAACATTTCTTAATAAAAATAAAAACTTACTTATCCTAAATTCTGATAAATCAAATAAAACTGGTATTATGTATGAAAATGATTACGATAAAAAAATTAACGACCTTTTGCAAGAAAATAACATCTATAAAGAATTAAAAGCAGACCCAACTAATATTTACCAAAAAAATAACAACTCGTTAATATCTCGCTGGGAAAATTTAATGTATATTTCACCAAATACGGCTAAAAACCTAAAAATCCTAAATGCCCAACCTCCAAGAATATACTGCCTTCCTAAAATACACAAACAGGGAATACCCCTTAGACCAATCGTTTCCTGTATCCAATCACCCTTTGAAAAACTTTCAAAATATTTAAAAGGAATTCTACAAAATGTTATTAATCAAAATAATTACTACATTAAAGACTCTGTAGACCTCAAAAATAAAATAAAAAACTTACTTATACCAAATGAGTACTCCTTAATATCCCTAGATGTAGTATCGTTATACACTAGCATACCAATAACAAAAGCTAAAGAAATAATAACAAAAAAGTTCGACAAAATAAGTAGATATACCGATATTCCTTTAAATGAGTTCCTAGAAGCTATAGAACTCACTCTTAATTCTACTTATTTCATGTACAAAGAAAAAATTTTCAAACAAATTGATGGTTGTGCTATGGGAGCATCAATCTCCAGCGTAATAGCCCAGATAGTGATGGAAGACCTGGAAGAAACCATTCTAAAAAGTTTAAATTTTCACACTCCTTTTTTCTTTCGCTATGTAGATGATTGTATCACTGCCGTACCAAAAAATAAAACTCAAACCATCCTAGATAAATTTAACAGTTACCACAACAAACTTCAATTCACAATAGAAGTAGAAAAACAAAATAAAATTTCTTTTTTGGACTTAACACTCCATCACAAAAACAATAATATAAAAACAGAGTGGTATACGAAAGAAACCTGGTCATCCAGATACCTGAATTTCAATTCACAACACCCCATGTCCCATAAAAAGTCAGTAATCATTGGTCTAGCCGATCGGGCAATTAAACTGTCTTGCCCTGAATTCCGGGAAAATTCTATAAAAAAAGCGAAGGAAGCCCTTAAAATCAATAACTACCCAGAAAAACTGATAAACACCATCTTTAAAAAACGCATTCATAAGTTCCATAATCAAAACCTCCAAAAAAACCAAACAAACAATCAAAAGTACCTTTCCTTGCCTTACATACCAGGACTATCCGAAAAATTCAACAACATTTTTAAAAGCCATAATATTACAATTGCACATAAAGGGTACAACCTCTCAAAATCCAACTTCAGTAAATTAAAGTCAAAAATTCCTGATCAAAAGAAGAGCAATATAGTTTATCAAATTCCATGCGGGGACTGCGACAGTGTCTATATCGGGCAAACTAGCCAATATTTAAAAAATCGGTTAAATGGTCACAAGTACGATAAGAAAAATAAAACTGCATTAACAACACATATGCAAGATAAAAAGCATAGTTTTGATTTTGAGAACACAAAAATTTTAAAAAGTGAAAGTCACACCAGAAAAAGAGAAATTTATGAAACTATAGAAATGCAGAGAAATAAAAAAAAACCTAAATTACAAAACCGACACAAAATCTTTAAGCAAAATTTATAATAATATAATAAAATAGAATAATAAAGTAAACAACTATTTCATGTATGTTACCCAACAAAAACCATAACAACTATTATTAAAAAGAAATAAATGCGTATAGGAAAAAACAACATTTTCAAATAATACCATTAGCCATAGACACCAGTACTACTATGAAGGTTGATATACACACACCGTTACTTGTAAAATGTTTTTAAATGTATCGTTGAAGTTCATTTTATTTTAACTTAATTTAATATGTGATGTGGCACTCGCTGGAATATAATCCACAGGTATGTCATAGTTTTACAATGTATACACTAGGATTTTAAAAACCAACTTCTATTTTAGTGTTTTACATTCTGATGAAGGTCAAAAACGACCGAAACGTTAATGTATTACAATATAAAACTAAAAATCATCTAATGTTTTAATTAATCCAGGACCAAAAATGCCCAAGAAATATAAATGAAAAAAATATAAACTTTAAGGTCCAAGAAAAAAACTCGAATTTTCTAAATATATATATATATATATATATATATATATATATATATATATATGTATATATATTTAATATTCTTTAATTTATATTTGCCCCAAGTTGTGGTGACAAATTGTTATATTCCAATTGAATTTTATATAATTGTATATAACATTTTTATGGACAGTTTAGAAAGAAAAATCTTTGAAATTAATATTTCAAAAAGTGTTTTATTTTGGTATAGATATGTAGATGATATATTAGCTTGTTTTATAGGTAGTGAACGACAACTAGATATATTTTTCAACTATATCAATAATTTACACCCAAAAATTAAGTTTACATTAGAAGTTGAAGAAAATAACTCAATCAATATTCTTGATTTAAAAATTCAAAGTGTTCAAATTTACAAAAAACCAACATACACTGATGTAACTATTCCATATAGTTCCAATCATCCCATGTCACATAAACTAGCAGCATATAATTCAATGATACATAGAGCACTTTCAGTTCCTATGTATAAATGTAATTTTGATAGAGAAATTAATACAATTAAACAAATAGCAACATCCAACGGTTATCCATTACATATGAAAATTAAACTATTCAATAAAAAAGGCGGAAAAGTGGCATTACAACTAATATTTCCTAAGCAAACTAAAGAAACAAAATGTTATAAAACCATCACATATGCTGGAAATATTTCTAATAAAATTTCAAAGATTATATCTTAAGCAACAAAAACAAGAATTTCTTTTAAAACAGAAAGTAACGTGAGTACAAAAGGGGATCTGATACGGCACTTGAATAAAATTGTTTCATCGATAATTTGAAACAGATTAAGAGAAATTGTAGATAATATTATTGAACATGATTAATTGCTCCATGGAAGTGACCACACCTTGTTGTCGAAAAAATGACATGAAACGATTTCGAAAATAAAATAAAAGTAATTTTATTGTTTATCGATATACAACAAAACACTAACAATGAAAACTTTTTAAATTTATTGAAGGAGCTATGAAATAGGAATGCATCATTGGCATCAACTACTAAAGTTATTTACTCTTCTGCGTAGGCTTTGTTACTGTTTTCCCAGCGCCACAAAGGAACAGCACTGTCAAATAAAATAAACGTGTAATAAAATTAATTCTAATATATTCGCAAATCTTTTTTGTTACTATATTAACAGTCAACCTGTTAAATTCAGCGAAAAAAATAACCCGCCTAGCGTAGTGAATACGAGAACAATATTTCAAAAAAATGACATTGTACTTTATTTTCTAAAATTTTCCTGCAGCCAGCAGCAGTATGTACTTGTGACAAGAAATATTATTTATCCACTTCACTAGAATAAAAAATAATTAGTTAAAAAAGATATCTGTTATAATTAAGCATGGATAATACATATTTTAAGTTTGTCATAGGAGTGTTATCTGTTGCCCAATCGACGAATGATGGGTTTTATTTGAATGGTGGATTTGGAGAATGTATACCAAAGATGTTCCATGTAAAAAATAGTTCTTCTTGTTTCTTGTCCGGCTTTCCGGGTCTGTTCTATAAAACATCGTATTTAAAAACATTTTTCATTATTTACGAGGACGATTTGACAAACATCGAATTTTCAGTAGTTTGCAGATTTAAATCAGCCTATCACAGGTTTATTTATCTTAAATTACCTATCGTTATTATTGCCCAATGAAAAAAATCTTTAAAAAGTGACGTGCAGATTTTAGGGACACAAAAAATACTACTATGACAAAAAAGTACTCGGAAATTTGAAATGAAACAGCCAAAAATTTTATCTAAATAAGGTTCCCAAGTAATAGTTGGGATGATGACGACCAGCTTTCATACCATCTTATAGGCATCTGAAAATAAGATTGCAGCACTATTGTGGCAAATACTGGAACCTTTTTCACTTGCATTGGTTTTTTATTGATGTATGTTGCTAAATGTGAATTTCTGTTCAAAATAACGTTGTTCAGCAAGTTCATACCTTTATACGAGAATAGTATATGTGAAAAAGTTGATATGTATCATTCATTTTATTGGTAAGTGACCATTTTGACTACAGTTCACAATATATGAAAATTAAATAATTTGAAGATTTTGCTTGACCTAATAATTTTTTTTTATTTCGAAAGTCAACGTATGTTTCCTTATGTTCATAGAATAAACGGTTTTAAAGATTAAAACTAACTTTTCTGCATCTGTGAGATGCCCTGATTAACATTCTATCATAAAATTGTCACTTGGGGGATGTATCGTGTTAACAAACCGAAATTTCTCCAAAAGTAATCAAAAATGAATCCAGATATACTGCATTTATAGGACCCGCTGTACTCACTATAGTCAGCTGAAAATCAATAGGGTACATCTGTGAGACACCTTGAAAAATATCCAATTATAAAATTGGCCACTTATATACACTCCGGAGGCTGTATCGTACTAAACCCGAAATTTCTCCAAAAAGAACAAAAATGTGGCACTTCAGGTACCATAGCACCCGTGGTACTGGCTCTGGTGAGCTAAAAATCAATAAGGTTCATATATACGCCCTGAACAATACTCAATCATAAATTGGGTCTCTTGTATACACGCTGGAGGCTGTATCGTGCTAACAAACTGAAAATTCTCCAAAAATGACAAAAATTTGGTACCTCAAGTACCATCCCAATAAACACACCTACGTAAAAAAACGTTTTTAAAACGTAATAATGTTATTTCAACGTTACTCGTTGAATTTTCAACATTGACAAATTGGTTGAATTCGAAACGTTACATTCCAAACGTTTTTTCAAATTTGAAAACAACGACTTAGCTTAATCCACATGTATTTTCAAAAACGGTTTTTATGGCCGGTATTTTAATGCAGTATTTTTTAACATTATTTATAACCTTTCGCGAGTTATAGACGGTTATACAGAAATGTTTTTAACACGTTGTATATACAACGCTTCTTTAAATCTGGAAACAACGACTTAAAATTGAACTCATATGGATTTACAAAAACGCTTTCTAATCCCGTTATTTTAACGTAATATTTTCAACATTATTTATACTATTTTCCGTGATATACAATGCCATCCAGTAAATGTTTATAATATGTTGTTTTAACAATGCTTTTTTAAATTTGAAAACAACGACTCGATTGAATTCATATGCATTTACAAAAACGCTTTTTATGCCCGTTATTTCAACGTAGTATTTTTAACATTATTCATACCATTTCGCGTGATATAAATAGTTAAGCAGCAATGTTTTTACCGCGTTGTATATACAACGCTTTTTCAAATTTAAAACCACGAATTAATTGAACTCGTATGCATTTACAAAAACGCTTTTAATGCTCGTTATTTTAACGTAGTATTTTTAACATTATTTATACTATTTCGCGTGATATAAACGGTTATACAGTAATATTTTTTAAGACGTACATACAACGCTTTTTTAAATTTGAAAACAACGACTTAATTGAACTCATATGCATTCACGAAAACGCTTTTTGTGTCAGTTATTTTAACGTAGTATTCTTGACATTATTCAAGGTTAGTAGGTTTGCATTACAAATTTACAATAATTTATATAACATAGCTGTTAAATTTTGGTGAGAACGGTGTGTGGGTTATTATTGTTGTCGTTGTTGTCAAACTTCTATCTTCAAAGCATGGTTGATGCAAAATGGCGTAGTTGTAGCTAACCATTCAAAATTGTTATTGTAGGGAATATGCAATATTACGCTTCGTTATATTTAACGCCTTCTCTTGTTAAAATTAAAACGACGCTTGGTGAATACGGGCATTAGTATATAATCAGTTTTATGTTACTTGTTGAATTTTTATTGTTGGCACATTGATTGTATTTCAAACGGATTTATAACGTTGAAACTATGGTATTTTTCTACGTTCATGCAAAAAACCAGACTTCATTGAAATTTATTTAGTGGAAAAACTAGTTCTTTATTGCTCTAGTGCATTATTAATTTTATTGCAAGTGTCATTCTAGTATAGCATTTTGTAATCATGTCAAATATTCAGTCCATTTTCTATGAGATTGTATTACGTTTTAAACAATAACATATTTTATATTATTTTTAATCATTTTACGTTTTTCAATGAAACTACTGTTTCTATATAATTCCACAGTATAATGAAAAAATGATTATATTGTACAATTATTTAGAAACAGTAGTTTCATTTAAAAAAGTAAAATGAGTAGATTCCACCAAGTAAGGGTCGAAACAGTAAATATCATTTTCAATCGTATTTGTTAGAGACTACATTACGAAATTATTAAAAAATGGGTTTTATTGAAAATGTCATTACAAATTATGAATACAAGTGTAAATAAATGCCTCCAACAGAGGTATGTGCTCACGACTATTCTACTATGATTTGAATAATGCAATTGCAGTTCTAGAAACGTCAGTCAAGAATTGACTCTAACAATAACATAGTTAAAAGTTTTATAATGGGTAATATTATTGAAAAAATAGATGATAGCTATGAAGGAATCTCACTTTGGATATATTATACTTAACACAATAATAACAACTAACCATGAACACCGTCAACACGTAATTGACCAGACTTACACTTACGAGTAAGAAATACAACTGTTGTTTTCTATATAGAGCTAAACTATTTATATATGCTGAATCGATATTCTTCAGTCCGTAACACCGTTCGCATTGAAATATTAACCTTGCCCGGGTTGATTGTTTTACAATTTATTAGCGTACTATTCTGAACGTGTTTTATTAATTACCCAAGTGAACGTATTCCCTAAAGAATCGTGGTTCTCTTGTATTGATTAACCTTACTAAGTTTATAAGTGACCTTTTGGTTCAATAACCGTCACATCATCCACTCTTGAAGGAGGAAAATTATCCCTAATAATTTTTCTGTACTAAAACTAAACTGTTTTGTTATTAATTATTCAATTGTTTGTTTGTCTTACATTGTTTATTTGTTTTCATTCACTTGATTGTTTGTTTGTTGTAATTGTCTGTTTGTTATTATTTTTGTTATTTTAAATGGGCCTAAGTAAGGGGAGTCAAACTTTGTTCTTTCCTCTTTCGTTAATATTACTAAATCTCCTATCTTAAAATTTACGAGTGAAGATTCTTTTTCACTCTTATCTACTCTAATTAACTTATGTCTTAACAAAAACTCTATAGCTCGATCGTGCGCGTACTGTAATTTATATTTTAATTATTTATCGTACCTTTTAATTTCTATATTCAAATATTCCGGTATGATAGGCTTTCTACCATACAGTAACTCAAATGGGAATGGAGTGTATCCGTGATACGTGTTAGGTGTTGTATTATAGCAATATGCAAATATTTTCA
The DNA here is from genome assembly GCA_963921935.1 of Galeruca laticollis. Lineage (NCBI taxonomy): Eukaryota > Metazoa > Arthropoda > Insecta > Coleoptera > Chrysomelidae > Galeruca > Galeruca laticollis. Next base: position 247,658,166 of record OY998175.1, read on the forward strand.
CAAATTCACACCAATTATCTCTAGATTCATTTATGAAATTTCTTACATACTCGTTGAACGTTCGATGAAGTTTTTCACAGCTCCCTATCGATTCGTTGTGATACGCTGTTGTGTTTTATTTTTAAGAGTACTGCTAACTTACTCCTCATTACTTCGTTCTTATGTTCCTCGATCTGTCCTTATTTCTTTCATTAAATCATAGGCTGGTATAAAGTTATCAAATATCGCTTTCGCAATGGCCGTTGCTTCTTTGTTCCTGACCGGTATCATGACCGCATATTTTGTCAGTTCACGCAGTGTCGTAATACAATAACGATTTCCATTGTTACTTTCTACAAAAGGACCTATCGTGTCTATATATTGTATTGGTTTCGTTATTCTTTTATTTTAATACAATTTATAATTTGATTATACCAAATGTATTATTATTTTCAATATTAATTTATTTATCAAGAAAATTGTATTTCTTATTATTGCCCAGACTATTATTTAACTTTGATAGCTTTAGATGGTTTATATGGCTTCAATTATTGGATCGTGAAATTGAAATGAACAATTGATCATTTTAGGATTTTTTTTTTAATTATAGAAGTTTTTAAAGAGAAATATGTATGCATGTACTATGTCTAAGTAAATACAATTATTTTATGACAATTAATAATTTTGAATGCATTCCTCAATTTTAAATAAAAGTCTAATGTATTATAGAGATCTCTGATAAAATGTTTCCGTCACTTTCTAAACCAATCCTCACTCTAAACATCATTCTGCTGCATTGTCCAAAAACTTTATTGACAAGCTCCTTCCAAATTTTACTGGCAATATCTCGTTTACCACCCCAGACGTATATATTCTTCAACAGGATACACACTTATCTTCTATATTTTTATTATTATTATCTAATTGGTTTACATTTCTTTCTTTGTTGAATGTAAAAACGTTTTTTTTTCCTGCTTATTGTCGAGATCAATTATAATATATCTTTTGACGTTTTAAATCTCACTGACATTTCGAATTCCATCCATAATCCACATCGTTAAGCGTTGCTAGGGAAACTTTATCTATGCAGTATGAATTGTATAAGAAAACGCTATACCAGTCCCAAGCCTGGGGCCTCACCACGCAAGAGGTGAGGAAGTGTGGAGGGATCGAGGAGTAACACCTCGCAAAAAAACCTGGATTCAGCTAGTCCCGGCTGATAGCACCCTGTAAGGGCCCTTGTCCAGGGTTACGGATGAAGACCCCAAGGACGGGAAAGGCGTAGAGGAAGAATCCTCAAAATGGTAGAACCGCTGGAAGGGGTAATCCTCGATTTTAGGAATAGTATAAAATCAAAAAATGGAAGATGGATCTCTAGAGTCGTAGAGGAGAAGACAACTGTCTAGGAGAGGGACACTCCGAAATCAAAGCTCTTGTCCTCCGTGATGGGGGTTGAGGCATCGGGCCAACCCCTCGATAGTGGTCAAAAAACTAAAAGGTTAAAAATTCTAGTAAAAATTGGCCTCAGAACCTGCGGAACAAAAGAAGAGGACCCAAGCTTAGAAAACGGACAATGAATATTGGTACTTGGAACGTTCAAGGCCTCTCCCAAAATTTAGACGGTGTAATATCCGAAGTAAAGAACGCAAAGATGTATATAGTGGTGCTGACCGAAACAAAGAGAAAATGAGTATGCTTAGAAAATCTAGGACAATATGACCACTTTTGCTCAGGGGTATCAAAAGACAAAAGAGCCCAACAATAAGTGTCTATACTTATTCGTAAAAATCTGAAAAGGTGCATCACATCCTGGGAAGCAATCAGTCAACGAATCATGAAAATGAACCTAAGTATACATGGAAATACAGTTACAATTATAGGAGCGTACGCTATTAATGATGACGCCTTAGTCAATGATAAAGATGAATTCTTCGAAAAACTGGCATACGAAATCTCCAAAATTGGAACATCTCGAGAAATAATACTGATAGGAGACCTAAACTCTAGAACGGGAAAGATACAGCAAGATAAAATAGTGGAACAATTCGGAGAAGACACTGTAAATGGCATTGGAAATAGACTAATCAATATGTGCGACCAAAACAACCTGCGAATTCTGAACGGATTTTTTCAACATCGAGAAATACATAAGTATACCTGGGTGCAACTCTAGAAACATAAAAACTATCAAAGATTATGTGATAGTCCGGCAAACTACTACACTGAAAATACAGGACGTTAGAGCCTATAGAGGCGCGGCGTGTGGAAGTGACCACCATCTTGTCAAAGCCAAAATACTACCTTTCCGTGTAACAAAGGAAAAGGAAAAGACACCAGCGAACAAGTACAAAAAAATACAGAAATCAGGTACAACCTAGATAGCCTTAACCAAGATAGCGTAAAGGAATTTAAAAAAAAAACGACTTGATAAAAAACTCAAACAAGGAAACTTTGAAAACATGGAAGATCAATACGAGTATCTTAAAAGATGTTTTAAAAACGCTCCACTGGAAGCCCTGGGAGAATATGCAAAGCCCAATCGAAGAACGCCATATTGGTGGGATGAAGAAATAGAAGAAATGATAAAAATAAAGAGTTACAAATACAACAGATTTTTCAACACAAAGTCGGATCAAGATAAAAAAGAATATAAAACAGCCCAAAGGAAGGTACGCACAGCTATATAAAAAAAGAAGAGCGAAAGCTGGAAAAGAAACTGCACAAGACTCAATACATACCTGAGAGGTAGTAGAAGTACCGAAAGTAGAAAAATGTTAAGATCTCTTCGTCAAGAAAAGACAAAAGATATTATCTCTCCAATAACGTTAGAAGAATGGGATAAATACTTCGCGAAACTGCTGACTAAGCAAAGGATACAATATCAGCAACTACAACAGCCACAATTCGACACTCAAATACGAACCACAGCATCCCCACTTAGAAAGAGCAACAAAGAAGTAAAACTGATTTGTCAAGCACTGAAAAACAGAAAATCTCCTGGCCCCGGATATATACCCCGGAGTTACTTAAACACGGTACAGAAAAGCTATATCGATGTGTGTGTTAATTTTAGAGGAATCGCTGTGCTTGGTACTATTTCGAGAGTCTATGGTAAGCTAGTGAAAAAGAGAATTGAGGATGAATATTGTGATAGTGAGGCCGAAGAACCAGCTGTATTTAGAGCTGGTAGATCCACTGTGGATCACTTATTCACAATAACACAGATAATTGAGAAAAAGACGGCACGGAATCAAGAAATACACCTCCTTTGCGTAGATCTTAAGAAAGCGTACGATAGTGTACTCCGGCTAAAACTCTGGGAGGCTTTCGAGAAAACCAAAATCAGCATAACATTGATAAAACCTGCTCGAGAACTCTATAAAGAGAACACAAGCCAAATAAAGAAAGGGCAGACATTATGGAAGGGGCTCAACATTAACAAGGGTCTTAAGCAGGGTTGTTGCTTGTCACCAACTTTGTTTAAAATCTATTTAGAACAAGCTCTGAAAACATGGAAAAGAAAGTGCGAACAAGTGGGAATACCACTGAACGATCACATACTATATACTCTCTGCTTTGCTGATGATTAAATAGTCCTAGTTCAAGACTACGACGACTTAGGATACATGACCCGTGAATTAATTGTAGAATACGATAAGTGGTGGCTGGAGGTAAATCTTCAGAAAACGGAATATATGTGAATTGGTGGAAAACAACAGGACCTTATCTTGGAACAACAATATCAGATAAAACAATGTAAAAAATACAAATATCTTGAAATACACATCACTAATGACGGTAGTTTGGATAAAGAAATCAAAACAACCAAGAAAGACAAGCAATCAGACAACTCAACAGTATTTTGTGGGATAAGGCAGTATCAAAACAAAATAAGCATAGAATTTACAACAACATAGTGAAAAGTGTCATCAGCTATGGTAGTGAAGTGTGGCCTCTAAAGGAAAAAAATCGTAAGTGTTTTGAAGCCACCGAGATGGATTATCGGAGACGCGCCGCCGAAAAATCAAAACTGGAAAGAGTGATAAATGAGAGAATTCGAGAAATTATGGATGTTAAACACAAAATAACGGAAGACATACAAATAAACCAACTTAGATGGTATAGACACGTTCAAAGAATGACGGAAGACAGAATCCTAAAGAAAATACTAAATTGGACACCAACGGGGAGAAGAAAGATAGGAAGACCCATACTGAGGTGGAGAAAAGGAATAGATAGAGACATCTGAGAAAGAGGAGTAGATAAGAATCTCTGGTTCGATCGAGAACAATGGAGACTGGAAATCAGAAGACGGCGGTGAACGTTATAAACTGATTTGTATATATATATATATATATATATATATAAGCAAAAGGTGGGTGATGATTGTCAGGTAATAATAAATAGTACGGTCGATAATTACCACAGGATAATCATCTGTTTTGATTTTCTGATTTAAATATATATATATATATATATATATATATATATATATATATATACCTATATATATATATACCTATATATATATACATATATTATTAATAGATTTATTTGTTTTATTTTAAATATTATAGAAGATAGTTATTTAATTGTTTATTGAATTTGTTTATGTGATGTGGCTAGCTCAGTAATTATATTTTCTTATTATGTTATTATTTTATATTATTATATTATTCGGGAGCATGAAACTCTTTCTACTCTTTGAGTCCTGGCCTTTGTAGATATATTTCACTTATTCAAATAAAAAGAAACACTTTACTTTTTAAACAAATTTAATTTTTAAAGAATTTTTTTTAATTTAATAATTATAAGTTGAGACGCCTATGGATTTCCTATGCGAAATTATTGATTTTATATATTCTCCTGTGCGCATGCTTAAACTCTAGTCATGTGCTTTAACATGAAGCGAACCAAATTTTTACAATACGGAGCATCTGTACTCATTGGACAAGCATCGTTTGTTGTCGTTGAATATAATTAAATGATTTGTCACATAGAAGAATTTATGTTGAAAATATACACATATAAAATACAAATTGCTGTGGAAGAAATAGATTGTAGGATTTATATACACATGGAAATATTACATGAATAATTGATGAAGCATCATTCTTATAAGATTAAAAAAATGGCGTAAGTATAAGCTTTTATTTACATTGAATTAGGCCTTTTTATTTATTGTTAATGATTTGTTTAATTGATTAACTATATAAAGTCCGTTTTCTTTCTTTTTTAGATCGATCATTGCCGCAAAGTTTATAAATTTTATGAAATTATGCACTGATTTGAGTTCTTGAGTTTTTTACTCTTATTATTGGCCAATAATATTTTAAATAAACACAGACCTGTTGTTCTGGACTTGGGATGAACACCTCTGGTCCCAGGAATACTCTTCTGAAGTTCCAATACCAATAACTGGGGGAAACTTTGACAATTTTTGCAGTGAAACTGGATGTAAATATTTGTGAGTACTATTAGTATTGTTTTTTAATAGTAATTTATAACTTTCGTCATGTCAATTGGGAATTTTCATGGAATTTCGGGAACACTTTTACACAAGCTCCCCTTATCTCGACGCCAGCTTCCAACTACCTAACGCTTCCCTGCTGATTCTCAACTTTTTTCAATAAACAAGTATTTTGTTTTTTCCAGGTTACTATTTAAAAAGTTTGTTTCTTTCCTTGTTAATTGAAATTCGTTCTGTCACTTTGTTTATAACCAATCAAATATTGTCTTATGCAGTCGAATTATTTTTACTTATTTCACTTGGCAAAAATTGTTTCATACATATACTAATATAAATTCCACTTGACATTATAAGTTAACTTGGGGAGTTCCTTGAGTTTTTATTACACAAATAAGTTATAGTTGGTTATATACATAATTACATTTTAAATAGTCCAATATCTAATATTGTTATTGACAGTCTATTACTGTTACAATCACCTTAATTGATAAACATAAATTCTTTTATGTAACCTCTCTCTAATTTTTTCTTCAAATTATTTATACTAATTCATTAACAAACTATTATTTATTGACTCTATGTTTATTTCACTTGACGATATATCATTTTTCTTTATGTTATTATTAGTTTATCTATGAAATTTATACTCCTTATGTGTATGTTATATAATTTACTACTTAAATTGATAATTATCATGAATTGACTATACTAAGATTTGTTTTATTTCAGATGAACAGCTGATTACGTTATAGAAAATAATCCATCATCTTAGGCAGCTTTATTATACTCCATTACATTTGTTAGACAATTTCTAATTTTGTGCAGTTATTAAGGTAATTTCTTTATTTATTAAATTGTTGTATACTAATTATTTAATATATCTTTAATTTATATGTTTTTTATTAATAATAGTGTTTTCTTTTTATAATGTTTCCTCAAATTACATCATTTCAATCCATTTTCATATAAGCAAAATATTTCTACAGAACTGAATTCTCTTAATATATATGATATCTGGTTCAATATATATATATATATATATATATATATATATATATATATATATATATATATATATATATATATATATACTGTTGCAGGCTATTGTGAACTCCGTTATACCTGTAGTCTCATTTGGGCTCCTAGCGTATATTTCATGTATACCACTATATAAGTTGACGTCGTAGTGGGATCCGTTATATATAGCGGTTACGCTAGGCTCCGTTGGTGTATATTTCCATTCTTCAAAAGCAAGGTAGGCTCCGTGTATAATACATTTCAGGTAACATGGACTCCTTGCGGCGATGCCACATATACTATCTGCCAGTTAATACGTACAATCAAAAGTATAATTGCCAGTTAGGTATTGACATTGTATAAAACGATTGCAATCGGCTTTCTTCGTAAGAAATTTTAATCTGAGACTGCAATTGTTAATTTGAAGCAACAACTATGAGAAATAAAAATTATAAATTTAAAACAATTAACTTATATTAAAGAGACTGAGATTATTTATAACATCAAAGAGTGAAAAAGTAATGATACCTATAAATTATCATATTTGCATATCGTATAAAAACCGGTTGACGAAAATAAGCTCAATAGTCTAGCTTATATTATATATTTTTATGGAAATATACATTTACATTATTGATTGATGCATTTACAAGAATATGCTACCTTCTCCTTCCCATTTTATGCACACCTAATTCTTTTTGTATTAATAGTTGATCCGAATGAGGACCCTGCACTTTTTATGGAAAGTGAAAGTGAAAACTTGATATGCATTTGTACTCGATCTAGTTACTTAAATTGCTGATAGGCTTAGCTTAATTGTTAGACTGCTGGTTAATGTCTGTAAGTTTTTGTTATTAGTTTTAGTACTCAATGAAAGTGTTGAATTCTTAAGATTTGCCTATGATCAGTTTTTGAAATATACATTTTTAAAGTCATGAACAATTAAGATTTTATTATGATAATTCCCCGTGTAATACAACATAGAAAATATATTTTTGATGCAGTTATTGTACATCACAAAATAATATAAAAATATACTCAATTATACAGAGTGTTCTTAAATATATCGACTAGGTAAGTAATTAATGGGTATTTTTAAATTAACATGCTCAACACATAACAAGGGTATTTTTTTTGAAGTGATATTCAGTGATTCAAATCCATTATTGAATTAATTAACCTCCTTTTTAAATTGTTTTCTTTGTACAAGTCATCAACTGTGGAATAAATAAGTTCTCAATAGCTCCTATATCAAAAACTAAAACATTAAAGAATTGTGACGAAAATCGTAAATGAAAAACCCCGCAGAATTGCTTTACACATAGCCATTGAATATCACTTATATAGTATAAAAAAATTAAAAAGCCACTGTATGTATTTAGCATGTTATTTTAAAAATATCCATTAAATACCTGCCTCTTTTTATTTATATATACAGTTCTATAATATACAAGAAGTTAAGTAAATTATCTATTTTGTATTACACGGTAATTATTGACGTGAATAGAATCTTGATTGGCACTAACTTTGAAAATGTATATCTCAAAAATTGAAGAATTTAACAAGTAACAAAACTAACAGTAATAATACAAAAATGAAGAAATATACCGACGAAATTTCTAAATATAGGATCATTTATAAGATAATCGCAATTTCGGAATATTTACCGTCCTCTATTTTTTGTCTCACAACTGTATGAAATAGTATTGCAGAAAATAGCTAAACATAAGAGCTAGTAAAAATTTCATTTCAAATATTTTTTCACTAACCCTATAACTATCCATATTTTTGGGTCAAAAATCAGTCTAAAACTAATGCCGCATGGGTAAGGATTAAAAGCCCAGCAAAATATTAATAATAAAAACGCTTACCATAAGAGAAATATCATCACCTGTCAGCGTATTTATATCTCCGCTCAGTCTTAAGCATAAAGGACCAGCCATAACCGTTTCACCTTCGATTTGTGATCTTAAATGTTTTTTGGGATCAGGATTCGAAGGGCATTTTTTTACGTGCCACCCTAGAGACTTTTTGGCATAATACCCTTTGCAAAATTTACAAGAAATACTACGGTTCAAATTGCTTTTCTTGTTTTCGTTAATCGGAATTATATCGTTACAAAATCTCCATGACGTCGAATTTGATCCAAAGCGTGTTTTCGTAGTTTTGAACCCTTGTCTAAGGATAAAAAACTTTGAATATCAAATTAATCAGAACCAAGCGGTTTGGTTTTTTCTGTTGAACTATCCAGTGCTGTATGTTTTAGTTTTTAAGTATTATTTTCGGATATGAAAGAGCATACTGGATCAAGTTGAAATGAAAACGACATCTGTTCTATATGTGAATCATTATTTTTCTAAAACGTAGAAGCTCCCAGTATTAAATCACGTGTTACGATTTCATTTTTCGAATTGTAGTGGAAATCCAAGGTGAAGTTTTGTAAAACGGCATAGCTTGTCAACGGCACCTTATTTTGTGGGATCGTGATACGCTCTGATGAGTCAAAAATATTGTTTTCTCTGTTTGAATTATTGGAAAAAAACTTTCCTCAGGTGGTAAATATTCAGAACCAGATGTTTCCGTGTTACTGAGACATTGTCCAGTGCTAACAAACAATGTCTTTTATGAAATTAGACAATTTAAATCATTTATGAAAATAATACAGTATCAAACCAATTTTATGTTTTATGTCAATTGAGTTTCCATTTTTAAATTTTATGAATTTTAACGATTGTTCCAATATTCACACTTCTTGTCAGTACACGAGATTAATTCATTATAATTAATCTCCACAACTTTAGTAGGTGTGCAAATTTAAAAGATGCCTGCTGTATTCTGTAAACAGATAACCCATGACTCTACATTTCAAAATTGAAAAAGTATATTGAAAGTACCCGCTAGAGGATGTAATCGCATACGAAATAAAAAGTAGATTCAAAAACTAAAACCCGACTAATGAAAAAAGTATGAAACAAGAAAATATTCTCATCTATTTTAGTTATGAATGAACTGTTTAATATTTATCGGCTATTAAGTAAATAGCTTACCCCTAATATATTATGATTTATTTGATACATACTCATAGTTATGATGCAGTCCACTTCGTTATTCCAAATGAAACACCCAGTATATTTTTAACTCATTATGACAAAGTAATATACTTTAGTCTGATCGCGAGATGATAATTATTTTATTACATACATTGACTGTTATTTATAAACTATAAATTTGATGATAAATTATAATTATTCAATTTTCACCATCTACATCGGCCACTGTGAGGTAATTCAATAATATCCCAGATAAACATGTTTAATTTTTTATACAGGGTGAAGAATAATTAACGTAAATTTTGGATAATGAATAATAGTAATAACTGTGTTTTTTTAAATGGCAAACATATTTTTTAGTCGCCTCAATTCTATATTAGATTTCAACCATATATTCTTTACATTTCCCTATGCCTGAATGTAATGGTTTTCGAGATTTTTTTGTATTTATTATTTAATAAAAAATAATTATTATTTGTATATTAACAGTCATTTTTCTACGCCCTATCTTCAAAGTACCTCTTATTTTACCGCTTTGTTGCGCTTAAGACGGATGTTTATGGTTATTCTGTACCATGATATTTCACAGTTCAATTTTCTTCAACAAAGTGTTTCAGACCAGAAAAAATAAATATCTCGCAAGCTTATTAATTGTTTTCAATAAAATACTTTCATGTGAGATGTGAAATAGTGTACATACTCGTATACATAATTTCGTCAACAATAAATTATTTTCACGACAAAGAAAAACAACACATAAAAAGAAGATTTAAGCATGTGTTCGAAGAATTGTTGACTTTTTTAGTATCTACAATTATTCCACTGGATATTTATTCGTACGACTTTACCTTTCACTGTAAATAGCAGGAATACCATTTTTCATTCCTTTCCAACCGCATACATCAACCCTTAACTCACCATATTTTTCAGGGTTTATCATAAACCTTTTTATCATTCTCACTTATAAAAGTTCAGGTGACAGTTTTTCATTTTTTTTTCTAAATTAGTTATTCCGATCGTTCTAGGTAATTAAAGCTACATAAACTAAATACAAGCAAACACAGAACCTCTCACATCTACGTAAAAACGTCAGATTTAACATAATCTAGTGAAATTTTGACGTTATCGTAAAAAATGGTATTTTTCACTTGTACAACAGTCATATATATACAGGGTGGTTCATTAACAATTGTCCATATAGTAATTGGAGAACCCTTAGCACAAAATATGAAGATTCGAGAACACTTCAGTAAAATATTCCTTCTTACTGAGATCTAGGTTGTTATATCATAAATATTTGAAATGATTGTAGTTCATTGTTTTCACACCTTCCACTTTTTATATATAAGGATACTTCAATTAGTGGTAAAATATAATTTTCCTCTATCACTAGAGGCATGCGGTAGGGATAAATACTTCTTTCCCCCCCTACAATCTACGCCACTATCGTAGAAATGATTTCAGCATGTTTTTTCGATACCCCGTTACCTTCTACGTAAATATTAACTTCCTGTCTCTATGCGATACAGTACGGAGTTTTCAAATTATTCGAGATTAAATGGAATGTTTATAATACCTAATTTTATTTTATCTCTTATTTCGCACTAGTCAACACTATTTTGCTAATTTGGTTATGAAATTTATAAGTTTCAGTTGATTCCATCTCAAATGATCTTTTCATATTGATGTTTATCAAATTTTCACTCTAAGATGATATACATTAAAAACTATTATTTTTATTCTATCCCACTGGACGCCTCTGGTTATAGCGGAAATATGTTACCACTAAATGCATATGTGAATTGTTTGCCAAGTACGAACAAAAATATTGGAAGGTGTCAAATCGTTTTATAATATTTATAATAAAACTTTCTGGGTATCGGTAAGGAGGTATAGGTACCTCCAGTTACCATATGGACAATTCTAAATAGAATACCCCATAAAAAGCATATACAGATGCTACATAATTTGTTAAAAGTATCTCGTGTTCGTAAGAAAAATTAAAATTCTGTTTCACTTTATCACTATAGAAACTAAATACCTTGTTAAACCTTCTGAACTGAAATGATGAAATTGTTGGATATCTCCGTAAAGAGATTTGAAACTATCCGATTTGTTATTCATTTGGTAAAAAATTCAACAAATTTTGTCAAATTCTATTGAAATAAACGGGTTATAATCTTTGATTTATTTTGTCCTTCCGTACACCAATTATTTGAGGATTTTTTATTCAAAATAACTTAGGATTGATTGATAATAACAAAAGAGGTATTGTTGATATTCCATAATACATAATACTTTAATTTAAATCCAATTTTCAGTAATTTCTCTATCAACGATTATCGGTTCTTCAGATACAGCCAGCCGTCCTATCTTAGTTGTAGACTCAATGTGGAAAAGTTTTATGAAGTAAAATATTTTGTTTTCCATTGGATATTATTGGATATTTTATCAATGTATTTAATTCTGACCAGCTTTGTAATTTTATATGGTACTTTAATCTTCCACAAAAATAATACTTTTTCAAAAGCATTGGGGATGTGTTATATGATGGCTTTTGTTTAGCTTGAAAACAATGTAAAAATGTTTCAAGAAAAATAGACTTATTTTCTAAAAGTAATAATATAAACATTATTTGTCATCACACACTATCATATGAATTAAACTTTGTAAAAATACTTACAATCTGGAACCCGATTTAAAGCCAAATTTATTATTCTCTTAAATCGAAATGTCATCGTGGACATTCTCACACAATACAGATAACAATTATAAAATAATTTTTTCTAACCACGTGCCTTGTACAGTACATGTTTGTACTCCACTGGAGCCCGAAATAACTGCTAAATATACTGAAAAGATATCGCGCTGTTTTATGCAAAGAGGCGTCCATTTTTTGGGACTTCGGTATGTTATATTCACCCTAGTTTGCTAGATATGGAGTAGTAAAGTTAAAAAAAGTACACAGTTTTGGAGTTTTTTAAACTTACGAGCTGAACTAAATTTATGTTGCGCACACACTACTACTTGTGTGGATATGTATAATTGCAAACATTTATGTAACTTCACAATAATATATAATAATAAAATTCCACGTTGTTTCGTTTTAAATATTGAATTTGTGAGAATTAAAAAAAACAACGAATTTTTTGCAGCAAGATAAGTTACATATCTGCATAATATTTAATTTGACGATCTACGTCGACGAAGTCGCGGGTACAAGCTAATGAGTCTACATATTTGTGCTGCCTCCCTTATGTTCGGCAGGGTAACGTTCATTTCACCGTCTGATTCATTTTCCATATTAAACATTCTGGTAATTTTAATTAAGTATAAAAATTAAAATACTAGCTATCAGCTGTACTGTAATCGCTGGAACTCGACCTGCGACGGCCTGTCTGGGATTTGTTGATTATCAATACTTATTATTGACTAGTGAATAATGAACGTCATCATTTTTAGGAAGCTCCACACGTAAAATGTAAACATTATCAATTATCAAACAGCCGTGCACAAATTTTATTATGATATGACAATTTAATTTAATGTAGTCGCTAATGTTTGCTCAAGTGCAATAGTCGCTATTAATTATTTCCGATTGGTTTGTTTTAAAATTGATGAAATTTCATTGGTCAATGGAATGTTATATTAATAGTCAATTTATCAAAGCCCTCGAGTGGAAGCTCTCGATTTTTAATTAGATTAGTAATCCCAAAAATAATGTCGAATCAACAAAAACAGAAGAGTGTTTATCAAGATCATGCTATAATTTGGATGCTTACCATCAGAAATAAATAATATGTTCTTAGTATTTCCCATTTTAAGCATCAGTGTAGCGAAGCATGATAAGTTTTTAGCTCTTAAAATATACTGGGGCTGAGCAAGTATATTGTTTGTTATGGTATTTATAAACAACTTGAATTTTTGTTGTGTTTAAACACTTGAAATTCTCATAATTTCATGACGCCAATTTAAAATGCTAGCATGAAAATTATATGAAAAAAACGAAAATCGCGTAAAAGAATTTTGATGTTTACATCACATGTGTACAAGAAATAAAAGCTAGAATTGGAAAAAACCTCTAGCTCAGTTAGGAGGCAAACTAGATATATTTAGTAAATAATTTTTGGTATCGTGTATGTATGAATGTTTACTGGGGTGACATTCACTGAGACCTGAGAGATCTATTGTCCCTCCTTTTTTCTACTTAGTTCCTAAGGAAAGTCTGAGAAACTAGAGTATTTCCTTTAGTCCTATTTCCTAGAAAATTTTTAGGACATCCGAAGGCTTCAGCTTAGGTACTTGTCCCTCTTCTTTGGTATCGTCTAACAGTCTCTATATCTAATTAACGTAATATTTGGTTATATTCATTCAGTCTATCATACCATAAAATAAAGCCGGTAGATATAATCTATAAACATAAGGAAAAAAAACCAAAATCTATATGCCGAATTGAACTCAAACCTAAATAGGAACAAAAAGGCAATGAAATAAACATCGTGATTACTCATCCATTTTTAAATTCAAGAAGAACTTACGTATTAAATCAGTAAAATTATAAGCCGAAAAAGTAGATTATTAATTTCACACTTTCTATTCACAATATAGTAAAAATTGTTATAGCCTCGAGTCAATAAGATCTACAATGTAATTGAAACCTTTTGAATATTTTTATTAAAATTACTTTCAAGATTCTAAATGACAGAGTTATGTTATCTAAATGAATTAAAGTAATCATAATTTGCATTCACATCTAAAACAAAAAACAGCCAACTCCAAAGCTCTCGTTATCGAATCGTTTAAAATGTCAAATTACTTGAGAGCCCTTGCATGGTATACGTATCTCATTCCTAAATATATATTTAAAAATAGACTCATAGCTTTGGTTTTCTTGAATAATACTTTGACTGTAACAAGAAATGACCTCTGATGTAATTCTTTACCAATTTAGTATAATAATACTAGAAGGAGCTCACTCTGACCGCTACAGTGATGGGTTACTCAACTGCAGTGGTGCCAAAGTTATCGGATCCTACTTAGACCTAGAAATATAACATAAAATGTATATCAAGTTTTCGACATATCGCCATCTAGAAATATACACGCGCACTACAAAAATATACAAATTCACGAAAACGGCCAAAATTAGCTCCTTCTAAAAACTATGCCAAATCAATCTAGACATAAATATAAGGCAGCTGATGCTCTTTTTAGGACTTGGTAAACTTGGCTCCGTATATCGGAGCCCATTTTACCGCGGAGCTCACTTATACCTCAGATTTAACATGGGAGGAGCCCACCTTGTATGTTAACTAAATATATACAGGGTGTGCCGGGACTAATGGGAAAAAAGTCAAGAGCGTATAATCTGAGCTAAAATAATGTTAGTACTTCATATAAACTTTTACTATGCAGGCCCTCGTTTTCGAGTTATAGGCCTCCAAAGTTTTAATTTTGAATTTGGTTTTCATTTGTATTTTTTGTACTAGTTATTTGATCTTTATAAAATTTACGGCAAAGCTATAATGTATGTGTATGTTTATTTTGGTAAGGTAAACAGAATTACAGTAGTGCATTGAAGCCAGGGACGGACTACTCGCTATGGTTAGTGATCCAAAAATTTTGCAGGTACGGAACACCCTGTATGAAATTATCGAAATTCACTTCCCCACACATTAAGCTAACGAAAAGGTACTCTTGTTGGAATTCGATAAAATAAGCCGTTTGGCTAATATTTACAGTTTTATTAACGCACTACGTACCAGTTTACGCATTCACCATTTTTATAAGTACACAACGAGGTAAAACTAACTTTTAATAGATGTCCAATATTTAGCTAGAGTACCACAAAAAAATAATTTAACGATAGCAGAAGATGAAAAACATTAGCGACTTATTAATTGGAAAGTTGGTAAAAACTTTTTATAAGTGTTTTTACCGTTTATCAAGTTACCATAGGATTAGTTGTCAAACGTTGTGTAGAATAGTTCGTCGTCAGTACTTGTCAATAATTCATAAGTCCTTAATTTAACAGTTACAATAGCAGAATTCGCTTTTATTGAGTACGCAGATAAACATCTAATGAATGGACTGGCTTCTCGGAACTGTTTAGAGGCCAAAAGGCTTTATGAAGAACATTTTGCAAACAGAGCATTGCCAGACAGACGAATGTTTGGGCGTATTCATCTCAGGTTACGAGAAACAGGTATGAATAAGTAAATGTAATTTTCCATGAATATAAAACAAAATTTTAAATTTTAGGAAGATTTTTGCCAGAAAAAGCTGGAGAAGGTCCAGTACGAAGCATACGTACTGTGGCAGTTGAACAACACTTGTTAAATGCAGTTGATAATGAACCATCGAGTTTTAGAAAATTATCAAGAGAACATAACGTCTCGAAATCAGTTGTTCATCGCGTCCTAAAAAAACAGCTGTTATATCCTTTTCACATGAAAAAAGTACACCGTATGACAGTGGCTGATTATCCTGCACGACTTGAGTATAGCCAGTGGTTTCTGCGACAACAACAAGCAGACAACACATTTATTAGTAACGTTCTCTTTACGAACGAATCCGGTTTCACCAGAGATGGAATCATAAATTCTCATAATATGCATTTATGGGATGATGTGAATCCACATGGCATTATCCAAACTAGGATCCAGCATAGATTCATGGTTAATGTTTGGCAGGAATAGTTGGCAATCATTTGATACAGCCATACTTTATTGACGGTACTTTGACCGGTCAGAGATATTTGGAGTTTTTGCAAAATGAGTTATGGAACCTGTTTGATGATGTGCTACTACAAACTCGTAGGAATTTATGGTTCATGCATGATGGGGCCCCTCCTCATTTCAGTTTAGATGTACGACAGCATTTACACACAAGGCTTCCTAATAGATGGATTGGTCGTGGAGGCCCTTTTCAATGGCCACCGCGATCAGGAGACGTTAATCCTATGGATTTCTTTCTCTAGGGTTATCTCAAAAGTAAGGTATACGCAACACCTGTGCATACAAGGCAAGATTTAACAGACAGAATTGTGTTACACTGCAATGTTATTAGAAATAGTGTGGGATTGCTATTTCAAGTGCAAAGAAACAACCTTCGTAGACTTAGAATGTGCGTGGAAGTGGGAGGAGCTCATATTGAACATTTATTAGAATAACGTTAGTTTTTGTTGTTGTTTAGGAATTATTTTTAGTCTAATGTTTTATAACTTGTTTTTTTTGAGGTTTTCTTAATGGTTTAATAATGTTGTGTTCGTAATTTTGATTAAAAGCAAGTAAATTCTGGACATCGTATTAATAAGTTAGTTAGGTAGATTTGTACGTAGTGCATTAATAAAACTGTAAATATTAGCCAAACGGCTTATTTTATCGAATTCCAACAAGAGTACCTTTTCGTTAGCTTAATGTGAGGGGAAGTGAATTTCGATAATTTCATACAGGGTGTGCCATACCTGCAAAATTTTTGCATCACTAACCATTGCGAGTAGTCCGTCCCTGGCTTCAATGCACTACTGTAAATCTGTTTACCTTACCAAAATAAACATACACTTACATTATAGCTTTGCCGTAAATTTTATAAAGATCAAATAACTAGTACAAACAATAAAAATAAAAACCAAATTCGAAATTAAAACTTTGGAGGCCTATAACTCGAAAACGAGGGCCTGCATAGTAAAAGTTTATATGAAGTACTAACATTATTTTGGCTCATATTATACTCTCCTGCCTTTTTTCTCATTAGTCCCGGGACACCCTGTATATATATATATATATATATATATATATATATATATATATATATATATATATATATATATATATATATATATATATATATATGAATTGTATAAACATAGCGTCTTTGACGACGATACGCTTTTCACATTACAATGAAACATTAACTTTTAAGACGTATACGAAGCATAACATTTTAGTATTGTCACATCAAGTCATTCTTATTAATCCTACATATTATTGTGATGATCATGTAACAATGAAATTATATTAATCTTTTAACTTTCAATGGACTAAAATAAAAATACAATGAATATACATAGATCAAGATTTTGTTTTGAAAAGTTGTTATACATATAAATAATAGACATAACTTATTTACTATTAAAAGGAAAATAACATCCATGGCTCAAATGTGACTGACAACAATTTTTCCGAATTAAACTCAAAGTCGATGTCACAGCATTTTTAATAGTTGACAACAGTGCATCTACTAGTTACGGCCTACATACGGGCCATCTTCAGGCTGATCTAAAAATTTAACTCTACTTCCGTGGGTGACACACGCTGATAATCATAAATGTTAGAGGAGAAAAGTGTGAAATTGGAAGATTAAAATTTCATATTTCAAAAATTTTAATCTTCCTATTTCACATCCACATAACAATCAAACTAAGCTGAGTCAAGTGGTTTGGTGGGGTAACCAAAGATTTGTTATGACAACAAAGTTGTCATCAAGACGTCAAAGTTTCAAGTCGAAGTGTTGTCGAAGTGTCTGACTCAGGCATTTTTCAAATTATTTTCAATAAAAGCAATATTTTAATGGATTCGTCAGACGAAGAGCTCCCAGAAGCAATATTAAAGGCCTCAGATGAGGTAAATTCAGACCTGTTACCAAGTAAATCACGAGAAAGATACGAACAGCAACACAACCAATTTTTAAACTGGTGTAAGGAAAAAGGAGTGAATAGCTTCAGAGAAGAGGTTTTTTGGCGTATTTTCAATGTGCAATAATGTTCCTAATTCATGCGTAAAGTGTCTTTCCCGCCCTTGACTGCTTGCCCTTGCCCGCACTTGTTAGGAAAATTACTATTTAAAGTACTGAGCACAAATCGTTTTTAAATTTTTAATAAAATACCCTGTAACTCAGTAAGCAGCTACATTTTATTTAGGTGTTTTAGGTTTAATCTTCATAATTTGAAGTCATGATTCTATTGTTAAATTACTTCCAAGTAGTAATTAATCACACTGTATAAACAGACATTGACTTACCTGTATTGATTAAAAGCTCCAGGATCCCCGTACACTTCAGATTTTAATACAGCATTTTCTAATGCCTCGTCCAGATTATCGTTATTCGCTGCAGATTGATAACCTTTTCCCGCTGCATATTGATAACCTTTTCCATACTCATTGATCTTCGTATCACCCTCGTCGAGCGAACCATCAGGATATCTGAATAAACTTGACGAAGCGTTCGGTAGATAATTTTTATTAATAAAGTCTGCTTGCTCCTGGTCCCACTGAACATCTGGCGAGAGCTTATCTTCTAAATTCACACCTGGAAGTGAAATACAAAAAAATCATACATACTAAAATGGGAGTACTTCTTAGAATTGATGACAGACCGTATACAAAAATTTATGTAATAAGGGACAAGGTATGGAATAGAAATAAGATCAGAAGAAATCAAAATAACTGTATTGTAGATGAAGAATAGAAAATCGGAAGGATCAGAGAAGTGAGCATGGGAGGAAAGAATAGTTTCGAATGATGCGGAATGGAATACAACGAGCTATAAATGAAGGGGAAAAGAGGAGACCAGAATCTATATAACATCTTCAGGAAGAGATATAGTGCGAACTTTAAGTTTTCGGCTTTTTCTCTGATTTGAATACCGTCATAATACTGTCAATATTATTATTTAAAATGCTTATTTGACGATATAATAATTAAATATTAAAAAGTCAATAAATACTAGTTGAAATGTATTTAATAATTTCATAATTATTAAATATATTTATCGACTGTCTAACGATTATTTTTAACCCGCAATTACGGAGCGCCATCCTACTTTTTAAGATACTTAGCGTTAATGCATAGAACAAAATACATTCCTCTAAACAATAATTACCTACTTATATTTAAAAACATCTTAAACATAACACCAGACAATTAATACTATCTTATATCTCGTTTTATTAAGAAGAATTATATATATATATATATATATATATATATATATATATATATATATATATGGATTTATTTTACAGCCTAGGCCGCCTTTCCGTTCCCAGTTTCCAATTTTTTCGGTCGAAGCACAAGTCTTCTTCCAAATCCCTCAATTCCATAGCTTCATCTATCTCGTTCCTCCAGCTTCTTCTCGGTGGTCCTCTTTTCTTTTTTTCTCGTGGCACCCATTCCAGTATTCGTCGTGGCCATCTATGTTCTCCCATTCTCTTTGTGTGTCCAAACCATGTGAGCTGTTTTTCTTGAATTTTTTCTATCAGATTTGTGTCTGTTTCCGTCATATTTCTAATTGCTTCGTTCCAAATTCTATCTACTCTAGATTTTCTGCAGCTCCGTCTTCATTTCAGCTGATAGGAGTTTACTACGGTTTCTAGTACTAATGTCCCATAATTCTGCTCCATATGTTATTACAGTTTCAAAAATGGTTTTGTATATTCTTTCCTTCGTTTTTATAGTGATGTTCTTGTCCCAAAGTATTGAGTTTAGAGATCGTGTGACTTGTTTCCTCTTATTAATTCTTTCTTTAATTTCATCTTGGCTGTTTCCTTGTTTGTTAAATATGTGTGTGTGTGTGTGTGTGTGTGTGTGTGTGTGTGTGGGAGAATGGCCTCAGACATAGTCTATTAGCCACAGAAAATTAAAAGTGAGTAAAAGGTTGAAATATTAAAATGACTGCAAAGGAGTAAAGATATAAAATTGCTGATTACTGGGCATAAATCTAAGCATATATCTAAATAGACAATTTAGACTTATTTATGAAATCCACTATGGAATCAAGTACAGACTTCTCAGTATTTGCCAAAAGAGCGGTTATATTTGTGGGAAGAGGAACGTTGAAATTGATAAGAAAATTGTAAAGTTCAGTACTTAGTTGCATTTTTGTTTTCAGTGCATTCAAAGAAAATATGATTCAGATCACCTACTGATGCCTTGTTACAGGAGCAAGCTGGAGAATTGACAATACCTATTTTAAAAAGATGAGCTGGGAAACGACCGTGATTTATTCTTAAACGTGATATGATGGAAGTATATTGTTTTCTATAATCAAAATTAAAAAATATGAGAAATCTTAGTTGGTAAAGTATGATGCAAAAGGAAATATTGGCTATTAGATGTTTTAGCGAAGTCGGCGTAAGACCGCTCCCAATTAGTTCTAATATGTTTCTTATAATAATTTAAAAGGTCTGAGAAGACATAAAGATTGGTAGAAGAAGTCATTTTGCAGGCTCTCTTGGCTTCCAAGTCCACGTACTCATTTCCTTCTAAACCGCAGTGCCCTTTTACCCACATGAATACAATACTTTTGTTCAGGGTTTTTAATTCGCTTGTTAATTTTTTAATTTCTAAAATTATATTTTGTCTGTAACACTTGAATGGGGAACCTTCTATAGCCTGTAATACTGACTTGGAATCACACATAATAACAGCTCTGTGAATCGGATTTAAAGTACACCTAGTTAACGCTTTTGATATGGCGAAAGCTTCTGCAGAAAAAAACAGAGCAATAATTGGGAATTCTAAATCTTTCCACGTAATTAGTATTTGAAACAAGAAATGCTGCCCCAGTTCCTTCATCACATTTCGATCCATCAGTGTATATTGTGGTAACATTGTCGCCTATATTGTTAAGTTCAGTTTTCAAAATTACTTGGTTGATACTAGTAACTTCGTAAAAGGAGAGGTATATGATGTTAGGAGCAGTCACTAAATATTCATAATTGCATTGAAAAATAGGGAAATTATCTTGCTTTACGATATGATTTTCTTTGCTGTTGGTATTAAGAAAAGCCTCAGCTAATGGAGGACTGGTTTTTATTCTCCAGTATGGCATAGTCAGATTGTTAGTGTTTATTGCTGAAATCTTTTGAACAATGTACGTGTTAAATGTTCGGTATTTAATAGGAAGCTTTTCGGCTAGGTATTGCCTTCTAATATGCAACGGGGGCTCTTGCATTTCTGCTAAGACAGCTTGATTAGGTGATGACATCATAACTCCTAGGCATATTTTTAATGATTTGTATTGAATTCGGTCAACAGCTATTAAATTGGTTTTTGATGAGGAACCATAAAATGTACACCCGTAATCCAATATTGAACGGATATAAGACTTATAAAAAATGAAGGAAATGTTTGAGTCAGCTCCCCATTTTTGTTTGGAAACTACTCTGAGAAGATTCATACCTTTTTCACATTTTTGTTTAGTGTACTTGATATGGCTAGTCCATAATAATTTTTTGTCCAGGACAATACCCAGATATTTGTATTCGTCGACAAATGGAAATGTGAACTCATCTAGAGAGAGAGCCCTGGACGTTTCCAGTCGATGGCGAGTGAAACATACCAGAGCAGACTTCTCCGAAGAAACACTAAAGCCCATATTTACCAGCCATGGTTTGAGTACTTGAAGGAATGCTCGTAAGTCTTTAACACATTCTTCATATGAATTACGAGTAACATAAAAACATAAATCATCAGCGTATTGAATTCGGTTAATTGTTTCACCGCCTAACCTATGCAGCTCTGCAGTATAGATGTTAAAAAGCAAGGGACTTAATATGGATCCCTGTGGTAAACCGTTGAAGACTGTGCGTGGACCATGTAACACGTTATTATGGTCGCGGATAAAAATGTTTCTATTTGTGAATGTATTAATTACATTAGCACTAACCTTTTTCCTAATACCAGCATCTACCATTTTTTCAAATAAAATATTTAAATCTACTACATCATATGCACCTGTCAAATCGATGAATAAACATAATGTGTACTGATTGTTCGAAAAACATATTTGAATATCTGCAACTAATGCACCTACAGCATCCACTGTGCCCAGTCCCCTTCGGAAACCGAACTGCGTCCTAGGAAGAATAGAATTACTTCCAAGAAAATATTCAAGTCGAAGTTTGATTAGTCTTTCAAACGTCTTTGTTATACAAGAAAAAAGGGAAATAGGTCGATATGATGAAGGAGACTCTGCATCTTTATTTGGTTTTAAAAGGAGACAAATTATAATATTTATTAAATCGTCGCAATATTCTTGTTTCACCCACCAATCGTTAAAAATTTGAAGAAGGAAAATATTCACAGATAAGGGTAGCTTTTGAATAATTTTATTAGTAAAACCATCTAGCCCTGGGGCTGTATTACGACTATCTTTTGTAGCAAATTCTAGTTCATCTATTGTAAATGCTTTCAATGTATAATCTGTGGGTTGGAAACCAAAAGAGCTGCAACTTAAGAGATTGGGTGCAGAAGGAGGTGCTAGTTTGTTTAAAATTTTTTCAATTAGCTCTTTAGGAATAGGCTTTTTACGATTTTGATTGCAGTTGCCGTTCATAGATCTAATATATCTCCATATATCAGTTAGTGGGGTATTTTTAAAAAGTTTGTTTAAAAATGTCATCCAGCTGTTCCGTTGTTTAACTTTAAATATGCGTTTAGCTTTAGCGGCAGCATTTTGGTAGTTCAAGAAGTTTTCAAAACTGGCTAGAGTTCTATATTTTTTTAGAGCTCCTCTCCGTTTTTTAAATATCATTGTACATTCCTCGTCCCACCATATAGGCCTAGGGGTAATCGCTATAAAAGGCTTCTTGACCGGCATGGATTGACACGCCGCGCTTGAAATCATTTCAAAAAGACTTTTCACTTTATCCGGGCCAGTTGAATTTTCATCAAAATCATTTTTTACCATTTCGGTTTGCAAAACGTTTTGAAATGTATTCCAATCTGCGTGGGAATCATTCCATTTCGAGGAAGGATTTAATGCAAGGTTTGTAGAATTAATCTGAATCTCAATTATTAAAGGGTAATGATCAGATCCCAATGTGTCATCTAAGATAGTGCAGGAAGACTTTGCAGCGAGAGTGTTAGAGGTGAGAGTTAAATCGACTGCTGAGTGATTGCCTCTTGGGTTAATTCTAGTAGGGGAACCATCGTTGAGAGCTATAAGTTCTAGGTCATCCATAGCTTCTACCAGTATTTTTCCGTGTCGATCATCAGGAGTTGGTCCCCACATATCGTGATGTGCATTAAAATCACCGCAAAAAATTGTAGCAGATAAATCAAATTGTTTGAAAAAATTAATCCAGTTGACTCGACTTACCATTACGTTTGGAGGTCTATATATTGATGCTATAGTCAAATTCAAAGAGTCAAGCGATACGGCGCATACTTCTAAGTCCTTGATTCTAGTATTTAGCAAAACCTCTTTATAGTTCAGACCCTGAATCACAAAAATGCATACCCCGCCATAACCATCTTTTCTACATTTACTTGCTAGATT
Organism: Galeruca laticollis; assembly: GCA_963921935.1. Lineage (NCBI taxonomy): Eukaryota > Metazoa > Arthropoda > Insecta > Coleoptera > Chrysomelidae > Galeruca > Galeruca laticollis. The sequence continues at coordinate 247,681,965 of OY998175.1, forward strand.
ATATCCTTTTATGCGAAATTTATTGTTTGGTTTTAGCCAGTGCTCTGATATAACTAAAATGTCCACATGTGTGTCTTTAATATATTTCACAAGACTCGCTTGATTTGCAATAATAGATCTACAGTTCCACTGTACAATTGTGATATTGTTTCTGATATGCTTATTAGAAAGTATCTGAGTCTTCGTCATTTTGTCTATTAATATTAATTTTTTCTTTTAATTCATATTTATCCAGGATATTGTTAATTGCTTGTTTAACATTGATCTCATTAATGTTACTTTTTTTGAGAATTATATCTTTAATAATGTTTTCTACCTGAAATGCTGCTCTTTATAAAATTTGAACTCTTCCCTATAAGGATTTGGGAGTATGGAAGAATGTTTGTTAGTTTTTTTGTTCTCATGATTTACTGGAGGAGAAGTTGGGGGTGAGGACTTTTTGCGTTTTTTTGACGCTGATGTACTCTTATTAAGTTTAGGTAAATGTACGGAGGGCTTAGGTTTACTCAAGATTGAGCTGTAAGAAGAAGTTGAAGCTGTATGTGTTAGCTTAGGGAAATTTTGTGGATTTGATAATAATGAAAATCAATTATTAGTTGTGATTTTTCCGTTAGCAGGATTTTTCACAATAGTTTCGGCTTCTTTGAAAGATGCATTCATAGTGGCCAATACTTTTTTAATACTCAATTGTGTATTGTAAACAGGGCATTTTTTGGATGTGGATTTATGTTCATAACTGTCGCAATGTACATAATGTGTTCTATTTTCTTCAGAGGAAACTGAGTTACAATTTTCTTCAGAGCAGTTTTGGCATTTCTGTTTACCTTTGCATTGATGTTTAGTATGACCGAAACGTAAACAATTATAGCACTGAACCACCGGATATATGTATGGTTCTACCTGAAAGTTTACCATATTTATTTTAACGGATTGGGGAATCGTATTTCCTAAGAAAGTAACCACGATCATTTGTCTATCTACTTCTTTTGTTTCTTTGGTTTCACTGTCTACAATTTTACGCTTTAATCGCTTAACATCAACTACTTTAATTCCAGATTCAATTGCGTCTTTTAGGTATTCGGCATTAAAATAAGTATCTACCATACGTTCTATACCTTTTTTATGCGTGAAGAATAGTGGAATATAAGCAATGTAATTATTTTTTAATAAAACTTCATGATTTACCAACAAGTTAGCAACATTGAAATTTTTAAAAATTACCTTTACCCTGTTTACCCCTACCGGTTTTATATCTGATATATTTTGCCTAAATTATGTAATGTTTCTTAAAAAGTGACCGATTTTAATGGGAAATAAACGACCTACATTTTTTTCTTTATATTCTATATAAACTAAATAAGGACCAACATCCGAAGGCTGATATTTATTCTCGAAATTAATATTTTGAAAATCTTTTATCGAAGACCCTTTATCAATCAATCAATAGCCTTATTCGATTCTATACTTAAACAAAAATAAAACTAGTTACTTATCTTTAGAAAGAAGTCGAAGTTTTTGTTAGGCACTGTTAATACCTGATCGCTTGAACTATCGATACGTTCACTGTCAAGGTACAAACACAACTGTGTTTGTTAAATATAACTCCCAAATACTTACAAGTTCCCACTCCTTTTATAAGGTCCTGGTCCAGTTCTAGGTTATTTGTGTCATCGTTTCCGATAATTAAGTATTCGGATTTGTTCGTATTGATGGCCAGTCCTGCCTCCTGGTAACTTTCTTTCAATTTCCTTATCATGTAATTCAAGTCATCTTGATCCTCAGCTATAACTGCTTGGTCGTCGGCGAAATAGAGGCTATATAGATTGTTTTCATCAATTTGCAGCCCCATATATTTGATTTTTTTAGTCCAATTCTGTAGAGCTTTGTCTAGGTATATTTTAAAAAGCGTAGATGATAGACAGCATCCCTGCCGTAGACCTTTGGAGGTGGAAAACGCTGATGTGAAGTGTTGTCCGTTTCTTATTCTCGAGTTATTTTTATAGAGGTTTTGAATTGCTCTGATGAGACTTTTATTAAAATCGAATCATTTTAGAGCGTTCCACATCTCCGATACCGGCACGCTATCATAAGCCTTCTCTAAGTCGATCAACGCAATATGAACTTCTCTATTTCTCTGCATTCTTTTTTCGAAGGCTAGTTTAAGAGAGAATATATTGTCCATTGTGGATCGTCCTGCTCTAAATTCTGCTTGTTCCTCTGGTTGTTTAGGTTAGGTTAGGTTTATAATGAGTGAGTCAATGAGGCCCTCCACTGCGACTCGCGAGAGTCTATTGTGGCTCAACACACTGGTTGTTTATGTTCTATTTTTTTCCATTAGGTCTCGTAGTATGCGGGAGTAGAGCCTTCCAATGGTACAAATAACAGCAATACCCCTATAGTTTTGTGGGTTGTCTTTCGGTCCTTTTTTGTGTATTGGTGTTATATAAGATGTAAACCATTCTTTTGGAAGAGTTTCGCCGGTTATACATCTTTCAAATAGCTCTCGAAGTTTCTCGAACAGTTCTTTGGGTCCATACTTGATTAGTTCTGGGTAAATTCCTCCAATACCAGGTGCTTTTTTAATCTTTATTTGTTGTATGGCTCTTTCAATACTCGAGATCTCGATGGATATTCTGTTCAGTAACTGTTCTTCTTCGGTTGGATGTGTCGGTAAAAATCGGTCTCTATTCTCCTGTAGTAGTTTTTGGAAGCGTTCCTTTAGGTCGTTATTTGATACACATTTCAATATGTTATTTTTTTTTATTAGACTTTCTAAGGTTCCAAACGATTCGCCAAGCTTCCGAGCTCCTTGTTCCTCCTATATGTTGTTCAATGTATTTGCATTTATTCATCCATGTTGAGTTTTCCCTATTTGTTACTTCTCTTTTTACTTCTCTATTCAGTTGTCTGTACTCTTCTTGAATTTCTACGTTGTTAAGAAGAATTAGAAATATAAATGTCAAAGAACTTATTACCTTTCCCATCTTTTACTTAACTAAATCAATATTTTGAGAGGGTACTTTTTTCGAACACAATAACACAGATAGCCGCACAACAGATGTTCACTCTTTAGTAGGTAGGCTGACATCAAGAAAGAGTGTAGTGTTTTTCTGAGGAATTTGGGTGTACATATTCATTATCTAGTAATTATATTTTTAGTTAAAAATTAAATATTTACAATGTGGCGTCCTTGAGAAATATCGAGTTCGATCCAAAATATTGTGTGTAACAACGATAAAAATTTAAATAATCGTGATGAAAGTGAAAACAGAATTCAACGTCATTTAAATTTGGAAACACAGAAGTTATGTTACAATGTGTATAAGAATCTACGGGAAAAGTTTGGTCTCAATGAACAGAACAGAATTAATGCAAGCAGTATCTGATGTTCGAGATTATAAAATCTTGAATTTTATTGTTTACGATACTTTTAAAATATGAGGGATATTTGTATGCTTCTTTTCGTCATTGTATATATTTAAAGCGTAAATTCATTTCAGTTGCTAGCGTTGTAAAATTATGTTTCAGAATTGATAAGATCTTTTATATTGTTGTAAATTCAAAGGATAGTGTCACCTTATTTTCAACTTCTGTTAAATGCCTTTAAAATATCACAATAATTGTAAATAATTTTGTTTGGGCATTGAAATAGCACATTTTGGAAGTCGACATCTTTTCGCATTGTGTTTGAAATCCTATAGTTAAGAAGTTAGGAAAATGTCACGTTTCACACTAATATCTATTGTATTGTAAAAACCCTAAATTTATTGTAACTTCTGCGTGAATTTTAAGGTCGACGGTCGGAAGATTTCAAAGACATGTTTGAATAACCTTTCTGAGTAAAAAGGTTACAATTGCTATTGGAGTATTCAATAGAAGTATCTATTGGAGGCACCCATTGTTGATTCTTGTCAATGAACCCGGCGAGTCCCATGATACTGGCCAATAGGAAATATTTATTTTCGTTTGGTCAACCCAATCCACGTGTAAACACGCCCCTTGCAGATTTTTATTTACCACGTCTCACAACGTGAAGAAATCAGTTTTCACTCATCAGTTCTACTACTTATTGACGCGAGCTTTACACTCATCGAATCGAGCTCAACGCTCAACAACAAAGTTAGTCTTTACACTCATCGACGCGAGTTCAATACTCTCGATAACAAAGTTTCACACTCATCGACGCGAGTTTTACACACTCATCGAATCGAGTCAACGTTCAATAACAAAGTTCTTATATTCATCGAAACGAGTTCAACACTCAATAACAAAGTTAGTTTCAATATTCATCCAATCGAAACATAAAGTGTCTTCCGATCTGAAACCACCGAAGTTCAGCATTCATAACGTTGTACCATTTTGTAAATTTGTACATAATAAATTATTAGTTTCGACATTAATTTTGTCAAATTGAGATTATTTATCTAGTTGAATGTCTACGCCAGTTGACGAAGTTCAGCTAGAGATATAATCAAAATCATTGGTATTTCGAGCCGGATATAACAAGTATTGTTATATAACATTGTAAAGTGCCAGTACCAAGAGAGCAGTTCAAATCGTAGTGCAAGTATAGCAGTTTAATCAGCAGTCCAATTAGCAGTTCAATTAGCAGTCCAATTAGCAGTTCAGCATAGAGGAGTTAGATCGAGAGGACATTGATCAGCGTAGCTGCTACGAAGAGAGCTTTATGTGGGAAACGTCGCGTGCTAAGTGATTTCTCGATAAATTTGCAGCTATACCATGCAGTAGATACCGTGCAGTGCAACAAGTAGATACCGTGCAAACGGCCAACAAAACACGTTTAAACGCTGATAAAAAGACATCCACCGTTGTAAACGTACCAGTAATCTCACACGTTATGTCATATGAATCGATCCAACATGAGCAGATAAAGTTACCTGCCAACATCAAATTAGCAGAATCAGAGTTTCATCAACCGGTATCGGTTGACATCTTAGTAGGAACAGGCCCAACACTGCCTGTAGAACAAATCAAAGTAGTGGAAACAGAGTTTCATCGACCTGAACCGGTCGACATCTCAGTAGGAACAGGTACTACACTGCCTGTAGAACAAATCAAATTTGTAGAAACAAGCACTACACTGCCTGTAGAGCCAATCAAAGTAGCAAAACCAGAGTTTCATCGACCTGCACCGGTCGACATATCAGTAGGAATAGGCACTACACTGCCTGTAGAACAAAACATATTAGTAGGAACAGACACTACACTGCCTGTAAAACGAACCAAAGCAGTAGAACCAGAGTTTCATCGACCTGCACCGGTCGACAGATTAATAGGAACAGGCAATACGTTGCCTGTGGAGCAAAGCAAATTAACGGACCCAGATATACATTGACCTACACCGGTAGACAAATTATTAGAAGCAGAGACAACCATGTCTGTGGAAAAGAGCAAATGAGCAGCTCCTGATAATCAAGAATCGAACAAACTTCACATGTCCCCTGTTGTGGACAATACGTTCATATCAGATGGTTAGTATTCATCTCATCACGCGATCAGTAAGGAAATGAGTTCAACTAAGAAAGTAAGTGTGGTATACGACGGTTCTTTAGAGACTTCTGCAGGCGTACCGTCGAATGATGCCCTGTATACGGGTCATAATAGTCAACCTAGTTTATTAACTACTTCTAGTCGAGTTCGCGAAAACCCTATCGTGATTGTAGGTGATTAAAAGCGAATGGGTCAACAATTTTTAGCTAGAAACGAATACCATGAATTTCAATGTCTCATGTGGAGAGATCAAATGAAAAACTTACGAATTTTTGAATTAAATATCGTCATATTCGATATTACATGTACTTTGTATCTAGCAATTCAATGTTTACATCAATTAAGTAAAGATGAATGCTAAATATATACCGTGCGAAACGACACGAATATGTATATTCTGAAACCTATTCAAATTAAGGTTTCCAAACGGATATCACTATTCGGAGTTTTCAAACTATTCGAACCATTAGGATTATTGGATTCCGTGATTGTGCTCGGAAAAATAATCTTACAATACTTGTGGAATTATAAGCTCGATTGGAACGAATCGTTACTTATAAAATTGTATATTCAATGGCAAACATATTGCCCGCCATCACCGTCAAATGATCTGTTATTATTTCGACGTACCATAATTACCGCCGATGTTAAAGGCGTTCGATTACATGGATTTTCCGATGCAACTGAAACGGCATTCGGCGCATGCGTTTACTTACGCACACTATATCTCTCAAGAAAAATTAAAGTGCAATTATCATGTGTTTAATCTCGTGTTGTACCTATCGAGAAGATAACCATACCGAAATTAGAGCTCTTAGGGGCACAGCTCTTGTTTACATTGATGGAAATTGTAAATACGGGCCTCCGAAAGGAAGTTCAAACTTTTTATTGGTTCGATTATGAAATTGCATTACGTTGGCCCCAAGCTTTTCCTCGGCGATTGATAAATCCTTTTCGGGACAAAGAAGGGATAATGAGGGCAGGCTACCGTTTTATTGTGTCTAATTCAACATTTGACGCTGAACACTCCGTTATCTTGTTTAAAATTAGGCATGTGATCATTTTAGTTATGATGTATTTCCAGAAAAAATATTTGCAAGCTGTAATGCAGCAAAGTTTATGCTCGATACGCCATAGATATGTGATTATTGACGGACGTAGTCGAATGTATACACATATAAAACTATGTTGTACCTACTTCGAGGCAAAGTTTCCGCAGCCACCACGTGTTGGGAAATTAGATGAAGCAACATTGAAAGGATTTAAAAGGCATTTGTACAAAGTCGCCGATCACGACCGGTTATTTACGTATGGACGATTTAATGTGTTAATCATCGAAAACGAAACTAATATTTCTTCTAACCCTACCGATCCTATCAACCTTATTCCTGGCAATTTATCAATAGGTAATTTATTGACCAACTTGCAAAGTCGTGATTACCTCCCGACTACCAGTAAACATTTGTCTCACGATGAGCAAAACATATTTAAGGTTAAACCGCATTTCTGGACGCGGTGGAGTAAGGAGTACCTGAACGAGTTGACGGTTCGCACCAAATGGGAAAAGCCGGTCCTGAGTTTCCCGAGGGGGATGTGGCCTTACTACGAGAAGACAAAATTCCACCCTCACAATGGGCCCTGGGAAGAATCATGAAGTGCTATTCCGGTAGTGACGGTGTGGTACGTACTGTTTTAGTGAAAACCGCGAAATCTTCAGTTGTCCGAAATGTGAAGAAGATAGCGTTACTTCCGATTCTACCGACTAATGCTGAAGATGAACATTCATACACTTCATAATTGATCGTATTCTCTCAACGGGAGGAGTATGTTCAAGATTATAAAATCTTGAATTTTATTGTTTACGATACTTTTAAAATATGTAAGATATTTGTATGCTTCTTTTAGTCATTTTATATATTTAAAGCGTAAATTCATTTTAGTTGCTAGCGTTGTAAAATTATGTTTCAGAATTGATAAGATCTTTTATATTGTTGTGAATTCAAAGGATAGTTTCACCTTATTTTCAGCTTTTGTTAAATACCTTTAAAATATCACGTTTTGCAACAATAATTGTAAATAGTTTTGTTTGGGCACTGAAATAGCACATTTTTGAAAGTCGACATCTTGTCGCATTGTGTTTGAAATCCTATAGTTAAGAAGTTAGGAAAATGTCACGTTTCACACTAATATCTATTGTATTGTAAAAACCCTAAGTTTATTGTCACTTCTGCGTGAATTTTATGGTCGATGGTCGGAATATTTCTAAAAAAATGTTTGAGTAACCTTTCTAAGTAAAAGGGTTACAATTGCTATTGGAGTATTCAATAGAAGTATCTATTGGAGGCACCCATTGTTGATTCTTGTCAATGAACCCTACGAGTCCAATGATACTGGCCAATAGGAAATATTTATTTTCGTTTGGTCAACCCAATCCACGTGTAAACACGCCCCTTGCAGATTTCTATTTAACAAGTCTCACAACGTGAAGAAATCAGTTTTTCACTCATCAGTTCTACTACTTATCGACGCGAGTTTTACACTCATCGAGTCGAGCTCAACGCTCAACAACAAAGTTAGTCTTTACACTCATCGAAGCGAGTTCAATACTCTCGATAACAAAGTTTTAAACTCATCGAATCGAGCTCAACACTCAACAACAAAGTTAGTTTTACACTCATCGAAGCGAGTTCAATACTGTCGATAACAAAGTTTTACACTCATCGACGCGAGTTTTACACACTCATCGAACCTAGCTCAACGCTCGATAACAAAGTTCTTATACTCATCGAAAAGAGTTCAACACTCAATAACAAAGTTAGTTTCAATATTCATCCAATCGAAGCATAAAGTGTCTTACGATCTCAAACCACCGAAGTTCAGCATTCATAACTTTGTTCCATTTTGTAAATTTGTACATAATAAATTATTAATTTCGACATTAACTTTGTCAAATTTGGATTATTTATCTAGTTGAATGTCTACGCCAGTTGACGAAGTTCAGCTAGAAATATAATCGAAAACATCTGATTTAACACAAGTTCCCCTGTCAACTAAATATAAAATAGCCAATAATGGGCCTTACGAACGCAAGAAGCGATGTTATTAGGGATGATCAAACATTTAGATGTGTCTGTAATAAAATTATTAAAAACAATATAGGTATTAACATATTAACAATATAGGTAAGTGAACAAAATATTAATACCATTCAGAGTCTAGCTCCGCAAGATAATTTAAAGGGGATGTACGATTACATTGCTACACTATATGTTTTGCGTAGCTATACTATTATGAACGAGAACATAGAGAATGTTCAAGTCAGCTATAAATGTCAGTCTGTCAGCCATAAGTTAAACAGTGCATCCAACTGTATAAAAAGTTACTAAAAACGATGCTGAAATGGTTATTTTGGAAATCGGTTTTCGATGTCACAAAGTAAATGATGATTATTACAAAGTTTATAACAAAAAAAGGAATGACACTATTAACACTTGAACTCAGCTGAAGGCTGTAGATTCAGTATGCAGTTAGGCTGAAGGCCGAGACCTGCATAAAAACTTAAATCGCAAACTAATTTACCAGTTACAAGCGAAACTCTAAGTTACTATTTGAATCATTGATAAGCACGTCCTATAATACCTGAGTAGAGCTGAAGGCTACTAACTCAGGGTGCAGAAGAGCTGAGGGCCCCAATCTACACAGCTGTCTCAAATTACAAATTAATGACAGGAAACGAACAAATGGTTCATGTACAATTTTTCAAATACAGTGAAAATGTAACACCAAACCTACAATTGCATTAGTTACATGGGTTCACACTTCCGCAATCTGTATGAGTATATATACATAAGCATAAAATTAAATAAGCAAACGAGCTTAACAACGTTAAAAAAAATTTAAATTATGTACAGTGCGAAATTAGTTACATAAAAAAAATCGTCAAAGTCAGAACAATATCTAAATAGCGCCGCACTCAGGTAAGTACCGTGGTATATCTAGCGTTCACAGCCAACAATTCAATATTTAAAAAGAATATTTCAAAATTTTATAAACGAAAAGTGAAAAAAAATATATAATTACCGCAAAGAAATAGAAAAAAACCATACATAAAAAATTTCGTGAAATTTTGACCGTTATTTGTGAATGGAAGATGTATAAATGTATAAAATTAATAAGAAAAATGACTGTTACGAGTGAATCTCCTTCCTCAGAACAGCAATCGAAGTCGACGCTTCAAAATGTTCCAGCCCTCCTGGTTACTGGATCAGGTGAGTGGTGTGGCTGATTTACCACTCCCCAATCAGCGGATGAAATCCATAAAACCAAAATAAAAACCCCCCTAGAATAGAGAAACGAATTAGCCTACACGGAGGGTTTTCATTTTACCCCAGTCAAACTTCCGACGTCCCCCCGTACCATTCCATTATGTCGATTACATTATAATCATCCGAAACCTGCAAATAATCATACAGCCGGACTTTTAACAATATAAAAGCTATTTACTCTATAAAAGCTATTTACACTAATAGCAAAAAAAACTGCATGACTGGTTTTTTTTATTGGCAAAAAAACTATGATATCTAAAAAACTGAAACAAACCACGTTACTTTACACATCCCTGAATATTATTCAGCCCCCGTGATATATTCTAACTTCAAAAATGTACGAAACAATAACGGAGATGACTTGATAACATTTATGAACTGTATCAGAACTATTTCATACAATAGGTTACATACATACATAAACTACGAAAATTACTTCAAAACGTTAAATTACTACTTTAACTGCCTACAAAATTGTTAACATCGTGAAAGTGTGCAGGTATTTACCTAGATATCGAGTTACTCACGTCGTTGGTGAAATTTTAAATATCTTGACGAATTTTAATCGTCACTAGCCAGCGTTCGCTTCAACGACCCATGAAGAACTGACTCGCCCCTCACCAAAATGGTCTGCCATACATCCCCATCGGCAGGCATGCCAAAATTATATTATCGACGGGCGGGCGATTTTTCGCGTTACAATATCAACTGCTGACTTCTTGGACCGCAAAATTTAAACTATTCGCTAAATTATTTTTGAACTATCAGATCAGCGATTTACCCTCCGACTGATATAGATAACCTGTAGTAAATACTTTATGTGTGAATACATGATATTGTTTCAAAATGTCATTTATGTTTAGAGAATTTATTATTTCAATAAAATGGTGATAACTATTCCTTTTATATACCAAGTCGTTTGTTTATTCCTCTCATTGGCAACTTCAGGTACGGCGTCATTGAGAACTGAGAGAACAATATACATATAGAAAGGTGAATGGACACCGATGTATTAAATATAGGTTGATGACTATGAAAAATTCATTCATTCAATTATTTTAATCCAGTTCAGTTTTTCATTTCATTTATTATTAACAGTTTATTATTTTGTTAAGTTACTTTTGTATTTCTAAGTTCTATTGTCAATAAAATTCAAATAAATATTTTTTTAAAAAGTTAAAAGTGTCTCGACGAATATTTCTGGCGCTGCGTACAGAAACCCAAGTTTCCTGGTCAACTTTAGTTGTTAGACGAGAAAATCCAACGAACGGAGGTGAAAACAACGTAGTATGCAGAGGACATTTCCAGTGATCATCCTCTTGTAAGTACAACGTTCCTTTTCTCCTTTATGAGCACTTTTAGTGATATTTATGAAAGTAACTTACATTTATTGCTGTCAAATCTTTCAATAAATCCATTAGATAGTTCTAATACGGCTAATAGTTCTCGATCTTCTAAAAATCAAATTTCAGATACTCGAAACATCAATAGCTTAAATATGTCTCTACAAAATAACGATATTTCTAGTCTTTGTGCCACCCTTCCTGAATTTAATACGTGAGATAATCTCTCGACTTTTATAAAATCAGTAGTTAACTTAATTACGTTTCTTAGAACACAAAATCTTACTCAACCTTAAGAGTTTATATTAAACGCAAACATTATTTCTCGTATTAAAGGTGAACCTAGAGATTTTTTAAATTACTCAAATTTAACGCTTTGGACAGATGTACGTTCATCTTTACTAGCTAGATTGTAAATGAATTCCTTTTAAAACTAATTAGAACCATAACCTTATCCCAACTAGACCTTTCAGATATTGAGCTCTTTACTTTAGACGAACTGGAAATATTAAAACAAACACTGTTAGAAATATATTCTCGAAACGCCCTTTTAGTCAGTGACGAACATCCTTACCAACTCATTGAATCATCCAAATCTTTAGTTTGTGTTACGACCAAGACAATTCTCATAATATTAAAAATCCCTATCCTTTATCCAGAGTCTTATCCCACATTTAGAATCTACCCCATCCCTAATAATGATCACATAATGATTCTGCCACCTGCGCATTACTTCGCAAATGGTAAATGGTATGAAGCCTGCACCAACCTAGCCGAACCAATTATCTGCACAAAACCTGTAAAATCTCAGTGTCAAATTCCAAATGTAGAAAATTGTACCAAATCAATCTCAACGGAGAATTTTTCTCAAGAAACCAGGAAAATAATTTTATTGGGAATAGTTCACCCAATAAAAATTCAAAATGAAGAAATTAGCAGAAGTAGCATCTTAATGACAAATGAGCCGATTGTCATAGAAGGAATACAGTACAACAGAAAAACTGTCCAAGAACTCCCAGTGCCGCAAGTAGTCCCAATCAAACTGTACTCGAAGCACGAAATCAAGATAGAAAAACTCCAGATTCCAGAGACGCACGGTCAACTCCAACCCATCGAACCGATACATCTTCTGCCACAATTTTCCGCAGGGCTTAGCATTGTTCCCCTTATAATAATGTCAACTGTTTTAGGCATCTTTATAACAGTAGCTGTGAAGAAAAGGAAGAGAATCTCCAAATTCTTATATGGGCCCCAGCTACAACCAACTCAAATCCAGATTCTTCAAGAGTTGTTCTCAGAGACTTCGAGGACGAAGTCTGAACCAAAGGAGGAAGGAGAAATGTGAATGGACTCCGACCCTGTCCCATGGTCAGCGAACTCCAACCAAACGCGATCATCAATTTCATAACACCGATGTATTAAATATAGGTTGATGACTATAAAAAATTCATTCATTCAATTATTTTTTCCAGCTCAATTTTTCATTTCATTTATTATTAACAGTTTATTATTTTGTTAAGTTACTTTCGTATTTCTAAGTTCTATTGTAAATAAAAAAGTTAAAAGTGTCTCGACGAATATTTCTATATACAAGCACATATAACATGAGATCCTCCCCAAAATATGATTTAAAATTTTCTTGGAAATGTGGTGCAAATAAAATCATTCAAGGAGCATATTGGTGCATTAGGAGTGCATAATGACCACATATGTCTTTGTTGAAAATATCTATTGGGGGGGAGGGGGGTTCCAACTTAACTGACCTCAATAAATTATTTTAAAAGAATGTTTGAATTAATGTTTCAAATCAACGTACCAGTACAGTCGCTAGTAATTGACTCATTGATATGATCTATGGTATGTAAACAAATAAATTAATTTTTCAAATTTTCTGATAAATAATTGTTCAAATTTAATTTCACATTTCAATCTAGTCAGTTGTTGTCACAAAATATCACTTTAGTATTTAATTGACGTTTTTGTAAAAATGTCATTCATTATTTGAAGTTTTGTAAAAATGCGTCATGAAAAATAAATATAATTCAAATTCAATTTCACATTTCAATCTAGTTGCAAATTTTCTATTAGCTTAAGGGGCTCGTTTACAAGACATTTTTTTTAAATAAATAAATTTTTGTACATCAGTAAGATCGTCATTATCTAAAATAAGCGTTTCATAAATTTGAAAAAACTATTTCCATTCTGTTAACTCGCCTGTAAAAATTGGCAGTGCTATTTGAGGTAATTTCACTCTAGGGGTATTGTTCGACAAGTTGTTTGACTTTTCTGCGTAAATTTGACAATATGGAGTAATAATGTGTTTCAAATTATTCGTAATCTTCCAATTCATCTGGATCTATTGTGACAATTGTTGATTGAACTACTTTATATTCTACAAAAGCTTTTAATAGATCTTCTTCTCTAGTGATAAATTCAAAACAATCGGTTTTAGTTTGAGAATATATTTTTAGCCAGTTACTTATGGGACTCACTATAGATTTCTGTGAAGCGCGCTTATGGCAGAGTGACGTTATATCAGACATTTTTAATACATAGCTATCATTAACTGCAAATTATCTACAGTGGAACAGTATCACTCATTTTATCTAACTTGTATTCGTCTCGAAAGACCATGGTTGAGAATTGGCTCTTATCGAAAGGATCCAACTGTAACAGAATTCAGCAGGATAGTCAAACACATCATTTGTTATATTTTCCCATGTTTCATTCAACACATTTGCTCCCATGTTTCACATCTTTTCTTAGTTGTACCGTACCGATGACGGCTAATGAGCCAGAAACATGCATGTCTGCGCTTACCACTCTTTTCAATAGCCCCTTCTTCTATTTACGTGCAATAGCCACTAATATATTCGTTGCTTATTGTTCATATGTCACGCACTATTCGTACATCTTGTTATATATATATATATATATGTTCCTCTAATGTAGTTTAGTGGAACCAAATAACGCACGTATTGGATTATAGTAGCACCATCTGGATGATAGTGATGCCATGGCTGGATGATAGTGGTGCCGAACTATATTTGACTAAATATTCGGTAGGCGTGGCCGCGTGGGTTAATAAAATATCAACAATTCAATGGGTGGAGCTAAAGGTAATATTCAGATTAGTTTCAGATTAGTAACGCTACTGGCCGCTAGGTTTGGACTAATCTGAGTAGTTCATCCTTTGACCGCTAGAATCACTTTGTAACTGCAGTTATCGTATATAATCTCAGTTTAATTTATTATAGAATCATCTGAGACGAGAAAAAAATCTGCTGATTCTTAAAAATATCCATTTTCACCTATACAAATGCTTTTTTATAACGTGTCGTGAGTTAAGGTTAGGTGACACTATTGTTTTTATGAAAATTTTAAAATCAGCTGTTCTAGTCCATTCAATTCCGAAATTAGGCCATGCTTTGGAACATGTGTAATGTTTGATACGCAAAAATTAACAAGAATTAATTAATTAAATGTGAATTGATACAATCAAAGAATCAAATTAAACTGATATCAACAACTGATTTATTTAGTGGTTTTAACTTCTCCGCCTGCGAAAAATAATAACGAGTTATCGTTCGATAGGGAATAGCGTGTAGATGATTTTTGGAAAAAAATCAAGAGCCGCTTGCAAAAATTGCAAAAATTATAAATAACTAACTGAGAGAAAACATGACGTTTGGTTTTTTGCAAATTTCTCAAAAACTATTTGACATTTTTTAAATCTTAAAACAGATTCAAAGAGAGAAGGAAAGGACCCGATTAGGCAAAATAAATTGGATTTACTGGGTGATTCTCAACATCTTTGTTTAAAACGATTTAACGCGCTCGAATACCGCTTAGCAGAAAATGAACATCTTAAACAACAATACGTAGAATTTCTACACAAATATTAAAGATTAGATCATATGATTTTTGAGTGTAATCTCAACAATGAACAAAGAATAGGAATCAGAAAGAAACATTTAATAGCTTGATTTTTGAACCTTATTTTGTTGATAACAAAATGAAAAATAACAATTTTCTCATTTTTCTAATGTGAATATCTTTTTAGACCTTTCAAAAATAGCTCTAAAAAAGGAAAAAATCTCAGATTTGTTATATAACAATTATCGCGCTTGCAATATTCATATTGAGTAGGATCAAATTGTCAATTGATTAATGCATAATTAATAGAAAAATCGTGATAAAAATTGTTTGAACTCGGACTATTGAATAGGAATAAGAAAGAAAAATTGAAAAGCTTGATTCTTGAACCTCATTTTGTTTATAACAAAGTGAAAAATAGCAATTTTTTCATTTTTCCAACGTGAATATCTTCTGAGACCTTTCAAAAATAGCTCTAAAAAAGGCAAAAATCTCAGATTTGTAATATAATAATTATCGCGCTTGTAATATTCATGTTAAGTAGGAGAGAATTGTTAATTGACGAATGCATAATTAATAGAAAAATCGTGATAAAAATTGTTTACCACGGACCATTGTTCATTTTCATATTTAATAAGTTTGTGGATGGAGCTTATGCAATACAAAGACCTCGTTTTCGACCGTATTATCAACTCTCTGAGAAAATTATAAAAATTGGTCCGGGAGGCAGGACTTTTATGGGAAATGACCCTTATATGAGAAAATGGCTCTCCGTCAAATTTCTTGAGTTTTTTATATGTTGTAGAATTGATCATTCTGGTGAAATGTATCAATGGGCGCATCAGGATCCTATGACTAGTTTTCGAGATACAGGGTGTTGAATATGAGCAACATTCACGATCACAATATCGCCTTCCTGAAACCATATTCTCATTCCATTCAAATCATTTTGTAATTCGTGATAAAGAAGACTCGCATCATTATTACTAGCATCTGCGAAGTACGGCCCGTTGATTGCTACGATATATCCATCGGGGACAACTATGATCTCTGGTTTGACCAAATGTTCATTCTTGTGGAAACGGTATGATTGCATCAATACTCGAAAGTTACTGTTCTTGTCCATTTTATTGTAGGTACAATCTATATAAACAATGGCTTTGGGAATGTCTGGTGTGGGATTGTACAGTTCATTCGTATAAGGGGATACATGTCTGTTTATATAATTATATAAAAGAGATAATCTCACATTAGAAATTATGAGGCTTGCTGCTTATCGGGAAGCATAACTAAACAATATTTTCAAAAACTCATCTGAAACTCCATGCTTCATTTTGATAAAAAATGTGAGCAAAAGTTTTTTTCGACATTGCTTCTCTTGCCACCTTGTTCAATAATATCGTAAAATTCTAGTAATTGTCAAAAATCATTTTTTGAAATTGATGTGAGCTCCTTAAATTCATCTTCAGTGGAACTGTTGTTACGGAGTGGACTGTTTCTATTAGCAATTATCCTGATTGTTTGAAGAAAATGTTGAAGATTGGAAATTATGTATCGTTTATTCACAAAATTCAAACCTCCATGCAAGTAATTTGGAAGGAAACCTTGACGATCAAGATGGTGACCACAATTTCTCAAGAAATCTGGGTCATATATATCAGAAGCAACAAAAATATCCACTCTACATTCCAAACAAAATTTTTGAATATTTTGACGAGCAATACAAATAATGCACGCACGACTTAATACGCTTGACAACACATTGAGACGAAAGCAATTCGGGTTATTTTCCATAGCAATAACGTCATTCATCACTGTGTTATTACAATTGAAACATATTTTTGTATCATCCTGAATATCAATAGGTGGATTTCCCGCAGCTTGTCTTCGATATGTCACAATATGCAAAACATCAATATTATCTCCTCTATTCCAACGCATTGAGAGTCTAGGAATAACATTTCGGTCACAAACTTAACAATTCACTCTATTTGCGAAGGCCATATTGTTCAGCAAAGTTCAACAAACACTGAACATCACATAAACTTCAACAGTACAAACAAAACTTCTATTAGTATAATAATTCAGAAATAGTTCATGAGCTTCATGACATCTACAAGAAAACGACTATTGACATTAGAATTTTGTTGATTTTACCCTCTTTGAATTGTTCTCCATACCTACTACAGCAATAAGTATAATAATAAGTGGTGCTCTGTAGGTATTCGAAGATGATTCAGATAACATTTCAAATACAAGAAAAAGAAAGAGAAACGTTCTCGAAAAGGTGGGAATATACAAACATTTATACGATTCGAAGATACAAAAAGATAATTAAAGAATAAAACGTTCCTTTGGTGAAGAACTATGCCGTGAATTTGAACTAATATAATATATACTCTATATAAACCGACAGAAATTCGTACAAATTATGATTTTATACTGATTTATCCTATGTGGTATTTTTCTTGTGTGACAAATTCATTTTCAAATCTTTTTGTATTACAAGGCGATTTCCTCTGATAATAATGCTATTTTGAGACTTTGACAATTTTATTATTTTATAGAGTCAAAATTCGAAATAAGGAGCTTCTGCGAATGTAACAAGTATAATATGACTTCTAAGAAACACTAAGCATGAAAAAATAACTTCTCTATTGAATCGCCTTCTAGAAGATGCTGCAAATGTTAATTCGAGTCGTGGCTTTTTTTCGAGGGATACGGTACGCCATGGTACGGTATTATTACGGATCTATACAAGCCCGCCGAAAACTGGAGTGATAATATAGCAATGGGGAAATGTACAGATCTCAGCTTTTTTCACAGAGTGTTCGCCTTGTATATGAAAATCACGTCATGGGATTCCGTACTTGTACGATATGAATGCAAGTATTTTGAGGTTTTTATTTAATAAAGTATACGTAATTCCTCCAATTGACATCAATCGTCTCTTTATACGATGAAACACATCAATTAACATCTTTCACGAGTATTTTGTCATTTTCGGTGGGTTTATTACTACAAGGTGTCCGGAAAACCAAAATTTGGTATTTTTCTATATTCGTGAATCACCTTATATGAATTGTATCAACTGTGATAAAAGATGAAATTCATTTATAATATTATGTGATATTCCAACCTTTTTTCGCATTTTCTCTTTATAAAACAACAAAATTATGAAAGCCACAAAATAGCATTATTATCAAGTGAAATTGCCTTGTAATACGAAAAGATTTGAAAATGAATTTCTCATGAATTTGTCATACAAGGATGTGATGATAATACCACCAAAGATAAATCAGAACTAAATCATAACTTGGGAGATACGGAGTGATGAAAAGTGAATATTCCTCATATTCAACACCCTGTATCTCGAAAACTAGTCATAGGATCGTGTAGCGCCCATTGAAACATTTCACCAGGATGATCAATTCTACAACATATCAAAAATTCAAGAAATTTGACGGAGAGCCATTTTCCCATATAAGGTGTGCGGGGTACTTTCCTAAAAAAGTCCTGCCTCCCGGAACTGTAGGACAAATTTTCATAATTTTCTCATATTTATTAAATATGAAAATTCAGACATCTACTGAATAGATGAATGAACAATGGTCCGTGGTAAACAATTTTTATCACGATTTTTCTATTAATTATGCATTCGTCAATTAACAATTCTCTCCTACTTAACATGAATATTACAAGCGCGATAATTATTATATAACAAATCTGAGATTTTTGCCTTTTTTAGAGCTATTTTTGGAAGATCTCAGAAGATATTCACGTTGGAAAAATGAAAAATTGCTATTTTTCACTTTGTTATCAACAAATCCAGAATCAATATTTTCAATTTTTCTTTCTTATTCCTATTCTTTGTTCATTGTTAAGATTACACTCAAAAAGCATTGACCTAATATTTGCGTAGAAATTATACGTATTGTTGTTTAAGATGTTCATTTTCTGCTAAGCGATATTCGAGCCCACAAATTGTTTTAAACAAAGATGTTGAGAATCACCCAGTAAATCTGATTTATTTTGCCTAAATGGTAATCTGACAATAAAAGTATTATTCCTGCCACGTGTGGTTGCTTCCAAAAAATAAGGTTTACAATATTTGTCTTCCGGTGATAGGAATTTATTTTTCGGCAATTCATTGATTTTCCAAAATTTTATGAGCGTTTGATTTAAATTATCGTTAGAATTTTCATGACTTATATTACAACAAATTTGATTTTTGAGCTTATTCGTTTTTTCATAATTTATATTTAATGAACCTCTCCATCTAAGTTTTGTTTCAACCAATAGTGGCATATTTTTTCCTAATTTTATTTTCTGCTCCACAATAATTCATAAAATACCTATTCCTGTGCCGATGAGTAATTGAATATTTGTGTTTTAAATGAAACTCACGGTCTCTAGTTTATTCCACAATATAATACAAGTTATTGAAAATTCTAAAAAATTGACCTAATATGAGCATATTCCACGAAGTAAGGGTCGAGACGGTCAATTTAATTGAATATTTATTGAAACGTAAATCTCTCATCAGCTAAGTCCTAATTTTGGGGGTATTTCAAAATGTTCCTGGAAAATTCTAGTCATGGTAAGTTGTCACTTATAAATGGAATAAATAAAAACGGTAGATTGACTTGAAATGAGTTAAAGCAGACTAATTTTGCATTAGTTTTATGGGTAATATTAGTAATACCTTGGTGTTTTTAAATGAAACTCAAGGTCTCTAGTTAATTCCACAATATAATACAAGTTATTGAAAATTCTAAAAAATTGACAATTGTTTCGATAAATCAATATCATCGTCAGAATGACAGAAGTTACATTTCATTTTATGCCTACCTGATGTTTAGTAGTTATATTTGGCTAGACCAAGAAGTAACCTAACTTGTGATTGGCTTAATATATGTTTATATAAAAAAGAAGAAGATGTGATATTACAAATATTGAAGCTTAGGTATTATTAGCCCTATGGTGATATCCTGGATATAATTTTTCCAATTAAGATCAGTATAACTGTGCAATGATATAGGAAACCAGGAAAACTATATCTGCTGATCTTTACAATTATCACTTAAGAAGACAGTTTATTAGTGGAGAATTCCCTAGATTTAATTGTTCATTGACAACTTCATATTGTGGGTTTCTTAAATGTCTTCTAATTTCCAGTTCTTCAAGGAAATCCAGTTCTTGTTTCTTTTCACAAATATGCAGTACTTCTAGTTTTGTGTTAGGTGTCAAAGAATGATTGGTGTCAAGTAGATGTTTTGCGTAGTGGGATTTATCTGGTTGTTTTAATATGTATGCTTGTAAGTGCTCACTGTATCGTATTTCAAAATTCCTAAGGGTCTGACCCAAATAGACAGCATTACATTCTGGACATTTGAGTTTATATATACCTGACTTCTTTAATAGTGGTATTTTTGTTTTTACATTTAACAATTTTGTACTAACGTTACTTTCTGTTTTAAAAGAAATTGTTGTATTCGTTGCTGAAGATATTATCTTTGAAATATTATTAGAAATATTTCCTGCATATGTGATGGTTTTATAAGTTTTAATTTCATCAGCTTGTTCAGGATATATTAGTTGTAATGCCACTTTTTCCTCTTTTTTACTAATTAGCTTATTTATCATATCTAATGGATAACCGTTAGATGTTGCTATTTGTCTAATTGTATTAATCTCTCTATCAAAATTACATTTGTTCATAGGAACTGAAAAAGCTCTATGTATCATTGAATTATATGCTGCTAGTCTGTGTGACACAGGGTGGTTAGAATTGAATGGAATTGTTACATCAGTTTGTGTTGGTTTTCGGTAAATTGAATAATCAAGTACATTATTAACTCTTTGAATTTTTAAATCAAGCAAATTGATTGAGCTATTTTCTTCAATTTCTAATGTAAATTTAATTTTCGGGTGTAAATTATTGATGTGGTTGAAAAATACATCTAATTGTCGTTCACTACCCATAAAACAAGCTAATATGTCATCTACATATCTATACCAAAATAAAATATTTTTCGATATATTACTTTCAAAGATCTTTCTTTCTAAATTGTCCATAAAAATGTTTGCTAAAATAGGTGATATAGGGCTTCCCATTGGTAAACCTTCATTTTGTCAAAAGTGAAATAATTCTGATTAATGCATACATCAAATAAATTAAGTATATCTGATATTATTCCTGGATTAATATTTTTATCTTCTAGTGATTTTCTTACAAGTATTAGACATTCTTTAGAAGGAATTTTAGTAAACATGTTAGTTACATCGAACGATATGAGTTTATAGTTATCTTGTAAGTGGATTGCTTTCAACTTTTTGATTAGTTCTATTGAATTTCTAATTGAGTACTGAGATTCATATCCGTAAGTATTGAGTATATTGTTGAGCTTCTTTGCCAATATATTATTAGGAGCATTAACATAAGAGACTTACGGATATGAATCTCAGTACTCTCAGTATTCTGACGATGATATTGATTTATCGAAACAATTGTCAATTTTTTAGAATTTTCAATAACTTGTATTATATTGTGGAATTAACTAGAGACCTTGAGTTTCATTTAAAAACACTAATATGAGCATATTCCACGAAGTAAGGGTCGAGACAGTCAATTTCAGTAATACCTTGATTCATCCCATTAATTCTGACATTCAAATAAAATATATCAAAGAAAAATTGGTTATCATATTTTATTATCATATTCGTGTACCTTACCCAAATCGTCTTCAATAAATACTATCGCTATAAGTAATAAAAACACGTTTGTAAAAGCCACTGTTTGAATAACGTTAGAGTGAAAAGGACTCCGCACACCTTTTGTGGGAAAAAGGGGCTCCGTCTAATTTCTTGAATTTTTGATTTGTGGAATTTATCATTCTGTAGAAATGTTTTAATGGCCACAGCACGACCTTATGACTAGTTTTCGAGATACAGGGTATTGAATATGAGGGATATTGACTTTTCAGTACTCCGTATCTCAAAAATTATGATTTTATACTGATTTATCCGATGTGGTATTATCATCACATCCTTGTGTGATAAATTCATATGAAATTCTTTTCTTTTAAAATTAATGCTATTTTGAGACTTGAACAAATTTGTTGTTTTATTGAGTGAAAATGCGAAAAAAGAATAAATTAACACACATATTATTTCACATTCATTCCATCTATCATCACAGTTGATACAATTCATAACAGGTGTAGCTATATTTACTGTTTCAACCCTTACTTTTTGGAATCTATGCATGTTATGTAGGACGAGGATATTTTATGGTTTCGAAACAATTGTCAATTTTTTTCGCCAGGTTTCGGAATAATAGCCTAACTATTTCTCATGAATTGATCATCAATTCTGACATTAAAAGAACCCTCTTTTCAAGTGTTATAGTATCAGATAAAAAGTATAGTTCTCATCAGGAGTAACATCATGAATCGCACAATAACCACTAATCCGAGTAAAATAGTCAAGACAAATCAAATCGAAAACGTGTGAGAATCACACGAGGAAACTCCACGATTGAAACATATTCAGCAAATCCACTAGAGTTTTCATTGTTTCCATTCCCGCAAATAAATACTAACGAAAATTGGGAAATTGAAATCATCAAATTGCTCCACTTCATTGCATATTCTCTATCGGATAGCAGAATGGAACCTCATGTTTTATATCAGTCATTAATCGAATAATTATTATACAAACAGTGGAAATACAAAATCTTATTTTATTTCCTGTTCACAAATCTAGCACAGTAAATTACGTAACATGTTTTATTTCTTTATCGATGGTAATATGGCTAGTTTTTCTCATTAATATATTGACATTGTTCAATTTGGTACCAACACTTTAATTTGGATATTGTTGTCTACTAGGAGAATTCTTGCTCAGATATAAGGAATGGTAGTGGGAACTTCCAGCTCATATTAGAAATTCAAAGAATCTTATATATTTGGTAAGTCCTTGAGATATTGTGAGATGAGCTAGGAATATAGTTAGGAATGAGACTTCTGCGAATGTAACAAGTATAATATGATTTCTGAGAAATACTATGCATGAAAAAATAACTTCTCCATTGAATCGCCTTCTAGATGATGGACAGATGTTAAATCGAGTCATTGCTTTTTTTCGACGTATACGGTATTATAACTGATCATTATTTTATTGAAAAATGCTTTTCTCACAAATGATTCGGCTTGTATATGAAAAACCCGTCATATGATTCCGATGTCACTTCGCCCAAATGCGACCCACCCTATAATTAATTGCTAGTTTATTGCTATTTTATTTTCATATCTCTTTTTTAGTATAAATCAAGTTCAATCGAACAATTCACACTTGTTACTTCTAACGAGCTGATCAAGCGCAATGCATCGTATTTACAACAGGTTTTTAAATATATAAATTTTTGAATTTCAAAAGTATCATTGCGTTAGTGTACATTACAATTAAAAACATAAAAAAATCCTAACCATGTTTCATACGTTCCGCAAAATGATGGTAAACCCATATCTGGCAACCTTCGTAACTGTGAATACGAGCTTTGGTTATAAAAAGGCATAGGCAATAGCATTCCTCTAGTCTCTAATATTTCTAGTTTTGTTTTGTGCATGAATAATTTCTTTTGCCTCTGCAATAAGGGTGAAAATATCGATTCTACATTATCTCTTTCCTACTGTTCATCGCTATCTAAAAATTTTAGTTGTGACTGTCAATTATCAAAATGAATAAACCGGATATTTTTTAATCGTATTTCAGTTTGTGAAATTTTAGTTCTGTTTACTGAGGTTTAAATAACTTTTCAAATCTAGTCAATTTTGCTTTTATTATACCGCGTGTGTGACGTAATTCTGATATTTGAGTTTGTCTTTTACAATCAATAAAGAATGGTACATATATTTACCACAGATTCAGGACCACAAAATATTAGTATTTTGCTAAATAATACTGGGTCAAATATTATGTAATACTGATGTACAGGGTTATTGGTTATAATTTGACCATCCCATTATTTCTCTTAGGCATACAGATACAAAAAAAGTTTTATATAAAAGTTGTAGGAGTATGAATTATATATATTATTATTATTATTATTATTATTATTATTATTATTATATAAATATACTTTGCTCCCCAGTAGCGTTTTTGCATTACGGGGTATAAATATGAGAATATATATTTTTTTAAATAGTAGTGTATTATATGACATTCGGATAGGGCCTTTTTTTCTCGTAACAATAATATATGCTTTTATAGGTTTAGCGTTTATACTTTTCAAAGTAATAGACTGTAAATGTCTAAAAAAATAGGTGACTGGGTGCGACAATATAAAACAACATGAAAAGAGATAGAGTGTTTATTACGAATTTTTTTTTAATTCCATTTTTATTGTCGCATCAACCATGTCGGTTATTAGCGACAAAGATTATTTTACAAGGTTTTGATTACATTAATTTCAGTAAGATATCGAACTAATACATTTATGTCACAGTTTTGTCCTAATACCGATTTCATTGTGTTTGGTATATTGTTTTTCACTCGGGCGTCCTCATATCTGGGACACTCAACCAGAATATGTTTTACTGTTATCTGCTTGGAACATGTAGTACACTGAGGCATTTCTGTCCTGGCAAGTAAATGTTGATGCGTCAGTTTAGTGTGCCCTATCCTTAGTCTTGTCAGTAGTACTTGGTTGGGCCGCCTGTTTGGTATTGTATTCCAGGGTTTCACACTGGGTTTCACCTCGCGTAATTTTGCTTTCGAATCAAGCCACTGATTTTGCCACGCACTTATCGCTTTTTCTTTCACGGTATGCTGCAAATCACTGATGGTCGTCGCGTTTACAACTACCGCACTATCACTTTCTGCTGCTTGTTTTGCCAGTTGGTCTGCTTCTTCATTACCCTGGATTCCTATGTGGGAGGAGATCCACATAAATTTTACATTTATTTGGGATTCTTGTAGTTGGAAGAGTTCCTTCTTTATTTCCATAGCAATGGGATGACTACTATAAACTTGCTGGATGGATTTTAATGAACTGAGGGAATCTGTGATTATGAGGATGTTGGAAGAATTCGCATTTCTGGACAGTTTAAGGGCTTGTAGCAATGCATATATTTCTCCAGTGAAGACTGTACTGCAGGTAGGTAATTTAAAAGATAAGTTCTGATTTGCCGTAACAACCGCGACTCCGACGCCAACTGTAGTTTTCGAGGCATCCGTATATATTTTGAAATGGTCATTATATTCAATGAGTTTTGTTTGGAAGATGTTTTTTATCAGCAAACTGGGTAGTTCATATTTTTGAAAAGAGGTAAGAGTGGTGTCAATTATTGGTTTGGAATTTTGCCAAGGAGGATATGTTTCTTCAAACTTGAATATAGGAACATGTTTGATTTGAAGATCTGCTTTGTATTGTCTAAAGCGATTACAGAAAGTTGGACTCGGTTGTTGTTGTGCGAAATTGTCAATTTCATCTGTATGAATTTTTGGGTACATTGGATGCTCAGTGTTATCTAATATAGAGGTAGCATATGACAATGTCAATATTTTTCTTCTCGTAGATGAAGATGTTTCCCCTAATTCTGAATAAAGGCTTTCCACCGGTGCCACATTGTCCCATTGTCCCACATTGTTTCTAATCGCTATTAATAACATTACTGAAAATGTACTTAAACCAATTAAAATAAAGCTATATGCCGATGACTTAGTGGTATACATGAAAAGTAAAAACATCGATACAATGCAACATATACTACAGAGACAACTTAATAAACTGCAGCAATGGTCAAAACAGTCGGGCTTCAACTTCTCTGCATCCAAAACCAAATGTTTATTATTTTCGAAAAAACATTGTGAAAAGACACCCCCGCTTACACTATATGAAGAAAAACTGCAATATGTAACTTCCACGACATTTTTAGGTATGATATTTGACCAGAAACTGAGCTGGAATGATCATATAAAAAAGTTGATATTTTCTTGTCAGAAAGGTATTAATCTTCTAAGAATACTTTCTAACCGTAACTGGGGATCAAATCAAAAAACACTACATATTATATATAAAAATCTTATACGTTCCAAACTCGATTATGGATCTATTGTCTATGCATCCACCAAAAGCTATATTTTAAAGAAACTTGATACAGTTCACAATAATGCCTTACGAATAATATCTGGTGCATATCGTTTATTACGAATTCCAAACCGATTTGATGATTTCACAAATTCTAAGCAAACTAAAGCAAGTGCCGCCATTATTTTCAATACAAAGTTCATATCTTCTTCTTAAACTTTCTTTACAGTTTAACATATTTTTACTATTTCTATTTCCATGATGGAGATGTTCAATTTCTGCTTTAATTTTTTCTTTAATTATTGCAATACTGTTATTGATAAAGAAATCAAATTTTTCTTCTATAGCTCCATAAAAAGCCATTTAAAGGCGTTAAATCGGCACTATTTGGCCCAACTACTTCACTCTCTGCAGAATTCCACACCAGACATGAATAGATTTCCGACCCATTTTTTAAATTTTGTATTTCCTTAAAAGTTTTCGTTCCAAAGAACATCGATTTTTCCTGTTAAACAGACCTGATGTAGAGAAACTTGATTCATCTGCCCAAGTAATTTTCATTGTCGTCTCAATTTCTTATCATTTGTTGACAGAATTCCAATCGTTCTCACTTATATCCTTCACTCAATTCCTGTACTGGTAAAATTTTGTAAGGGCGATAGTTATTATTTTTTAGTGCTTTTGAACTTTATAGTAACTATAGTAAATTTTTATGTAATTTAATATTAATTGAATAAAAGTTTTATTTTTTTTACCAGTGTAACAGTATATTCAACTGTTCTTCTTCATTTACTATGGCCCTACGTTTTTTTCTCAAATAGTTATGGTAGGCATAGATATGATGGTCGATTTGGATACAACTGTAGATATTCTCGACTTGCAGCACGCTTATTACTGTTATTTTTGACATATACAAAAAATATTTCTACTTTTTCGGAAGCCTTATAATTCATTTTTGAAAAATATACAATTTTTAACGAGTAAGTTGTATTTGTTACTTTCGATTTTAATTTTGAGTGATAAGATCAAAAATTGCAGTAAGACATGTATAGTCAACTAGGTACTTCTTTCAGCTAAATACTAACTTAAGTTCTTTAGAAATTTACTGTCCATTAGTTTGGAAAGTATAAAAGATAGAACTATGAAAGTATAACTTTTTGGTATGAGAAAAAAAGCCATATCCTAATATATCATAATATACAGGGCGTTCTATTTAAAAAATACATCCTTATGTTACTGTGAAAGTATATTTTATTGAAATTAATTTATACTCCTATAACTTTTATATAAAACTTTTTTTGCATCTGTATGCAATATTGAAATAAAGGGGTGGTCAATTCTCACTTACCTACCTATCGTATTGAGTTGAAATTTCGTATGATTATAATTTTGGTTTGGTAAATCAAAACGTGTTATCAATTTTGATACATCATTTTACATTCGTAAATTATTTTTTCACTATGAAGAAATATTGTAAAGTAAATTAAATAGAAACTGTGTCTAGGATAGGTATTTTAAATGCAAAAGTATACGTTTTTTGCATTATAAGGACGCCCTCTTTATCAAATCCCAAAATTGATAAGATATTTGTGATTTACTAGCCTTAAAATATATTAATACTAAATTTCAATTTAATACGTTAAATAATAACGCAAATATTTCAAAAAAACTAATAATAAATTTTAACTTTAACTCCCTGTATATCAGTAAGTAGTAGAGCATTTGCCATAGTGTTATTCAGCAAAATATTAATATTTTGAGGCCTCGAACTTATGGTTAAAATATGTACCATTCCTTACGAAATACCCTGTAAATATATCAACAAAGTAAGTACCGCCGACACAGAAAAATCGAGTACAATACACACGTATAGAAATTTGTGATCACTAGTCAATGAAGTTTGTGTATAAAATTTGGTAATTGTTATTATTGAATATAGCCAGTGGTTCTATTAGATTTTAAATATAGGTCACTCGTTTTTTTAATATCGCATCGGTGTGTTCGACTGTTTCTTCAGTTGTTATGATTAGGTAATGGTGTCTTATGACAACTCAGAGCAACTTTTCCAGTAGCTTGTATTCATGGCGAATTAACTCAATAACTGTTCATTTTTGTATATTTTAACTAAAGGTCGTTAATTCCTTTCGTGGAAATAAACAGGAGAATATGTATAAATGGCGGGAATTCTACACGCCACTGCACAAATTGTCCGAAAATAATGTTTTGATAAAATTCATTACCAAATTTAAAAATATTATCACGTATTCCATTCATTGACATTTCAATTATATTTGTGGAAAAAATGTTTTTCAAATTTACTATTCTATATCTCTAAAGCTAAGCTGTTGCAGTCCCTACCTTATTTTTCATTATTTTACGAAGGCTACTACCTCTTGAGCATTCTGTACCGAAATTTACAATAGCTTGTATAGTAATACTACTTCAAAAATATTTCCTACATAGTGTGGTGCTTTAATTTTATTAAAAATAATTAAGAAAATAAAAAGAATCATAATGATATAAATCCCGTTTACCCGTTTTATTAATATTTAATTTCAACGTTTTGTGTTAGAAACATCATCCTCATTATTTTCTGTTCAGATACAGACCAGCTGTTTCGATACCTCATTACTACCTCAATGTAACTTTAATTCAAAATCTCTTTTCAGTGTTAACGCTCTATATCGGATTCAGTATTCGACACCTTAAAATTTAGCAAAATAATAATATTTAGGAGTACTGAAAAGTATATAAACTGTTGGATACAAAATTCAAATACCTTTTAAACAAGGTGTCACAAAACCCACCTTCCTATTTATTTTTTCCTCCAATTGAGGTTACGCTTGTGCACGAGTGTGCCAAATTTAATTCAAATAGCTATTTTTCTACAACCACTATGCAAACCACTCTTTGCTTCACAAATTTTTATACGCAAAGCTGGCCTTTAATTCTAATTTAATTGCTTTGATAGGTATTCGTTGGAAAATTATTAATTTAGACGGGTACACGCTATGTCACTTTTCCTCACGAAAATGTCACTTTTTCTCACGGAAATGTTAATATCAAAATTATTTGGACAATCTAACATAACCTTTATAATGAATTTTGTTGACAGACACCAATTTTACAATTAATGAAAACGTATTTTCATTAAAGATACTCCAGGCATAACAATTCAAGATTGTTCAAGTTACACTACCAACATACCTAAGTCCAACTAAATTGAGTATTCAGCTTTTAAATTTCTGTTCAAAGTTTAAATACAATATAAGTGACTTTATTCTCTCATTAATGAACGTGTTTTAAGAAAAATTTTGTCTACAACTCGTACGCAAAGCACATTTCCGCTCGCTGGATTGGCGGTACAAGCTTCTGCGCTCGTGGGAAAAGTGACGATATGCGCACTTGTTGTACAAACTACTATTTCTCGTAATTCTTTGTTTTAGGTACCCTACGTAATCAATGGGAAACATGCATTTAATTTTTGACCTAGATTTTTTTTAAAATTCTTTCAATATACCCTTAAAGTGTCCCCGTTAGATATAATATTCCATTAAATTCCTTCAGGAACATAAAATTCCGTCTCTCCTCTCCATTGATTTAGATATAAAGTTCGTTTCATTGTAAGTTTATCAGATCGTACCTATTTAATATTAGACTAATATACAGATTTCGCCAAAATATAACTGTTTAAATAGCTACATTTTTCATATGTGTAGCTTACAGAAGAGGATATCGTCACTTTACAATGTAACTAAACAATAGATTTATAGTTTTTCACGTAATAACTATTGAATTATAATAAAAAAACATTGTCTGTACATAGGTACATATAATAAAATCGGAAGTTTGTTTTAATTAATCTTCTGACAATGTTGTAAATTTCCGGATTAACCATCAGGTCTGGGTCTGGGTTCTTGTCGTTGGAGAATACTACGATTGACTATCGTTATTTTGACAAACGACATTTTTATGGCAGATGGACAGCGGCATTTAATGCGGTTTGAATTATTTGAAATAACCAAGTTATAAGGGTGCGACAGGCTACCTGGGACACCCTGTATACACGATTATTTAAACAATGTACTATTATAATCAGACTATTTCTTTGTACCTACACTATTCTCATTCATACTAACTTTCAACTATTCTCTGTATTATTTATACATTAAACAGTTTCTACCTAAAAAGTGAACAACTATAACCAAACATGCTTGTGTTACTTAAATATTAACAAGGAATTTGGTAGATAAAACCAACTATGAAAAAATGTTGTGCAGACCCTTTTTTTATACAGATTTTTGTGTTTTCATCTCGAGACGGCGGCGCCGTTACCTGATAAAAGAACATATTCTTTTTGTTATTCTCTGTCACTGTTTGTTTTGGTTTTTTCTAACCGGCAGGGGAATGAAGTAAAGATAAGAATATAAAAATCCTACATGAATACTTTTAAAATGATAAATACCCGTCGATTGGACTTCACTCCATCTTCCACTATTTAGTAATGAACAAAGAAGCATTGAGCGACTCATTTTATATTTGGTTATATCAATGTAGTTTAATCATAGTATTTGATTAATTAAAAACGAGTAAATACCTAATTCATTTACAATAATTAGTTCACTCTTGAACTTGAAAAATTACAACTTATCCAAAGTCGCCCACGTTTATGACTGATATTTCTGTTACCAAAGAAAAGTAGGTTTATACTGACAATGGAGATACACATAACAAACTGCAAGGCGTATATATACTTTTAGAAAGCTGCATTAAGTATACAAATCCCACTGATACTGATGAGCTAATTGCAGTGAAAAAAAATAAGTATCATTAATATCAAAACTTCAATTGTGATAAACTATTGTTCATATGTGAAAACTGGATATATTCGATGTAGATTCGTGATTTCTACAAGAAACGATTTTTAGCGGGTAAAAAATATATTGTTTATAACAAAATTCGACTACGTTGGAGAAAACCCAATGCATACTCGGAATCACAGGTCGATTCCAGTAGAATCCGACTCTCAACTTAAGAGAATTAGTTTGCTTTCGGTATACTACCTATAGGTACTTCTAAAATAAACGATTTTTGGCGAAAAGAATATACCTATATGTTTATTTTGAAAAATACACACGTGTTTCTAATAAAATTCCCAGGCCGGATATTTTGGAAAGTAATAGAGATATTTTAATTCTGTAAAAGCCAATTTGTAAGAGGGCTTAAGAACGCTGAAATAAAACAATATAGTTTGTTTAAATCTTAAGGTTTGGATATAAATTGTCTTTAAATATGTCAATATGTAGATTGCGCTTTGCTCAAGAATTTTGTTTCGATAGCAGGATCTTTCAAATATAGCACACCTGGTAGGAAATATAAGCAAATTTTGTTCTACCCACGAATGGAGTTCACCATTGGAGAAAAATCGTTCTTAGATTAGATGTGCATACAAGGTATTAATAAATTAATAAAACATGAAAATGTTTCACCAGAGAAGTAATATTATTTTTCTACTTCCGTTACTAAAACCGCATTTTGAACACGGGTTTGATATGTACAAAACGACTCATTAAACACTAGTGTTTAAAATGCGAAAAGTCACATCTCGTTTATCTTTTGTTTTTTAACCGTCAAATCAAGTGTATCTTTTGTATGTTAAATTTCATGTTCCGTGATAATTTTGTTGTTATGTGTCATTTGATTTGACAATCAGCCGTTAGCCATCGTCCGTCATGTTATGAATATAATTCAAATATAATATAATTTTTTCTTTCCTGCGCTTCGCTCCACTCGTGCATAGTAAAACTCGTGACTAAAGTAACCTTTATGACACTTGGTACTTAATATACTATTATGTTCGACTCGATTATAATAGGCTGATCTATGACACTGTTGAGAATCCATAATCTGTTATTTTATTGGACTAGTCCATAATGATAAAGTAATTTGTCAAATTATTTGAAAATTAAAACTTCCAAATAACGATTTATTTTAAACCAGAAATACACCAAACGTATGTTATTTGTCTTATGTTGTCTGAAAGTTTCATTTCTTCTGGTAGATCCATTTTTAACCTACCAGAACCAATTAATAATTATTTAATCGACGCTTTCTGACACATTTACAAATTTCGTATCTACGTATCTATAACAACGCAGAATGCTCATTATATATTTTCTATTGCAAATTTCACTAAATAAAATATATTCTCCTAGACATTTTTTGAATCGAACATAAAGCTAAGTATGTTACTCGTACATAATCAGACTTAATTAACTCGTCTTTATTATTGGCCTCGCCCGCAAGCGCCCTCTGCCAATAAGCTGCAACTCGTCCAATAACGTCTTAGATTATGTACTTGTTACATAAATAGCTATTATTATTTAAAACAAAATGTTTATAAAAAAAAGTTGTTATAATTAAAAATAAAGAACTTCGAAATAGGAAAATAGTTTATGGTATGAGGTGTTCGAAATTGTTGCCATTTTCGTTCATACACATGTTAAATCTTCTGATCAGTTCACCTCTACAAACTTGTAATAAAGTACGTTGGTCAACAGCTGCAATACTGGCATACTTTTTATATAAAGGTCGGCCATGTCCTCTAATGGTTCTTGGTAAGCCATACTACCCATATGTTGCCATTCCATCTTTCTGAATATGTTTGGTTTAGATAATGAGTGACGATGTTATGAATATGTGGACCTGCACTATCTTGGTGAAATCACATCGTTTCCAACTCGATTGGTAAATCTGTAACGATCCTGGCACCAGGTAAATCTTCGTGATACAGTTGTGAACCAACAAAAGTAATTAATTAATATCAGGTAGGCATCAAGTGAAATGTAATTTCTGTCATATTTGGACACAGTTAGTTTCATTTAAAAAAGTTACAATAAAGCCGGTTATAATTCCGTAGGAAACACTTACGCCAAACCTAGTCTGGAATCTGGTTTGTCTCAGCCACTTAGGATTTCTCTTCAGACCAGTAACTGCAGTAATGTTTTCATCCATTGTGGCTCTTTTTCGTCGTGTTAAATGTGGTTTTTTAAAAGTTCTGTAATTATGTACCTAAATTGGCATATACACAATGGTCTGTGCGGAAAACATACTCCATATAAACGCATCGCGTCTGAAGCATTTTTTTGGCACTGTCCATAAATTAAAATTATATTTAATTAATTTTGATTTGTGTGGAAAACTATTATCGATAATAGTCTTCTATAACTTTCGAGATACTGACAGGACTTCATTGATTGAGAAATGTCAACAATTTTTGTTTCACAGCTGCGATTTTATTTTTATTTAAAATGTTGCTAATACTATTTTCCTATTTCCAAGTTTAGTCATTGAAAGTGTTTTTTTTCTTTGAAATTTAAAAAAAAACAGTTTGTCGGAAGACTCGAGGCAGATATCATTGTAAAGGCAGCAATGAAGTAAAAACATTTGTGTCAGTAGAATAAGCATAGTGATTTTTGTTACCCACAACAAAATAGAATAAGTGTAATCATTGATATTTTGATTAGAAAATTTGTATTCGGGCTTTATTTTGAATTACAAACAATTTTTTTTTACAAAAATTTTGCTTCAAATCATAAATAATGCTACTTCTCTCTTGAAAAATTTTCATGTTTTATTAATTTATTACCTTGTATGATCTGATCTAAGATAACGATTTTTCTCCTGTGGTGAACTCCATTCATGAACACACTACCTTTATCGAAAATGAAGGAGCTGATTGGGACAACCTGAAAACATTAGCCGAAAAGGACTTCTCAAATATAAAAAGATTGTTCGATTCTAAGCTACTAACATTGAACTTTGAGAAAACTTGTCTTATCTTCCTTTTAATTGTAATGTGATTGGACTACCGCCATATAAATTCAATTATCTGTCCGAATCAAACCACGTTATACACTCTATGAAACAAGTTAAATACCTTGGTATTTATATAGATTGCCATTTGAGATGCGACTGCCACATACACTATGTCGTTAAACAACTTCAGAGTATCTTGTATACATTTAGGTATTTAAAAAAAATTTGCCGTTCCAAACTCTCAAACAATTATATCGTTCGTTAGTTGAAAGTCATTTAAGATATGGAATAGTGGCATGGGGTAGTTGCTACTGATATAAGAATTAACCAGGTAGAAGTTATTCAAAGGCGATTTCTAAAACTAATACATTCAAGAAACAGATTATACAGCTCAAATCTATTATACCGGGAATGTAATGTTCTGGATGTGAGACAACTTTACTTCTTATGCTCGAGTGTAAAGTATTTCAATAAATGTTTTTAAATGAAACTCAAGGTCTCTAGTTAAATCCACAATATAATACAAGTTATTGTATTATATTGTGGAATTAACTAGAGACCTTGAGTTTCATTTAAAAACACTAATATGAGCATATTCCACGAAGTTAGGGTCGAGACAGTCAATTTTATTCCAATAAAACTCATAAATTAACATACCACACCCGAAATAGATCATTGCACATTGCATTGATATTCATTACGTCTTTCAGATCTTCAATAGTAGGGTTTAATTCTTTTTCAAAAACTTTCTCCTTTAGGTAGTCTCATAAAAAAATCCAGAATGAATAAATCAAGTGATCGAGGCGGGAAAAATATTGGTCCATACCATCCTATCCATCGTTCAGGAAAATATTCATCCAGCCATCCTCTTATCAACAATGTCGAATGTGACGAACATATATCATACTGAAAATACATTTTACGCCTTTGTTCCAAGGGACGTCATCTGATTTAGATATTAAAAAATTGTCTTGCAAATCCAAATATACTTTTTGATGTATTGTCTCCTCCTGAAAATAAGGTCCGATTATTCTATCTGGTAAAACAGCACACCAAACAATTACCTTTTTAGCAAATTGAATATTACGATGAATTCTGTTATGAGGATTTTCACTAGCCCAATACCGTCAGTTTTGGGATGAAACAGTTCCATTTTTCGTTAACGTTGATTTATCAGAAAATAAAATATTGTAGTGAAAGAAGAGGTCAGGTCATTCGTAAACTTTTCACCAACTAAATCACAAAAGTCAAGCTTCTTGTCATAATCATAATGTGAATAAAGTTCGGTTTGAATGTATTAATTTTGTTTAGCTTGAATATTTTCTGTAAACTTTTTTTTCGTAAACCCAACTTGGGACTTTCCCATACTGAATGCATAGCTAGGGCAGTAGCTGCATCATCATCCTCATTGTACGTATTTTTCGATTTCTTTCTGTTTTCAACAGATCCTGTCTCATCCAATTTCTTTATTAATAATTTCAATCCATTTCGCGTAACTGGTACATCCCGATATTTTTCATTAGATAAATTAATTGCGTACTTGAACGATACAGCTCCAATACCGTAGCACTTTACAAGATATATTATTTGTTGCCTAGTTAGCGTTGATGAAAATGAATGTTGACAATTACCTAGGAACAGCGCATAACTTACTCTCCAGATTATTATTATACCTAATTTTGCATAAATTCATACGGTTTCACAATATAATTGATAATAAAATAAAGCAGTTTTTGAGAAATTGAAGTATATTTCATTTTATGGGGTTTTTCAACAAGCAGGACTTATTATCAAGAATAACATTTTTTGCTAAAACTGAAAATAAAAAAGTTTTTCCTCTTGAACACCCCATCCGTGGACACACTGTATATAATTAGTCGGCCATGGCCCGTGCGCTCTGCGATACAATCGAATGAAATTTTAAATCGTTTTCCCATACATCTAATACGACTTTTAACTTCCGTCCTTATTTTTTGCGTGTATGCAGATCCTTTCATTGATACATACCTAATATTAACCAGTAACCAGTGTTCGGCAAGTGAGTGAGATAGCCAACGTCTTTACAACTGATCAGCATGTAGAAATATATTCCATCTCATTCTAACGACAAAACTCGATTTCTGGGAATAAAAATATTAAAACTAAAAAGCATTCATTGGGAAAATAAACCACTGATTTAATACAAATCGTTTTTTAGTTTTGACGTTCGGTGTCTAACCTGACGTCATTTACAATTACAATTTTCACTCTATAAAATATGATATTTCTAAACCTTAGTTAAACACCGAAACGTCAAAAATAATAAACGATTTGTATTAAAATATTGGTTCTGTTTTCCCAATAAATTCTTTTTAATTTTAGTAATGCCACAGGAAGGAACATATAAATCATACAATACTACTTTAACAACGAATATTACAATGAATTTAAGTGAAATTGAGCCTTCTTAAAGCAGCAAAAGTAAAATTAATATCGATATTCATACTCACTTATTAAACTCTTTTAGTATAACTACTATAATTATAAAAACAATTTAAAAACGAATAAAATTTGAAACAATACTAAAAATTGGAATTTGAATAATTTTGAATACTTTTATGGTGTATGACTTTCAGAATATGTATTTACTGTCAGATTCCTTACTCTTCTTAAAATAACTGTCGTTATAATATGTAGGTATTATCGATAAATTTGAGTAAAAAGTTATATTACTTTATTTTCAGAAAAGTGTTAGTCTATTGGCGATAGTTTTTGGATAAAAAATATTTTTAGTGCTTGGTTTAGGTCGCCATCTAGGAACGACTAGTCGATGCATAAATCATTACCATACAGGAAAGGCCATAGCTCCGCCTACTTCTCCACCACTACTCATCCTACCGGCACCACTATCATCCGGCTGCCGGCAGCACTATCATCCGGTTCCACTAAACTACACTAGAGGAATATATATATATATATATATATATATATATAATATATATATATATATATATATATATATATATATATATATAATTCATTAATTTTTCTTGACCATCCTGTATATATATTTTTATGGAAATTTCTTGGATTAAGGTCATAAAACAAACTTTGAACGTTTCTTTTAATACATTTTTTTATTGATTACGTACGTTTCGACGTAATCCTGTCATTATCAAATCACCTACAATAAAATTAAAATATATCATTACAAACAGAAACTACACTATAATTAAAAGGTAAAACAGTAAAAAAAATTTAACTCTTGAAATAATCAAATTTGTTCAATTGACAATGATATAAATTACCTGTTTGTTGGGACATCACATGGTTAAAAGATCTTAAAACTAATTTAAAATTGATTTTTTAAAAATATAAGTTTCCATGTCAAACATCCTCCTTCTCTTATCACAGCTTAATTAGTTTTAAATAGTATTTGGAAAACATGCATTATTGGTTTTTTAACTCGTACATAGTGCACTTTGACATTTTTATTTGATAGTACAAGCGATATTTCACAATTTTTAGTACATATTCAATAGTAAGGTACAAAAAGTTTCAGAGGTGGTACTCAAATACTTATCTGTGTTATTATTTTTTTAATATGCCGTCATTATATATATATATATATATATATATATATATATATATATATATATATATAAATTTATATAAATATATATATAAGTAGGAATAACGGGGATTTTCATTTAAAAATTCAATGGAAGATCTTTTATATACCAAAAGCCATGCTTTCGTGTCTTTTTGACACTTCTTCAGGGCACTACAATATACAACATTCAAAATTATTTAAAATAAATATGTACTAACATGTTTAAATTAAGTTAATTTTAGACAAATAATCATCAAAAAGTTATAAAAGTAAAATTTTTAATTATAAATGGTGACATACTTCACATATACAATTCAATATATAATTTTTTTTCGAAATTATTTAGTTTTAGGTTACTTTATATTGAATGCGGTTTGAAGAAAATTTTAGGCTAGATTATAACCTGAGAAAATGATTTTGACAAATAATTTGTTGGATATATTGACATTAATGAAAATGAATTTATTTTTATGAAATAAGCACATAAACATTGAAAATTATCTATTTTGGTCCATAGTTAAGAGGTAGCTATAAATATTGCTAAGATTATCAATGTCACTTTTCTTGTTCATACTATTATTTCCCTTCAAATAACATTTTATGGCCTGTTTCGATGGAATGTTGTGTTATTGCACATTATTTTTTGTTCAGTTTTATATCACTTTTATGAGATGTGCTGCGATTAGTAAGATTTCTAGAGTTTGTACCGATGTAGCTAAGATCACAGTTATTGCATTTTATTTCATAGACCACATTTGATTTCTTCAAGTCAGGTATGGAATCTTTCAATTTGCCGTTTAAATTTCCAATTGTTTTGACACTTTTTTTGTGTTATCGTTTCATTTTTAAGAAGTTTTATTATGTTTGTTGATAAATTTTCAATATTTGGAATTGATACGTAATTAATATTTTCAATATTTTTGTTCCTATGTGTTTGATTGGTTGAGATCTTATTATGAAAATTTCTATCAGAATTAGTGTTCAAAAGAATTCTGTTAAGAAGTGTTTGAGGATAAGAATTTTATAATAAGATATCACGCAAAATTCTTAATTTTGGAAGGGTAAACTAGTTTTTCAGTTCTATTTTTGAGAGAATTAGATTGATTCTCATTTTTTGGTGCGAAAAAAATGATAGTTTATATACATTCTTGAATTTGTTGGTTTTATTCACCAATCGGAAATTAGAAGACCCTTAAAAAACCCACAATATGAAGTCATCAATGAACAAATAAATCTAGGAGGTTCTCCACTTTTAAACTGTCTTCTTAAGTGATAATTGTAAAGATCAGCAGATATGGTTTTCCTGGTTTTCTATATCATTGCACAGTTATACTGATCTTAATTGGGAAAAATGATATCCAGAATATCCCCATAGGGCTAATAATATCTAAGATTTAATATTTGTAATATCATATCTTCTTCTTTTTTTTTAATAACATATATTAAGTCAATCACAATGTAGGTCACTTCTTGGTCTAGCCAAAAATAACTATTAAACATCAGGTAGGCATCGAATGAAATATAGCTTCTGTCATTCTGACGATGATATTTAATATCGAAACAATTGTCAATTTTTTATAATTTTCAACATTTTCTCAATATATTGTGGAATTAGCTAGAAACAGTAAGTTTCATTTAAAACACTAATATGAATTATATGTTGCTGTAAATTTTAGTTACTGTCTTAAAAATCGATACCACAGGTAGAAGGGGTTCTGTTCAAACCGAAAGCTAGACAATAGGCATTCTGTTACTTTTGTGCCTTATGGATTTTTAAACTCTGGTAAATGAAAAACGAACATCACCACAAACCTTTAAGTTCATTAGTCCTTATCTGAGGTTTCATCGGAATTTGTCTCAGAATCGCCACTATCACTATTGTTGGAACCAGGAGTGATAATAAGAGGTTCAACCATAATTTTGACGTGAATATCCAAGACCCACATTATTTGCTCCTCTTTTATAACATGTCCAATACACTTCTTCCAGTTATCTGCGGTCATGCCATTAATAGCTTCGTTTAACAAAAGTTTAACGTCATTTAATTTAAATGTGTGTTTTTTCTCGCAACTTCACCTTTTATCTGAGCCCATATGAGTTCTATCGGATTTAGCTCACAATGATATAGAGATAATCGCAATAGTTATTCGCCATTTCATCGACAACATATTTAATATACCGGACTTTATGTACAGGGACAATATCAAGCAATTGTACTTTGAGCATATTTTCTTCGAAGTGTATATCTTTTGATTTTATCCAGTTTATTATGTCGTCTTATCGCCAAACAGAAGTGGGTAATTTTTCTACTCGCCGTCTGTGATAGGGCTCATTGTTTATAACTATTACCGAACCGGGCTTCACGTGCACCAATATTGACGTAACCCACTTTTCAAAAAATTCAGCGTTCATATCTTCATGATAGTTGCCAGTCTTCTTAGATTCGAAAACATTAAGACCACCATCCGAAAATCCAAAGCTACTACCTATGTGGGTAATAATCAGTCGACGACCTTTACCGGTTGGAGATTTCAAACCTGTCGATAACCCGCTAAGAAATGCTTGCTGTGAACTTAGTGGCGGCTCGTGGATGTTTTATAGGGGGGACATAAGTGATGTGACCAAAATTTTAAAATACAGAACGACACTGACCAGCCTCCCGGAGGCCTATTCGCCCTGGGCGGAAATTTTTCGAAAAACCTCGCCCAATTTCTGCCCAGAAGTCGTTAAAATCGTTAAAAAAGCAAAATTTGTGGAACAAACATTTTTTTAGGCCACGCTTATTTTGTATAAAAATAATGCTATCTTAAAAAACAACCATATTTTATTCATTACTATACATATTAAATATGACAAACTTACATGATAATTAGTCCAAGTCTATTTAAAGTTTAAGTGAAGCCTTCGATCTTTTTTATTTGTAAAGTGATCAATAACCCTTTCATTAAAATTATGAATACTATTTACAAATTGCTTTTCTATGCTTAACATAGCTAACGCCAGGAATCTCTCCTGTCCCATAGTATTACACAAAAATGTCTTGATTCTCTTTAATGTAGAAAGACATCGTTCGCTTTCTACAGTTGTCATTGGTAATGTACATAAAATAGCCAACAATTTTACAGTTTCCGAGAGATTGTTATTAATAAATAATTGCAGCATTGACACAGCTCCTGAACTCTTATTAAAATCGTCGCGTTCATAAATAACTTGAAGTTCAGTTTTTAGTTTTAAGTAATCAATACTAGAAAAGTTTTCTTCCACTGACTTAAGAATATGATCTGGCAAATTAATTATATATTGTTCGAACTAGTCACTGTATAATAACTGGGCAATCACTAAATGATCACTGAAACTAAAGCAGTGGTTAATTTCAGAAATTATTATGTCGCAAACCTCCAAAGCAACTTGTTGCTTTGAGTATTCAATTTTCATTGGTCTTTTTGCACAAAGTCCAAATAACTTTTCCGGTGTTTTATTAATTTATAGCACCTCCAATTCTTTAAAAATTATCTCCGATAAATGTTCGGCTGTGGTGCCGGTAGGATTTACAAATTTTATAAACCTTTCGTGAACGACACCGGATAAAATGTACCATATAATAAAAGTCAATTGAGTTCTGTTCGAGCTATCAGTAGTTTCATCCACGCGATATATTCGGCTGACCGAATGTCCAATTTAAGTAGTTCTTGTCATAAATAACATTGAATCAAGTAATTCATTTTGTACAGTTTTAAAAGTACCCTTAAAAACCGTAGCTTTATCCTAAGTATTCTTTGAATATTGGATCCAGCTCGGAAACAGATTTTTAAGTCCACGAAATATTCCTGGTTGTACAGAAGATTCTGTCTCGTTATGCCCTCGCAAAGCAAGTTCAAACGCCGCACAAAATTTCACACAGTCAATCATTTTATATATAATATATCTGTTTTTCGACACATTTTCATTAAAAACTTTTACCGATTGTCTATAAACATTGTCTAATTGAGAACGAATATCCACAGTACCGATTGTAGCAAAACTTACGACACATTTCATATGGTCTGGCGATAAACTATGTTTTTT
This sequence comes from Galeruca laticollis, assembly GCA_963921935.1. Classification (NCBI taxonomy): domain Eukaryota; kingdom Metazoa; phylum Arthropoda; class Insecta; order Coleoptera; family Chrysomelidae; genus Galeruca; species Galeruca laticollis. The sequence goes on from OY998175.1 coordinate 247,723,587, forward strand.
TATTTTCTCTTTTAAATGTTTCAAGTCTTGGACACCGTTTTTACACCATAAAGAATTATTCGAAAATAGCAGACAAACGAAACAGTAAAATGCATCACTTACTTCAGATCCGCAAATCCAATCAGACAAATCATACATAGACCTGCGAAAATTGCAATGAACTTCTTCGTCCTAGTCTGTTTAATTTTTAAATCTGGAGGAGGACGACTACTTTCCTTCAGTTTTAATAATTTTTAAAAATTTAGTTCACTTTAAGTTTTCAAATTTTGAACCATTTGCACCACAGACATGATAAAAGGCGTAGAATAAAATAACATCAAATAATTAAAACACAAGCCCTCAAAAAAACTAATCAAAATAACAACTTATGACGTCAAAACACAACTCATTATTTGGCTCCAAATGATCTCCTTTAAATCAAAATTTAGCGTGGCCTGCCAACCCCTCTACTCATCTCTTTTCTAAGCGTGTAGTAATCAAACGACGTAAGTCGATTTATCGCCGATATTAACCCGGGCTTTTGACCCAACACAAGTAAACTTCGGGCGTGTTTCTTTCATGTCACGAAGATTGTCAGCGGCTCGGCAAATTCCGTCCCCATATAACGCCTTGAGGTCAACGATGGATACCAGCCCGATTTTCAATTTTGGTTTTCGCAGAGATGTAGGTACTTGCTGCGGAGTAACGTTTACACGGTTGTCTTGATAAACGTTTACACGGGGTCTTGAATTTTATTTAAGAGAAGTACTATATATGCTATACGTATAGTAGGTATACTTTATTTTTTGAAATAGTTATTTAATATTTTTTTAAGTTATTTTTTGATGGGAGGTCATTGACTCAATGACCTAATGGAGGAGCCGCCACTGCGTGAACTTCTTACATTCAAGTCCTGCCATACTTTTGAGCGCGTCTGTCCCTCATTTAACCAAGTATCGTCAGTATAATATATTTCTTTACCTTTAAGCCTATGGTCACGTATTGCTTTCATAAACTTTCTTCGCCACAACAAAATCTCAAGTTTTTCGATTAACAAGCTTTTGCGATGTCGCTTTGAATAACGAAAGTTTAAATCTCGTAATGTTCGCTTTAACACTCCAAAGGAATTTTGGGTGAATAATTATCAGCATCTAATTAGGCCTTGATTTTCATGGTTGGCATTTCATTTAAAAAAAACGTGCACTTTCCGGCGAATTACAGATTTTATATCATAATCTATAATAATGTTCTTTCAACCTCTTTTTTTCCTTTTTTTGTTTGTTGTTATCAACTTTAAGTGCTCTGAAAACTGTACGAGAAAACGTTTTTGTTAAACTCCTGCATAATTCTGCTGCGTCCTCCGCACACAAATCTGGATTTCGGGCACGAACACTTTCATATAAAGTTTTTAACATTGCTTGTTCGCCCACATTTAAATGTCTTTTCACTTTTTTTGCATGAGGGCCAAGACTTGTCGAATGTTCTCCCTGTTCCATTATATCACAAATTGAGCTAATTTTATGAAATTGTCGATTTCTACCTTCAATAAATAAAATGCAATAACAAGCCATGATTCCTGCAAGCACGACTACGAACAACGAAAATGCTGGGAATGGAATGGATCCATTCTTCAGTGTTGCAAGCTCCGCGCCGCCGTCGATAAATATCAATACAATAGCGGACGTCGAACACTAACTTTCGTTGATTAAAGAATGTGCTTTAAATACTCCTACGCTTTATTGCACGGGTCGAAATAAGCTTGGCACCGCTGCGTGATTTGTCTTGGTAAGCTGTGTCACCGGGCATTTCGAGAGTTCGAGAGTATAAATTCGAAATACATATATATATTTTTTTATTGTTTAATGTCGCATCCACCCAGAGGGTTATTAGGGACTGCTGTATTTATTCAACGATACTATACATATACATTACATATACATATATACAAAATAGATACATACACAATACAGTTATGTACAATTTTCATTTCTAATTATTTCTTAAATTTTGTCAAGTAAGTTGATCGTTTTAAGGTATGCGCACAAGTTTTCAATGTTACACTGTTCCCCCAAGACCACCTTTAGGTAAGATTCTATTGACCACTATGTTATCGCTTGCTTGAGTGACGGATACTCCACAAGAAAATGTTTTACCGATAGATTCTTTTGACACGATTCACATACAGGTTGGTTTGTTCTTGTGATGATGTGTGAATGAGTGGCGAATGTATGTCCAATTCTTAATCTGGTTAAGATCACTTGATGCCTTCGGTTCGCTGGGATATTATTCCATTTTTTCACTGATGTTTTTACTTCAAAGAGTTTGGATGATGAATTATTCCAGTATATTTGCCAGTCGGAGGTAATAAAGTTTTTGTAAAATTGCTTGAGATCTGCAAGAGTTGTCTTATTCTCAATCTCGGCATTTTGGGAAGTAGCGCTTTTAGCTAGGTCATCTGCTTTTTCGTTTTGTGCGATGCCCACATGTGCTGGGATCCACATAAATTCAATTGTCCTTTTGGCGTTATTAGCCGTGAAAAGCTCATTTTTTATATACGAGACAATTGGATGTAAATGTTGGAACTGTTGTATGGCTGTGAGAGACCTCAAGGAGGCGGTTAATATTAAGGTTTTGTTTGTTTTTTCCGTATTCGCATATTCTACTGCTTTCCAAATAGCATATAATTCGGCAGAAAACACGGAATTAGTCGGCGCTAGTGAAAATGAGTGTTGTATATTCTCCAGAACCATGGATGCACCCACACCTCTTTCAGTTTTTGAACCGTCGGTATATATATGTTTGTAGCTTTGGTAATTGCTTATTTTACTTTGAAAGAATTTCCTAATCGTTGAGCGGTTCATTGTAGATTTACTGAATTCAGTCATACTAGAGTCACAACTTGGGGATATGAAACACCAGGGAGGGAAGAATGGTTTGTAGCAGAGGTTGTAAGGGAGAGGTAAGGATATGTTTAGTTTGCTTTGGTAAGAGTATAGCCTTTCATGGTATGGGGGATCAAGTCTCGGATGCAGTTGAAACGTGTTTCTGAAACGATTTGCAAATACGTTTCGATGGACGGGTTTTTCCGGAATCGCTGCGACAGATGCCGCATAGCTGAGAGTTAGATACATTCGTCTTCGGTATAAATCTGGTTCACCTAGTTCACATAGAATACTGTCAACCGGGCTTGTGCAAAATGCTCCTAAGGGAAGTCTAACGGCATTGTTTTGAATAGTGTCCAATTGTTTTATTATGTACCTTTTAGCGGAATTATAGATGATGGCACCATAATCTAACTTTGATCTAATGATGGATCTGTATATTTTGGTTAGCGTTGTGCTATCTGCTCCCCACATTTTTGAGGATATTGTTCGCATGAGATTTAGGTCTCTTCGGAATTTGAGTTTCAAATTTTGAATGTGTTTCTTCCAGCTGAGACTTTGATCGAAAAACATTCCCAGGAAATCAATTCCATCCACATATGAAATAGATTCCTCAAACAATTCAAGATTTGGAAGTACTATATCCGGGTTGCGTTTAGTGAATAACAAACTTTTGGTTTTTTGTGCCGAAAATTGTAGCTCTGAAGTTTCTGACCAATTTTCTAACTGATCTAGAAAATATTGTAGTTGGTTATACAATGAAGCTATGTTCCGTCCTCTCGAGTATATTACTAAGTCATCTGCATATAGCCTAGCTTTAATATTCGAATTACAGTTTTGGATGATATCATTTATAGCAATTAAAAATTTTGTTACATTTAAGGAGCATCCATGTGGTATCGCATTAGTTTGGGTTTTTAAAGGCGAATATGTGCCATTAGCTCTGACCGTGAAAACGCGATTTTTCAAAAAGTTGCAAACAAATTTTAAAATATTTCCTCTTATGGACCAGCTTTCTAATGTTTTTATAATCTTGTAACGCCAAACGGCAAACGGTATCATAGGTTTTCGATATATCAAGGAAAATTGCTAACACATATTGTTTATTAGCAAAGGCTTCATGTATTTCTGATTCTAGTTCCACTAAGTTATCAATCGCAGATCTTCGTTTTCTGAAGCAGCTTTGTTCAGGAGTAAGAAGATTTCGACTTTCCAAAGTCCACATTAATCTGTCATTGATGATTTTGTCTAAAATCTTACCCATCGCACATGTGAGCGCGATTGGTCTGTAAGAGCTAGTGAGTGTTTTGGGTTTACCATGTTTATGCATTGGAATAACAATAGATTTAAGCCAAATCCGAGGAAAGGTATTGTTTGTCCATATCCTATTGTAAATATGTAGTAGTAGTTCCTTGGCTAGACTTGGGAGTCTTTTGAGGAATATTATCTGTTCCAGCTGCTGTTTCTTTCGATGAGTGTGTTGCGTGATTTAATTCCTGCATTGTTATTGGTTCGTTGACTGGTTCATGAGAATTTTCTTCTAGTTCTACGAAGGCTTGTTCCTGTATACGTTAGAAGTTTAAATAAACGGTTTTAAAGAATAAAAGTAACTTTTCCGCATCTGTGGCCCTGAACAATATTCTATCATAAAATTGTTACTTGTATACACTTCGGGGGATGTATCGTGCTAACAAACCGAAATTTCTCCAAAAATAACCAAAAATTTATTATATCTAGTTTTATAGGACCCGCTGTACTCGCTCTAGTCAACTGAAAATCAATAGGGTACATCTGTGAGACACCTTGAACAATACTCATTCATAAAGTTGATCAATCGTATACTCTCTGGAGGCTGTATCGTGCTAACAAACTGAAAATTCTCCAAAAATGACAAAAATTTGGTACTTCAAGTACCACAGCACCCGTTGTACTGGCTCTGGTGAGCTGAAAATCAATAGGGTTCATCTGTGGAATGTCCTTAACAATATTCCATCATAAAATTGGTGACTTATTGCACTCCGGAGGCTGTATCGTGCTAACAAGACTTGCAAGGAAAAGTGGCCGACGACAACGACGACGACGACGACATACACACAGGATTTTTTTCTAAAAATCGTTCTTTCGTGTTGTTGTTGATGAATAACGTGAAAATAACTCAAAAAAAATTTCAAATTTCCAACTTTTTTTTGGGTAAACCAATACTTTTCTCGCATATTAGATAGGTTGGCGGAAAAGTAAAACTTGTTTGTGTAGTTGCTATCGCTAGAATATTTCTCAAATCATCTTGCGATTGTTTCACAGACTAGTTCAGGGGTGGTGACGGTGTTATTTTGATATTTTAGGACATTTATGTGGGACTGGTAGATCACTCCAGAAATCTTTTTAATATTGTTCCGCACTATTTTGGATGGGGTAGAATTGCTAATACTGGATATAAACTGTTTCCAAGAATCCCGTTTGCTTTTTTTATCGTTAATCGAGCTTGGGCTCTTAAGCGTTTAAATTGGATTAAATTTTCCTGAGACTTAATTTTCTTGTATTTGTTAAATGCTTTTTTGTAGTTCTTTGTTGCTTCTGCACATTGATTATTCCACCAAGGAACAGCTGGATGTTTTTTGATAATTCTAGTTCTTCCGATAGCAAGTTCTGCAGCAGTTATGATAATGTCGGAGAGCTTTTCTACCATCTTATCTACATCTGAGCTCAGAATATCACTGATACAATTGTCGCTGAGTTTGTTCAGTATTAGATTATTGAAGTAATCCCAATTGGCTAAGTTAAAGTTCCATTTTTCCGGAGGTGGGACTTCATTTGCTGAGCTGCCATAAATAATGATAGGGTAAATGATCGCTATCGTAAAGATCTTGCAGGACATCCCAGTTGAATATCAGTGATAAAGTAGGATCACAAAGGGAAAGATCTATCGCCGATTCGATTCTGCGCCAGTGGCCGAATTAAATCTGCTTGGTCGACCATCATTCATAAAATTTATATTTTTTTGGTTAATTATTTGTTCCAGTGTATTTCCAGATTGGAAGTTGCTTTTTGATCCCCAAATATTATTATGGGCATTGAAGTCGCCAACCATAAGTCTTGGAAGTGGGAGTTGAGTTAATAAATCTTCAATCTCTTGCAAACTGGGTGGAAATTTCGTTATTTTGGGCTCCGTGAAATTCATGTCGATGGTTTGTTCAACAGGAGAAGCAGTTTCAGACAGGGATCGTTTGGTTTTGTTATAGGATAAGGATGTAGCTGTGTTTATTTTAATAGAATGTGAACTTTGTGGCTCAGTTCAAGAAGTGGTGTCAGAAATAATTGAGTTTTTATTGGTTTCCTCTAGAGATGAATCAGATGTCAGGTTTTCGGACTGCAGTATTGATGTTGGTGTAGAAGAAATGGGATAGAGAGTTGCTGCTGGTATATGTGTTTCTGAAACCGTTGATTGTTGTGGTGTTGGTGCGGTTACATGAGCAGGGGGTAAATCTGTTGATGTGGTTGCTGTTAGGTTTGTTGGTAGTACTTGAGACTGTGTATTAGGGAGCGTACATTCTGTTGCAACATGCCCTTCCTGCTCACAGTTATAACATGTATAGTCGTCGAGGGAGAGAAATATTAGATAAGAGGTTCCTTCGTGATTCACAGTAATAAAATCTGGCATTTGAATCTGGTTCTGGTCTACAGGTGAAATATAGATTTGCCTACGAAAACTTAGAATGTGCTTGAATTCTGGGTGTGAAGTACCGATGCGAAGAAACGTAATCTGCGACATTATTTTAATGCCAATTCGCCGAGCCTTAATCGTAGTGTGTCCAAGATTTATTGAGCCATTGTTGTTGTTCATAAATGAATCAACTAAATTTTCATTCGCCAAATAAATGGGGATTCTGGAAGAGAAGATTATATTTTTTGGTTCAATGATATTCCCTAAAGAAATGAGGTATTCCGCCAATTTTATGTTATCAAGTGAAGGAAAAACTATTGCTTGTTTTTTGCTTGGAAATTTTGGTGAGTTTGTTACTGTTGCGTAAGATTTAATTTGAGGTGGAGTACCCCCTCTATCAGGGACACTCTCATTCACCGATTCATCCATTTTGGTAGCTGTGTTTCATTGGTGTTCTAACTACGGCTCTGTCTAATGTCTAGAAATATAAACTACTAATGAGTTTTTGATTATACTGGATTGTGAATGTTGATATAACTCCTTGTTAAAAAGTATGTGTATGACAATTTTAATATAGAGAATTTTAAAAACTCACAGATTCCGTAGTAATACAGAAGATGCTTAGATCTTGAATACTAGACACTGTAACTAAATTATTTCGCACTGAATTTAACTAATTTTATGAATTATCGGAGCTGATATTAAACACAACCGGTGCTCAATTTGCCAGGACCGAACTCATACATATATTTCACTGTAGAATATTGGAAATTATTTTGAGCCGCTATTATTGTACTGTTTCTGAACTAGTGCTGACGTCACTGACTATTATTTCAAACTCCTGGTGTGGATTGAAATGTGATACATAGAGAAAGTAATATGTGTCTATGATGTGAAATTAAATTTGAACAATAATATTAGTTTAGGTTATACCTTTACCTCTTTTAATTGCTGAAGGTTTGTAGAAAGATCCTTCTGCCCCATTTCCATCTAAATTGAGTAATTCTGCTGGATGAGCTCTTTTAACTGTAACAAAAACTCATTATTTTCAAGTGGTTCAATTAACACAATTTCTGCTCATTTTCGCTTTAAAATAATCGATATATTTTGAAATTAACTGTCTCGACCCTTACTTCGTGAAATCTACTCATATTAGTGCTTAGACATTTTGAAATCCGATACGAGCATACAGATTAAAACAACCAGATAAATCCCATTACGCAAAATATCTACTTGACACCAACCATTCATTGACACCTAACACAGAACTAGAAGTACTACATATTTGTAATAAGAAAGAAGAACTGGATTTCCTTGAAGAGTTGGAAATTAGAAGACACTTAAGAAGCCCACAATGTGAAGTCGTCAATGAACAGATAAATCTAGGGAGCTCTCCACTATTGAACTGTCTTCTTAAGTGATAATTGTAAAGATCAGCAGATATAGTTTTCCTGGTTTTCTATATCATTGCACAGTTATACTAATCTTAATTGGAAAAATGATATCCAGGATATCACCATAGGGCTAATAATATCTAAGCTTCAATATTTGTAATATCACATCTTCTTCTTTTTTCTATTAACATATAGTAAGTCAGACACAAGGTAGGTCACTTCTTGGTATAGCCAAAAATAACTAATAAACATCAAATGAAATGTAACTTCTGTCATTCTGACGATGATATTCAGTTATCGAAACAATTGTCAGTTTTTTAGAATTTTGAACATTTTTCATTATATTGTGGAATTAGCTAGAAACGTTGAGTTTCATTTAAAACACTGATATATTTTGATGTTAATTAAATGTTGGGTATAGTCATATAAACATACAGATCTGAATGCGTTGTTGACAGATTTTTTCATTCAAATTTACGTTGAAAACTCGCTAGGAAAATATATCTAATAATTCTAGATGATGTCTGTGGTCAGCCGATTCCCATGTCGATCGGGGAAAAGGAAAATGAGAAAATCTCCTCAAAATAATCGAAAAGTTTTCAAGTCAAAAGAAGGAAAAATATTACGACAGAAGAAATTAGAATCTGATATAATGGTCTGAGAAACTGAACGCTACAAGGTAACTCTGCCTGGGGTAGGGTGAGGAACGGGTGGATTGAGTAGCTCGTAAATCACCTTACTGCAGCCGGTCCCAAGCCCGGATAAAAGAGGAGGGTTGAGCGGAGGGTTAACTACCCACCCTCGGAAAAAAGAAACTAGTTATGAAAACTGCAACTTTGCCTCGGAACCGGACAGATAAGCACAAAAAACGACAAATGCAATGTAAAAGGACCATGGAATGTCCAGAGTTGGTACAGACCTGGAGCTGCTATAAATGCTGTGGAACAACTGGAAAACATAGGAATGGATATAACAGCCGTCCAAGAAATAAGATGGCCAGACGATGGAAATATAAAAATAAGTAAATCCACCATCTTCTTCAGCGGTAACAAAAACGGAAGACATGAATTTGGAACGGGCTTTGTGATTAGAGACAACCTAGTACAGAATATACTAAATTTTAAACCTATAAATGAAAGGATATGCTACATACGAATGAAGGGTGAGCGATACAACATTTCGATTATCTCAGCGCATGCACCAACGGAAGAGAAGGATGAAGATATCAAGGATGACTTCTACGATTCCCTAGAAAGAGAGATAGATACGATGCCCAAACATGATATGCGCATACTCTGCGGGGACTTTAATGCTAAAATAGGCAAAGAGCCTTGCCTATACCCCACAATAGGTAAACACAGCCTACACAGTATATCCAACGACAATGGCTTAAGACTCACAGAAACTGCAGCAGCTAATAATATGCTAATAAAGTCAACCATGTTTCCGCATAAAGACATCCATAAGCAAACCTGGGTCTCAAACGACCATATTACGCGCAACCAAATTGACCACATCATTGTAGATGCCCGTCATGGTAACAATATTATAGACGTAAGAAGCCTGAGGGGAATAGACGGAGACACAGATCATTACTTAGTCAGAGCAAAAGTCAAATCCAGAATATCTAGCCACAAATACAATAAAACAACAATAAACCCACAATGGAACATGGACGAAATACACAATGCAGAGAAACAACAAAACTATAGAGAACAACTTGAACAAACCTTGAACTCTGAAAGAGAAGACAATGATATAGAACAGCTATGGGAAGCGACTGCCGAAATAATAACCAAGACAGCTGACAATATCTTTGGAAGGAGTAAGCAGAAGAGGGAAAAAACATGGTATGACGAGGAATGTCGGAAACAACTGGAAAAAAGACAAACAGTAAGAAAGAGTTGGATACAACTGCAAACAGACCAAAGTAAAAAGGAATATGACGACTGCCGAGAAGAAACAAGAAAAATAATACGCACAAAGAAAAGAAACTACGAACAACAAAAATATGAAACTATGGAGAGAGACCGGCCCAAACCAGGCTCCAGAGAATTCTATAAAACAATTTCCTCTGAGAAAAGAGGGCATAGAACCAATTCCATCCATACACTGAGAGACAACCAAGGCCGCATGATAATCGACGGTAAAGAAATAACTGAAGAATGGGAAAAGTATTTTAGAGACCTTCTAAACATCATACAGGAAGAACAGCACAAAGAAGAGATCTATATCACAGCGGACATGCCCGTCAAAAATCCCTCCTTTGAAGAAACCCAAAAGGCCTTAAATAAGCTGAAAAATCACAAAGCGCCGGGTACGGACGAGATACCAGCAGAACTTCTGAAATATGGGGGAGACGCACTACATCGCCAAATCCACCAGCTAATAACGCACATATGGTTAGAAGAAAGGATACCAGCACGATGGAAGGAAAACATAATAGTGCCCATCCACAAAAAAGGGGACAAAGTAAGATGCGCGAATTATAGAGGAATCTCACTCCTAAACACGGCATATAAAACCCTCTCAAACATCATTCTTAGTAGACTAATCCCTTATGCTGAAAATGTCCTAGGCGAATATCAAGCCGGGTTTAGGGTAAACAGATCAACAATAGATCAACTATTCACGCTGAGACAACTTCTAGAAAAGGAATGGGAGTATAACAGACCCATACACAATCTTTTCATAGACTTTCGACAGGCATATGATAGCGTAGAAAGAAGCCAAGTATGGAATGCCATGGCGGAGTTCTCAATACCAAAGAAACTCATTCGGATGACCAAAGTCTGTATGGAGGGTGGAATATCTAAAGTACGTGTAAATAATAAACTGTCTGGCAGCTTTGAAATCAACAGTGGACTTAAACAGGGTGATGCGTTATCTCCACTACTTTTTAACCTTGTATTAGAGAAAGCCATGAGGTCGGCCGAAATAAAAACAGAATTGCTATCGGTTCAAGGTCCCAAGCTGTTACTCGCATATGCAGATGACATAGATCTCGTTGGAGACTCCATCCTATCTACGAAAGACATTTTCAACAAGGTGGAAAGAGCAACAAGTGAAGTAGGGCTGAAGATTAATGAAGAAAAGACGAAATAAATGTGTATAAGTAGAACGACACAAAGAGACAGAATAGGTCAAAATGTGACGATCAACACCTTTAATTTCGAAAGAGTACAACGTTTTAAGTATCTGGGGGCCGTAATCACAGCGGACAACGATGTTACCGAAGAAATAAAAGACAGAATCCAATCTGCAAACCGCTGTCTATTTGCACTGAATGAGCTCATAAAATCAAAAAATCTCACAAGAAGTTCAAAGATCAAAATCTATAAATCCATCGTCAGACCTGTAATAACATACGGATGCGAAACGTGGACCATGACTAAAGCAAACGAAGAAAAGCTCAGACGCTTTGAACGAAAAATACTTAGAAAAATTTTCGGACCTCACCATGACATCACCAAAAACCAGTATAATATCAGAACCAATATCGAATTAAAAGCACTCTACAACGACGCCGATATTGTCCAAGAAATTAAATCACAGCGACTAAGATGGGCAGGCCACGTGCACAGACTGAATAACGAAAGACTTGTAAAACTGGTATGGGAGGAGATTCCCACAGGCAAAAGACCACTCGGACATCCCAGAATGCGATGGAGAGATAACATCCAAGCAGATCTCCAGAAAATGAACATTCCATTTGACCCTAGGTTGATGGAAGACCGAACAAATTGGAAAAAAGTTGTACAGTCAGCCAAGACCCACCCAGGGTTGTAGCGCTACGTGATGATGATGACAAGGTACAAAAACCATCTATCAGTCGAAGTCTTTTACTGATTATATTGGCTATGAAAATAGATGGAAACGCGGAGTTAAGTATGCCCCAGCTCAAAAACTCTTTAACGAATGATAAGATTCCTATGCCTCGGATTAACAATATTCTGCATACATTGTTCATCAATATAGAAAAGCAGCGTCCACCTTAGAATCTGGATGTAGGGCTCTAATGCCATATCATTAGAGCTGTGTTACGCTATTGTGATATTTGAAATACGAGCAAAATGTTTTTAGATGGTGATTTGGAACACTTGCATAGTTTATTTGGATATTGTAGCATTGACAATTAATGTATGAAAAATCCCATAAGCCGCGTGAGTTTGTCATTATGACAGCGAAATAGTTTGCCCTAGCTTTACTTTTGAAAGCATGACAACTAGCATTGTAAACAAATTTTTGATGACGTTATGTCAATTTTTCTCAAACTTGCGTTGTCAGAAAAGTTTTCATTTGTGGAAATGTCGCGATTTGGAGAGTCTTCGAGTGGAGAAATTGAAAAAGATATCAAAGATAATGTGCCTCGCAATACTGTGAATTCAACTACATCAATTTGACGACAATTGGCGATGTTTTGTTTGGAAAAAAAAGTATGAGCTCTTTGCAGAAACTTCCACTGAAGAGTTAGCTTCTATTTTATGTGACTGGGCATTCAACATGTAGAAGAACAATGAAGAAGATTATAGAGAGTGCAGGCAAGACGATTTGGAACACTTCAGCAAAAATGTTACAAAAGAAGTACTTTAAAAATTATAAAGGAATTATTAATCCGTTCACGGACATACAGTTTAAGAAAGCGAGAAATACACGCGACACAAAACGTAAAATTTTAGCAATCCCAGAAAAAAAGAAGGTGAGTTATAATGCTCTCACAAAACGAGAAATTTTTGAAATGACACTGTCCTGGAGTGAAGAAGAACCTTTAGGCCTCCAAAGGAAATTTTATCACATTGCTGCGTATGAATTGGCTTAGAGAGGTGGAGAAGCAAATTGTATGGTATTCTATTTTAAAATCGAGACAGACAACCGTGGAAGAGAGACCGGAAGAGTTGAATATAACCCAGTGTTTACGAAGACATCATAAGGGGGAAATCGGAAGTTGGCCGACAGTAAATGGTTGTTAGCAAACCCTGCAGAAGATTGTTCATGTCCAGTAAGATTGTTTAAACAAATTATGGGAAGACGGGGAAACCATATCACATGTGAAAAGTTTTTTAACTCCAAATCCTCTCTGGAAAAAAACAAATTCGAAAAGATGGTTAAGAATTCTCCTATTGGGATCAACGAAATATCTAAATGGACCAAATCTTCGACGAAAATTATTGGACTTGATATCAAGCAGGTGAAAATTACGGCCCATTCTAATCGAGCTGCCGCCGTAACTGAATTGTCCAGGAGTGGTATAGATGAACAAAAACTTGTGAAAATTACGGGACATAGCAACCCATCGTCATTAAAACCGTACCTTCAGTTAGATGAAGAACATCATAGAGAAATCATTGGTTCCATTCGTACTGCCATCCAGGAAACAGTTACTACCACCGCTCAAAATACTAACATGCAGCAAAATATTAACAAAATACACGAAAGTTCTGAAAATGAAGCTATTTTTAATAATTGTGCTTTTAACAATTGTACTTTTCCGTTAAATCGAATAAACTAATTTAGATCTCATTTTTCAATTTATTAATTGACATATTCATTAAATTGTCTTACCGAATTACACTCTAGCTTTTTTTTGAGTCGAAGTAAACTTGACATTTACAATTTGAATTTTGTTGCCATTAGGTAATTTAACTCAAAAAACCGACAGAAAAAATTACTCGTTCTACGGACTCGTAATTTTTTCAGAGGCAGTAAAATTGCCATGCAACAAAATTCTTATTGATACATGTCAAGTTTACTTCGACAAGGAGGATATTTTTTAATGACATCAAACTTCTGTTGAACCCAATAAATGCCAATTATTTAAAAATTATATCGACTACCTCGGTTATAGAGTTAGCAACGAATATGTGAATGAGAAGAAGGTTTCTTGTTTCCAGCAATGGCTATAACCCACTGAGAATCATCAAGGAAAAATCTGTTTCGGACATCGTACATTTTATCGGAAGTTCTAGAAGTTTGCAAGTATTGCTAAATAGATCAGATGAATGATATTTAAATTTTTTTTAAATTCATATTAGAAAACGGAAAATTACAATTAAGACGTTCAATACAATAAATTTTCAAACAATCTTTATTATACAAATGTAATTGTTTTTCTACTTTTATTCATTTTAAAAAATGAAGCTTAGAAACTCCTACATTTTTTTATACTGCTATATTACTTGCGTAAGCCCTCAATGCAACATTATTTATTGGATTTACGTATTGGTTATTCAACTCAATTATATAAATACCGATCAATATGTTTGTCGCGTCCACGTGCTTTTGATGCTAATTTGCTACAAATTCGAGCAATTTATTATAAATTAATCACTTATGTAAGATTAGAACTTACACTGGCAAAATAACGACTCCAACAGTGAAGTAATTCAATAAAATGAACAGTCTACAGGGAGAATACAAAGATATAAAGTGGTACACTTATGCACCAACAGAAGAGAAGGAAAGACAACTAGTCTTCAAAGGACTAGCGGTTAACACCGCCGCAGAAAAGATAGAAATCGACCTGAAGGACCAAGGCCTAAAGCCAAAAAAAAGCTTGGCAGCTAAATAGCAGAATACAAAGAAACGAAGATGGTACAAGGAAATTATTATCAATTTTCATGGTAGTAATAGAGCTCGCAGAAGAGCAGGCATATAAAAGTTTGAGATGTTTATGGCACACTAGGGTTAGTGTGATAGAACAGAAAAAGCACAATGGACGGGTGCAATGTTACGAATGCCAGGGATTTCTCCGCAGTCAGAGCACGTGCAATGTGGACGTGCACTGCATAAGATGCGCCGGATAACATAGGGCTGCGGAATGCACCCTGAGCACAACAGAAGGGCCGAAATGTCAAAATTGCGAGGGATACCACCCCATCAACTACAGGGGGTGCCCGAAAACCCCCATGAAGGCGGAGAACCAAAGACAATAAAAAAACAAGTGCTGTAACAGCAGGAGTAAGCTCCTGAACTGTAGAAAAATATATACTAATTTACAACGAATTGAAATATATTAATAGTTACAAATTTAAACCCGCCCAAATTCCTTTTCTTTAATAGAAAATAAGTGAAAAACGTCTAGTTGAATATGAATAATAATTTCGTTATTCAATCTATCATTCAAAGTATTTAATTCTTTTGGAACGTTTTGAGCATAATTTTGTATTTTACGTAGGTCTGTTTGCCAGCGTTGAGTAATCTGTCCTGCAAATGAATGCAACTTCGAAATTTCAGTCATTAGTTTCTTTTCATTTAAATTAATTTTTTCAAATGTATTTTGAATTTCGATTAGGTTGTTTTGATCAAGATTTCCTGAAATATATTTTACTACTGTACCTAGGCCGTCCATCAGACCTCTTTTAATTACTTTATTTGATCGAGCATACATTCTAAGTTTATTTATATCTTCTGAGAGTAAGTCGATATCTCTGTTATAAATTTTTGCTAAAGTTATTGTTGAATCGTCAAGTCTACTGGCTAAATGAACTTGATTTAATACTAATTTACTATATGAGTTTTCAATTTCTTCAATACTTATCTATACTAAAATAAATCTTATGATAATTGGTCTTATATTTAGCTAATCCTAAGCTATCTAATATGTAACCTGGGGGTTCAATTGTTTTGACTTGAAGTGCCTGGGTGGCTATCTTCATGGTTAACCTGGAAAGATTTAGTATTTTTAATCATTTGTTTGCTAACCTTTTTAGATTTTTGAGAAACTAACTTATCGTTGGATTGATTTGTGTCTACTAATATTTTCTTATATTTAGGTTCAATTTTATTTCGTGGTTTCATATCTAAATATACGACATCTGTTTTTGGGATATCGTCTGTTCGTTTACTATTAATTTTATCTAATTGTTCGGTTCTTTTTGTTAATTGTTTTTGATTAAGATCGTCGAAAAATGGCATAATTTCTGTTTTTCGATATTCGTTGTAATTTTGGAATACTTGTTTATGGGGATCTATTTCATGAAGATTTAGATTTTCGTACGGTCCATAAAGAAGTGAAAATGGGGTAAAATTTGTTACTGAATGAATTGATTGATTATATATAAGAATAACAGTTCTAACTAAGTCGGTAATATTTTATTTTGATTTTTGTCTTAGGACTCTTAATTTTTCGATTAAAGTTGAATGTGCTCTTTCTATCGGAGAATTGCCGGTATGAGATTGAGGTGTTGTATAATGAATTTTTATATGAAAGAGTGATATGCATTCTTTAGAGGTTTCGCTAGTGAATTTTCTGGCATTGTCGCAAGTTATTTGCGAAGGGTAGTTATGATGAGAAAAATAAACACGGAGTTTACTAAGTATGGTGATAGAATTTGAGTCACTAATTTCGTAAGCCTGAAGGTACCTAGAGAATAAATCGAGTATTGTAAGAAATTGTTTATTTTCTATAGAGAATACGTCTATGTGAATATTTTCGAAACGTCTTTTAGAAATAAGTGGGCCGGAAAATGGAATTTTTAGAGAGTTTCTATCATATTTTGAGGTGAGACATAACTCGCAATTATTATCTAACGTGATTCGTTACTAATTCTTGGAAAATAATACAGGGACTTCATATGTTTCGTAGTTTCTGTGATACCGTTATGAGTTTCTGAATGATAGTCTGAAATTAACCAGACTTGTTCTTCCTTATTAATTATGTCTTTTAGAAAAGTATTTGTTTTAATGATTTTTACGTTTGGTTCCAAGATTTTTGAACATTCTGTAGAAGCAATATAAAGTAATGAATCATTGGGGCAGTATATATAGTATGTTTTTGTTGGATCAACTATTTCTAAAAACATATTACTTATAACGGTATAGTCGGATCCTTTTCTAAAAGTAAGAATATAGCGATTTTTGTCAAATGGCTTAGAATAATCTATGTCGTTTTTGTCTCCCTATTTTAGGATTATTTGAAAATGTGCGGAATTCAAGGTTTTTTCTGAAATTGGGAAACCAAAAATTGGATTTTCTTGTGCGGAATGTCTAGTTTCGCCTGAAGCGGTACTTTTGTTATCGTCGGATATTTTACTTAAAATTTCGTTAGCATCACTTAATGCTAGATTGGGATAGGAATTTGCTCTTGCCATAGTTGAAATGGCATCGATATCATCAGAGTTTTGTTTGAAATCTTTAGTACTTGTTTTTGGGTTAGGGGGAGTAATAACTATATCACTAATTATATTAATTTTTAGATCACGTTTAGAAAGTTTCTTATCGATTGCATTGAGTTCAGTTCTCGATAATGCATCGGCGACGTAATTTTCTTTACCTTTTTTGTAATTAATTTCAAAATCGAATTCTTCCAACTTTAGTTTCCATCTTATTAGGCGTGGATTGGTTTCTTTAAGAGAATGTAGCCAGACGAGTGGCTTATGATCAGTTTCAATAATAAATTTTTTGGAATATAAATATGTGCCATAATTTCTTTCAGCTGAATTAAGTGATCGAGAGTAAAAAGCTATTGGATGGGAATCTTGGGAAAGTACGCTTCCTATAGCGATATTTGAAGCGTTGGTCGTTAAAGTAAATGTTTTTGTGAAATCGGGGTATGCTAAAATAGGAGAATTACAAAGAAGTTGTTTGCATTTTTGGAAAGCATTGAGGTATTCTGGGTCGTTTAAATCTAATTTAGTTCTTTTTTTAAGATATTTATTTATTGGATAGCTTATTTTGGAGAAATTTTTAATGAGTTTACGATAATAGGAGAGCATGCCGAGAAATGATTTTATTTGTTTTTCATTTTTGGGCAAAGGAAAGTTTTGGATGGACTTGATTTGTTCAGGATTTGGTTTAATACTATCAGCGGCCTAAGAAGGCAACTTCTTTTCTGAGGAATTCTGATTTGTCTATTTGGACTTTCAAACTATATTTTTCTAATTCACTGAATATTTGTTTTATATGAAGAATATGGTCTTGGAGAGACTGAAAATATTACTATGTCATCCATGTATACGAAACATTGTTTATAGAGAAAAGGGCGGAGAATTGTGTCCATGACACGTTGAAAAGTGGCAGGAGCGTTTTTTAGGCCAAATGGCATACGAGTATATCCGAAGTGGCCATTAGCTACGGAAAATGTAGTTTTTTCTGCCGAATCTGGGTGTATTTCAATTTGGTGAAAACCTTGTGCCAAATCTAAAGTGGAAAAGTAAGTACTTCGACCAATATTGTCGAGAATTTCATCGATACGAGGAAGGGGATATTTATCTTCGATAGTTTTTTCATTTAGTTTTCGGTAATCGATAACTAATCGGATTTTTTTCTTTCCACTGGCGTCCATTCGTTTGGGGACGAGAAAGGTAGGGAAACTGTACGGAGATATACTTGGTTCAACTATTTTATTGTCTAGGAGCTTTTGTATCTGATCTTGTATTTCTTATTTTAAATGGTAAGGGTATCTATATGATTTTTGATAAATCGGTACATCGTCGACTGCTCTAATGTGATGTTTAACTACATGAGTAAAAGTTAAGTCGGAGTTTTCGTTATAAAATATATTTTTAAATTATTGCATCTTTTTCTTCGGGATTCAGAAGATCTGTTCGAAGAAGTGTGGTAATATCAATATTATTGAAATTAACTATCTCGACCCTTACTTCGTGGAATCTACTCATATTAGTGTTTTAAATGAAACTCACGGTTTCTAGTCAGTACCACAATATAATAAAAATTGTTTAAAATTCTAAAAAATTGACAATTGTTTCGATAAATCAATATGATCTGACGCGAAGCGGGCGGGGGACTATAGGCCCATCAGCCTGCTGAGTGGTATGGGTAAAGTGATGGAGGGGATAATAAAGGATAGGATTGAGGAGGATGTTGGTAGGAATGGGGGTTTTAGGGAAAACCGGCACGGGTTTATGAAGTGAAAATCATGTATCTCTGCGCAGGGCAGGGTGATGGGTTTGGTGGAAAGGGCTAGGGAGGGCAGCTGGAGGAACTAAAAATTGGCCCTACTCGTGTTATTCGATGTCGGGAACACATGCAACAGCGTCAATAAACGTGCGTTGTTGAGCGCGTTGCTGAAGCTTGGTGTGGGGGAGGGGTTGGTCACTCTAGCAGAGGATTATTTGACGGGACGAGTGATAGTAGACTCGAGAAGGAGGAGGTATGAGATGGAGACTGGAGTACCTCGTGGCTCAGTTCTGGGACCGACGCTCTGGAAGTGTGTCTTCGATGATGTTTGTAGGATAGTATGTGAGAAGGGGTGTGAGGTTACGGTGTATGCGGATAACGTATGTTTGGTATGTACGGCAAATAAAGAGGGAGGGGGTGATAGAGAGAAAGGCGGAGAGGATGAGTAGGAAGATTGTGGAGAAGATTAAGCGATGCGTACTCTGGAAGTCGCCGACGAAAAGACGGTGGGGCTGCTAGTGAAGGGACGGAGCAAGACGAGGGAAGTGGGGGTGATGCTAAAAGGTAGGGGAATTCGTATGGAGGAGTCAGTGAAATAGCTAGGGGTGTGGTTGGATAGCCAATTATCGTTTAAAACACATATGGCTAAGACAGCATAGAAGGCTTAAGCAAGGGCAGCATGGCTGGGAAGATTGCTCTGTGACGTGAAAGGGTCCGGGAGAGTGGAAGAGAAGGGTAATTGGTAGGACAATAGAGCAGAGTATGCTGTATGGTGCGGAAGTGTGGGGTGAAAGAGCGGGGGTGAATGCGAGGGCTTGGCCACTCCTTCGAGTGCAGAGAGGGATACTCCTTAGGGTGGTGCAGGGCTACAGGACAGTGGGGGGACTGGCAGCAGTGGGCTATCAAGGTCCTACCCACTGGGCGTGATGGCTAGGGCCAGGAATAAACACTGGAGGGGTGCGACGAGAGAGGAAGTACATGAATGGATGGAGGAGGAAATGGATAGAAGGTGAGATGAGTATGAGGGGAGCTATTGGGAGTAGGAGAGATTGGATGGACCGGAAGTTCGGGGAGGTAAACTACTACTTGATACAGGTACTTACTGGAAGGGAAAGGCATAGTCTGGCTCAAATCATACTGGATTACAAGTAGGACGTATACACCGTTTGTTGAGAACAGTAAATTATGCAAAAAGAGTTGGTGCTGGAGGTACTGGCAGCGGTAATGGAATATTTGGCAGCCGAAGTATTAGAATTAACAGGATTGCACATGATAAAAAGAAGACCCGTATAATTCCTTGGCATTACAATTAGCAATTCTTGATAAATGATCAACAAAATAGCTAATTGATTAATCGGGGAGGTATTATTGCCACCTCCAAACTGATCAGAATATTAAAACGGCTTTTAATTGTACTCAAAAGTATTATTCCCATAGGCTCCACTCATTGCATGATGCGCATTTATTATATTTTTTTAAAAGCAACTATTCACCAATTTTAATCTAATTGTGTTTCTGAATAATTTAGTAATGTGGTTAATAATTACAGGCACAATACTACAGAAAAATATTTTAGTCGACGATAAACATTCACGAATACTTATAATTCTTTTAATTTATCAATATTATACATGTGCGTTATGTGTTAACTTCCAAATTTCATATTATATCTAAAATATCAGTTTTAAAATTCTAAGGTTAGATTAAACTAAGAGTAAGTAAGTTTACAATGAAGTTATTTTTATACTCTGACCTTACAAATTAAATAATCTGTCGGTAGACGAAGTATAGCGGGCGAAGATCAGCCTCAAAAAAATTCTAATATGTACAGGGTGATCCATTTATAAAAACGGGAGTGGAGGAGGGTGATAAAGTTATAAGTTTTTTTTTATTAAAGTGGTGCCTTCAATGTATCTAACAACTCAGTGTATGTTCGTATACATACAAATGTTTTAGTGTTCGAAAGATGCTAAAATTTAAACTTTCCAGTAAATACCACACACTAAATAACACTGTATATAATTTGGAGCACATACCAGGAAGTTATAATCGAAATTGAAAGCCGTTTCAAATATCTAGAGAATAAATGTAAAATAAAATGTGTTTTCCTCAATATGAATGTTCTCTAAGAGGGGGTAAATATAAAATTTCAGGACATGTTTTGGAAATATCTGATAATAAAACAAAAATGTAATAACAAGTTAATTATTGAAAAATCGATGAATAAGGTTATTCTGAAATAATAAAACTTGATAACATTTATATTGAGAGTTGAATGGATCGTTAATAATGTATAAAAATGAACTCAGCTCAACAGATTGTCGGCAATAAGTGCTTACAAATCGTATTTATGATTTAAAAAAAAACAGCCACTCTAATATATTGGATTTGGTTCATAGACCGGGAGTTAGTGACAGATTTGGGGACGTGATTTCTTACAGTATCACTCTTGGAGTATAATGAAGGTATGTATATTCTAACGATAACAAGCCATACATTAATGAATAATTCCGTGTTCGTTATATATAAAGTTGGTTAACTTTTGTTTCCAAATTAAGTGTTTTTATATAATTTGTATAAGGCTGCCATGTGGTTTAACCCTGCGTTGGATGCCCCGGGTCTGACAGACCCAAAACCATTTCCAATGCCGTTTTCTATCTGAACTTCGGTAAGTAGGCAACTTATATTACATGTACCTTCTTACATTCAAATGTACTGTACATTTCTGAAAAAAGATGAATAAATAGTTTCGTATATTTATAACAGATGGCGGTCAGTACTTGTAGTAATAAATGAAGCCATTCAAAACGTATTATTCCCAACAAATTGAGATATGGTTGAGGCACAATACAGGTCGAAATATTACCTCATATCAAATTTGTAAATTGATGTGTCCGGCCTATTTAAAAAGTGCGACGGCAGAAATTTCGGTAAATGGGTTTCGTGAAGCTGGGATATTCCCTTTTAACAGAAATAGTTTTTCTGAACATGACTTTATTTTAAAACGGCAAAGAGAGGGAACACCACCACCAAATGTAATTCAAGACAACACGGAAACTGTATTGTTAGATGATTTAGAAAATGTTCTCGAAACTACACCTCCAAGCAAACTACAGCAAAGGAAACAATCCTGGTGAGGGCTGAGGATATAAGTCCTTTACCTTCGTGTATTTCTATCTCCCAAGTTAAGCAAAAAAATTCGCGACAAGGTTCAAGTTGTGTAATAACCAGCACACCCTATAAAGAAAACTAGAGCAAAGTATTCGCGAGCAAGAGAGAAAAAAACTCTTTAAAAGAAAGAAAACCAAAATTGAGCGCAGGAGTCGGAAAACAAATTCAAGAGACTGTTCCAACAAAAAAAAGTGACAAATCTAAAATCAACAAAAAACTTAAAAAAACAAGGACAGTTGAAAATAGGGGGAAGAAGAAATTGAGCAGTGACGAATCTTGATTCTGAAGGCGATGACCTTATCATGGATGATGATTCAGATTAAGATGCGGGCGATGAAGATGCGGACGCAGAATGTTTATTTTGCCTGAATTAATATTCTGGAGATACTGATGGTGAACTATGGATCAGATGTATGCAATGTTGCAGATAGGCTCCCGAGCAGCCGAGCAGTGTGCCAACAGTAACCATAAAAAAGACTACGTATGAATTCGTCTGTGATTTGTGTCTGGATCTATAATCCATTTTGTTTTGCATAAGTGGTGCTCCAATTTCGGATACGGTATACGAAATTAGGCACCCAATATTTTTCCAACAGAAAATGTTTACTTTTGTTCAATCTGCACTTTTGTAAAAATACATATGTTTTCATTGTTAGACTTTTTGCTATAATATCCAGAGAGTTTCTTGACATAGATATACTTTAAAACAAATTACATGTTCCACAAATACCAGGTATTTAAAAAGTGGTATCGGAAATTAGGCGACTTTCCTCTAGTGATCGCATTTGAATAACAAACTTTATAGTAACAATATGAATTTCAATGATCCGTTTATGGAAGAACAAAATATAAGCTTCTTCGGCTGTACAATCATGTTCTATCGGACGAAGACGGTCTAGATATTGATGCTGATCCAGATTTTGAAGTAGTCAACGACCATGACTCGGGTAGTGGAATTGAAATGGACGATGTTGCTGAGGAAAGTAGAGCAGACCTTGAAGATAATAATACAAGACTATACAGGGGAAAAGGAACAAAACAAATAGCACAATATTACTACTTACTTACTTGGTGTTAGAGGAAAGGCTCGCAACGCTAAAATTCCTGTGAAATGTTGGGAATGCTTCATTGATGAATCTATGCTAAATTCGATAGTTGCAAATACTAATATTGGCATAAAGCGAATAAGAGGAGAAACTGAAGCAAATTACAGAACAAAGGACACAACAGTTGTAGAAATAAAAGCTGTATTTGGATTATTATACAAAGCATGCGTTTTACATGGTGTAAGAATGAACTTGGAGGAGTTTTGGAGTTAAAATTGGAACGGTCACCTTATTTTTCTAACTACCATGGGTATAAAACGCTTCCGTGTCCTTTTAGCTAGTCTAAGATTGGATGATATGAACACAAGAGTAGAAAGACTTAACGAGGACAAGTTAGCTGCTGTATGAGTTTTCTTTTGAGATTTTTGCGGCTAACTGCAGAAGCAGTTACAATATTGGGGAATACGCAACTATTGACGAAATGTTATGATCGTTTTGTGGTAGATGCAGTTTTAGAACGTATATACCGAACAAACCAGCTAAATACGGCATATATAATATTTTCTTTAGTTGATACAAGAACGAACTACACCGAAAACTTAGAAAATTATTCAGGAGAACAACCTGAAGGATCATACAAAATTAGTAATTCACCAAATGATATAGTGGAACGAGTAAGTAGTCCTTTACATGGAACCTGCAGAAATTTGACAATGGATAATTGGTTCATGAGCATACCACTTGCAAAGAGAATGATAGGCCACAAGGTTACTGTTGTTGGGACTCATAGTAAAAATAAAAACGAAATTCCTCTCCAATTCCTTCAGTTCAAGAATCGAGAAGTCTACGGTACACTTTTGGGAATTTGAAGATATGATATTACTATCTTACATTCCTACAAAAAAAATGTGTAATCTTCTTATCAACTCTACATCACGATAATAAAATAGAAGAGGACACGGCAGATGAAAGAAAACCGGAAGCTATGATATTCTATAATGTTACCAAAGCAGGAGTAGATACTGCTGACCAACTTTGTGGTACATAAGGTGAATGTCCCTATTATCGGTCATGTTCCAATCATCAGCCACTTTGCCTAATATTTCCGTTATAATAAGAAATTCACTCAAATTTCACACAAACAAATATAATTTGCCATTGAATTCGACATTCCGTTATATATTGCGCTACGCATGCTTGTCTTCGAATGCCCTCAAACGATTTGCGTTTACAAAATCAGTTGCATTGTAAACGGTTTAGTGTGCAGTATCGATTTTGTTAGTCAGGTGAGCTAGTGGAACGGCTCATTTCATTCAATTCTTGAACTCGATTTTATCACAGTATTTCATATATGTTATTTGAAATCATCATTATCCAATTAAATAATTATACTAAGAGTGCTTTTTATGGAATATTGGGTGGCCGATATTAAGGAGACAAATTTGTAATCTGTCCCAGTTATCGTCATACCGGTCGGTGATTGGAACAATATATCATGACTGGACATCTTGTTAGAACTTCATTATCATAAACAATTTAATTATAGAATTTAAGCCAATACGTTCGTTTTTGTCTTTTTTCGTGTGACCAGTTATCGACATACCAATTTCCAAATAATAAGTTCAATAAACTGATATCAAATCACCGGACGATAAAACGGACAAATCTATGCCGATAATTGGGACATAGTTGATTTCACCATTTTTTTTTAATATCAATAGGTGCTTTGGTGAAAAATATGCACAATATGGTACGAAGATAGATGAGTTTTATATAATATTCCGCATGAAGATTATTTGGTACCCTTCCATTTCAGATTCAATATGTCAAAACGGTTGAAATATTCAGAAAAAAACTTGCTGGCTGCTATGGAGGCAACAAAAAGTGGGATGTCCATTCGAAAAGCAAGCATTACATTCAATGTTCCCAGAAGTACTCTGATGGATAAGCTAGTAGGTAGAGTTCCCATTGAAAGAATTGGACCGAGTACTATTTTGAGTTCTGAGGAAAAGGGCTACTTGGTCAAGTGGGTAATGAGCTGTTCAAAAGCAAGATTTCCTGTTACGAAAACACATTTGACTGATAGTGTTCAGCTTCTGATGAGAGAACTGAAAAGAGAAAATCCATTTCCCGATGATAGACCTTCACGACCTTAGCATGAGGCATTCATGCATAGACATCCAGAAATTGTTCATCGAGTTTCCCAAAATTTATCAGGTCAACGATCTAATGTAAGTGAGGTGAGAATCAGACAATGGTTCAAGGAAGTTTCCGATTCTTTAGGAGAAAATAAGACCAGCATCGATGATCCTAGGAGAATTTATAATTGTGATGAAACGGCGATGTGCCTGTGCCCAAAAGGAGAAAAAATTTTTACCGAAAAAGGACAAAAAAACAGTTTATAATGTAGCCTTCAATGATGAGAAGGAATGCTTAACGACACTGGTTATGTGCAAAGCTGCAGGTGAACTACCACCTCCCTTAGTAATGTTTTCCTATAAAAGAATCCCAAACAATATAACGCAAAAATTTCCCAAAACTTGGGTAATCGGCAAGTCAGAAAATGGTTGGATGACTGGAGAGTAATTTTTCGAGTACATAGCCAATATTTTCTTCCCCTGGTTGACGAAAAACAAAATAGAACTGCCAATTATTTTATATGTAGATGGTCATACATCTCACCTCACTATGCAGCTAAGTAACTTCTGTTCGGAAAATGGAATCATTTTAACAAGCCTTTATCCTAATTCCACCCACATTCTCCAGCCTATGGATGTTGCTTTCTTTCATCCTTTAAAAATGGAGTAGAGAAAACAAATCACTAGATGGCGAATGGAACATCTAGGAGCCAAATTGTCCAAACAAGATTTTGCACTATTGCTCAAAAAAACCTTTCATAATATGATGGACAGATTACCCAGCATAATCAAAAATGGCTTTCTTGCTTGTGGGCTACACCGTTTCAACCTAAACAATATAAAGTTCGAAAAGTTCTTTGAACCGACTGTAATCCGCAAAGAGCAAAATACAGAACAAATCAAAGTTTTTTTGAATTTTTTAGAATTTTTTTGAAAGAGAAAACGTAGTTAAAATTGGCACTTTTAAATCATCTGGAAATATATGGCAAGGTGATATTGAAGATAAAAGTCTATTTTACTTCTGGCAGTCACTTAAGAAACGTTTTCAAGATGACGATAGTAACAATGCTGAAGAGATACCCGATCAGTATCCTCCACCATCAACCCAGCCAATATTAACTGCAGCTGCCGAGGAACAAGAAGCGAATGGCCAGCTCCATGCGAGTACGATTTTCAAAAGCCCCAATATTCTAAATAATTGGGAAAGCATTTCCATCACAGGGGTCACTCAGCCTCCTATGATAAACGATGAAAATATCCATACTGATATAAATACTTCTCCAAATAGTGAGAAAATTGTGGAACGATCCAACTTCGTGGAGACGCTCCCAAAATTAAATGGAATTACACATTTCCATGATGCATGTAACGAAGGAATTTCCCACAATACTCATTCATACAGACATCCAAACAGTTAGAGATACCCCTCAAATAGTGATGCAATTGTTGGCCGACCCATTGTGATAGTGTACCTTTCGAAGGAAACTTCATATTTCCCTGATAAAATGGATGAACATGTGGCAAAGAAATTTCCAGACGATGTCAGTGTAGAAAACGATACTACATATGTGAACCTACCATCTTTGAACTTCAGTAATTTAAGTGATATCAGTGTAGCAGTTGAAGAATGGAACCTAGACGTTCTTCTCAAAAATCCCATACTATTTGCTGAGAACGATCAATCACCTCAGCCTGGATTTACCGGAAAAAAATGTTTTGAACTATCCAATTCTGGAAGCCCAGAAATATCTACAATAGTCCGTGATTCCAATATTGTCCCCACAAATTCAACGGAATACCTCTGTAAAAAAGTCAACAACAGAACTCCTCCTCAATCACAATCCATTATATCATCAATTATTGAGTTACAAAATGATTCCGATCAATAAAACAATCCAACGCCATTCAAAAAAGTATATTTTTGGATACCAAAAATTGGCGAAAAGAAAAAAGTGAAGCGGAAGCTGAAGGAAAAAATTCCTGCAGTTGCTTCTTCTAAGAAATGGAAAGACTTTAATAATAGAAAAGAAGCGAAGAAAGAAAAAGATGAACAAGAAAAAAGAAAACGAAAGAAAAACATAGATTGGAAAAAAATAAACAGAGAGAAGAATTAAAACTCAAAAAACAGTCTGAAAAAAAGAATAATGGAAAAACTAAAGCCATTGCAATTGCAAATAACAGAGAAAAAAACATTTATTTTTCTTCCGATACTGAAATGGAAAATGTTTTACCAAAACCTGATAATTTGGAGTTCGATATCGGAGACTACATGATTGTCATGTACGATGATTCCCGTTTTCCTGGCCTGATTATTAGTGTAATTAAAGAAAATGAGGAGGTATTTGTTGTTAAAACGATGACCAAAAGCGGCTCTAACTGGAGATGGCCAAATAAGGACGATATCCTTTATTATCGAAGGGATGAAATAGTTACTAAAATTTCAAAACCAAAGGTCCTGAATAAAAGAGGTGTGTATGAAATTCCAGAAATGAAAAATTAAAATATTCGTTACTACTATTGTGTGCCAAAGAGTTTTCATAGATTGTGTTTCATATTGAAGAATTTATTGAAAAGCGTCTTTTATTTTCGATGTCATGAAAAAAGCGGACGATAGTTGGGACGTAAGTATGCCGATGACTAGGACATAATGTTTTAGGAGTGGTCGATAATAGGGACAAATGTGTTTTTTCATATTAATTTTTGAATATTTCAGTTTCTTTCAATTATAAAATTGATTTCTTATAACGTACCTTTCAATAAATAGTTGATTAATTTCACAAATATCATCATGTGAGAAAAGACCAAGAAACAACATTTGCACAGCTTTCTGAAGTTGCCGAATGTTCTTAACCAGTCGATAATTGGGACACTTACCTTATAACGTAGCTAGAAATACTCGCAGGTGGCCAATGGTAATTGATCTTGCAAATAATTGTAAGGTAAATGACCCTAAGTAAAAACAAATAAATCAATTTGACTTCCTAAAAGAACTTAGTTTTAACCTAATTAAGAAACAGCTACAAAATCGGGCACATAATAAATTTCTACCAAGAAAAAACTCAAGACACTGCTAGAGAATATTTGAGAATACCGTTAGCTCCCGAAATGTGTACTGATACTAATAAAAGGAGACGTTGCAGATACTGCAAGGACATAAAAACAAAATAATATTGTGAAAAATACAAAGTGTACCTTTGCATGGTGCATTCTCATTTCATATTTTCCTCACACTCCGGCATCACCGTATTTGGACTAGCATCTGCCTCTTATCAGATACCTTGTCAACTTTTTATCGTAGCTTTGATTCGTTGCTATTTAATTGATCACATTGAAACTAGATTAATAATAATTCTTTATTTGGTCCACTTTTTACACTATGCGTTAGTTTTTCGCGTCAACCTGACTCGAATACACTTCTCGTAATTTATTGTTATCTACAACTTAAAATTATTGACTTTTACCCTGACGTCATTAATATCTGCTAACATAACCGACAAATGTAAAATTATTTTATTCTGTTCTTCACTATTAATAGAAAGAGATGCCACTTAATAATTATGTCGGTTATGTTATCAGATATTAATGACGTCAGGGTAAAGGTAAATAATTTTAAGTTGATATATAGAACTTTTAATCAAGTTGTTATTATTCTAACGCCACGTTGCGTAATTGTCTACAATAGTGACGTCATAATCGCATTAAAATAAGAACTAAGAATTTAATTATATTGATATTCACACATCCAATTCGGACTCTGCCTATAATGGGATTATTGGGGGATTTAGAAATTCCAATCATTAGTTTGCAACCAACACAGAATAGTATGAAGGCTCCGCATTATTATAAAATAAGGATAAAATTTTATGAACATTACTTGGAAAACGTAATAAACAACGTATTTTGTTCGGTACATATCACTCAATTTTACTGAATTTGTTTTATGTTTAGTTGAGTGTGTCGAGTCGATTGTGCTAAATACCGTAAATTGTCTATTTTTTGAAAATATTATATTACAAAAAAGAAGAGGCGCCATGTTAATAAGTGTTTCGATGCTGTAACTGTTTCTTATCAACCTTAACAACACAACTAGATTTTTCAAAAAAAATTTGGTTGTTATCTTCTTGAACTTGAGTTACAAAATCGAACGGCAGTTTTTCATCAGAGAGCATTGATGGGAGTAAATCAGGAACACATCACATAACCCGTAGCGCCATGCAATTTTGTATTATATAATATGAAATGAAAAAAATAAGTAATTTGAAGATTATAGATTTTCACAAATTGCGAAACATAAAAAATCTAAAGTAAGAAGTGAGTGTGGTTGTTACTTAGTAAGTGCTCCTCGTATTAACTACGTCTACCATAAAAGTATTATATCTTTGGGGAAGCACTTACCTAGTAACCGATCTTCGGGGATGGAGTAAACGACAACATTTATTAAACTCACTGGGATTTAGTATATTTAAAATTAACACAGATTACAATATCTTATACATTTTAACTTATTCAAAATAATAATAATGAATGAATCATTGGTTAGTTTACACTTTGTTTTTACAGGAAACATGCAAGTCAGTCACCCGTAGGTACGACCTTCCGCGTATGTGAATGCGATGTTTACGTTTAATAGAAACGTGGTTTCTGGGTGTTCGCCTGACCTTAATCAGATCGATGCCCGCTATTAACATTGGGAAACATAATCTACACAATTCAATATTTTTCCATGAAAATGTCTTTTTTTTCAATACTGTCTTTTTCGGGATCATCACATGAGGCCAAACAATAAAAATTTTATTTGAAAAAAAAAACATCATCCTTTCATACAGATTTGAATATAGTAATTTTTATGACAATGGGAATAATACTCAATAGGTTCTTGATAAAATATTCAAATAAGAAATTGAAGTCACTTAATTCTTAATTGGTAAGTTATTCATGACCTTAGATATGTTTTAAAATACAGTGACCTTTCGGCACTATAGTACTATAGTTCACCTTCAAAAAAATTATAAATTTACATATTGTATTGTATGAACGTAACATATTTCTGTAGGGATTTTAATTAATGTCCGTTACTAAAAATTAAAAAAATATCACAATAAATTTCTCCCGAATTTCACAATTAACAATTGCAGTATTGATATTAAAATTAAAGAAAGATCTGGCCTGATTGTCTCTATAAGTAGGTTCCCCGACGCCCTGGAAAACTCTGTACACTTTTCTCCAAGCTTTCTCGGTCTCGCGAATAGCTTTGCGTGCTTTGTAGAGATAAATCGATGACCACCCCGAATAAATTTCATTTTCGGACTTGGGCGTGGAGTGTAGATTAATATTCAGCTCAAGTTCTCAAAACAACACATAAAATCGTATCTTTCCCAACAAAGGTTAACTTAAGCTACCTTAAATACCTTAAAACCCTTATTAGAAGGGTTTTTCACACAAATCACTAATTGGGAATGGCAAGGGCTTTTAATCGACCACCAAAAAATGTCACCAGGTACAGGTAAAACCTCTTATTTCTTCGATTCTACTCTCGCCACTCCAAAAATATCCAATCCAAAGAAATTAAAAATCACTTTGTCTCACTCCCACCAACTCAATATACCCTGTCCTTAACCAGTACTATTGGTGGCCTAACAACTAGGTACCAATAATTCAACTAATAAGATTAGTCAAAAGACAGTGGCGTATCCCAACACCAAAACGTTACAATACATTGATAACTTCTTAGGCTTTCAGCTGAAGATTTCCTCGGAAAACGCTAAGTGAATATATACTCTACTGAGTTGATATTTGTGTACTTATAGTGTACAAAACATACATAAAAATTAGTGACATTAAAAAGAGTATTATGAGTGGTACACAGAAACGAAAAAAATTGGAAAATGATCACATTATTAATATTAAATATGCGAAGATAGATAGTTTCTTCTCCATAGGTGGATCAAGTACTTCGAAACAACCTGAGCAAAAACAAACGGAAAATCTCGTCACATTTTTCGATGTCAGTGGAGGTGGACTTATGAAACAACCGCACAAACCGAGTACCAATTCTGCAAAAGAGGAGGAAACTTGCAATAAATTTACAGGAATAATTAGCAGCTTTATACATACATATGCCAGTAGACAAAAAGTTGCGGAAAACTTGGCAGGACGAGGCAAAAGGTAGAACGAAAATGGTTGTGTTATTCAACGCGCTAGATGTAGCTTATTGTCAGGTATGTTGGCTCCTTGCTGATAGAGGTATTCTTTATTTCAAAGAAGCTTGGTGCAAAGGGGTGAATGATGCGATATCCAAGAAACTGAAAGAACATGTAATTTCCGTCCAAAATGAAACAGTAGAGTTTTTGTTAGATTCCAGATACAGAGGTAAATAAACTAGGATTGTAGATGTAATAATGACACTGGCGTCTGCTCTCTTGGTTGGATGAGGCGCTCCTGGTGGAGGGCCAGTTTACGCTGACCAAGGGAACGGTTCCAAGCCCGGAGAAAAGAGGAGGGAACACACTTACATAAGCATGTACAACATATACACACACAGACACCTACACTGTACATATTTAACACTCTCCTAAGCTAAGGTGGAAGGCAACGTGCCGAGGACTGGATGGTCACAGGGATATATGTGATCTTAAACGTTCCCTCAGGGGCAACAGGCAGTACCCCCTGTATATCATGCCTTATCCAGCCATGCGGGGCTCTGGGTGGGTTGACTATTTACTTACCTAGCTTCTCGTGAGATTAATATGAGCAATGAAAATAATCAAAATCCTAACAATAAGGGCAAGGCCAAAAGCGAACCTAAGGCCGGCTCCAGCAAAAGGGCAAACTACTTGAAGAAGGGCAAAAGCTACATTGATTAGACAAGAGTGTATCAATATTACAGAGGACAGGGGTAAGAAACAGGACTCAACCAAGAGCGTGTAGTCAAGTTAACCCCAAACAAACAGGTCGAAGGATAGCACACCTCAGAAACGGCAAACTAGAAAGCCAAGGGGTGTGCAAGCCCAAAATCGGACTACCACGACTAGTATGTCGTACAAAGACGTGGTAAGCAGCGAAGAGTGGCTGTCGTTAGTGAAGACTACCCTGAAACCCAGTTGACGACCCAAAGGATCGAAGAAATCCAAACTGGAATCTCAAGGGCTCGCGAGAACATTTCTGGAAATGGCCCTCAGGTGCGTTTTGAAAAATGCAACCAAAGGCCGAGATACTTTGAGGTCACATGCGCTGACAAAACCAGCGCGGAGTCGCTGAAAAATACGATGCCAACACTCAAGCCCCGGGAGGGTGCGGTGCTAAAGGCACTAACAGGCGAGAATCTACCAAAGCCAGTGACCGGCACCGTTTTTATCCCAGACGAAAAGAGAAAACGACTACCTGCCGAACGAATCGTCAACACACTTTCGGTGGGTAACAGATGCCTAAACACAAGCCTGTGGAAGAACTGGGGTCAATCTCAATGGACAAAGGCCAACTCTGAACCTTCTCTATTGACAAACAATCCCAGTCCCTCGAAGGTCTAGAAAACGGAGCATAAGCCCCTACTTCTGATTTGGAAGGCTAAAGTTCAGAAAGAAGCAGAAGAATAAACCTGATGGTGACATTCAGCAAACCGTCGTGGATTCTAAGGCCAGCACATCAAAGGCCGACGGCGACAAGGTAACGGCGGAGGATGGAAATATAGTCTACCAGCACAAGGACAATACCATGGAATAGGAGGAGGCCTTATTAAGGAGCTGCTCTTCCAGCTCCTCTTCATACAAAATGGATACCAAAAGGTAATTCAAATATACCTTCACCACGCCAAGGCTTCTTCAGCCGTGTTGTGCAGAAGGTTCCAAAAAGAAGGTATCGACATCGCCATTATACAAGAACCGTGGCTGAACAACGGGGTCATCAAAGGGCTAAACCTGCCCGGAGGTAAGTAACTGTATCACCCAAAGGCTAACAATCCAAGATCCTGTTTTTTATACAATTGTAATAAAATCAGCTTCTGGAGCTTTGCTCCCTCGACTTTGTTGCCGTACATGCATCGGCAAAAACAGCAGAGGAAGGGACCAAGTCCTGGGTGGTCTGCTGTATCTACTTCCCTGGTGAAGAGAGGACCTGTCCCCCATGACTAATGGATGACGCTGTGGCCCACTGCAGAGGAAGAATTCAACAAATAATCATCGGACGCAACGTAAACGCCCATAACACAATCTAGGGAAGCTCCAATACCAATGGCAGAGGTCAGTCCTGGCTAGAATTTATTATTGGTGAAGGATTAGAAATAGCTAATATGGGCACACAACCCACGTTCGTGACGTCGGTCAGGCAAGAGGTTTTGGACCCCTCCTTCTGCATTCAGGATGTCAGCAATAATATAACGAATTGGTATGTCTCCGACGAACTATCATATTCCAACCATCGCCACATAAGATTCGACATTACATCTTCGAAACAGGAAAATAGGAAATTCCGCGACCCAAAGAGCAAATACTGGCAAGGTTATGAAACAGCACTTGAGGAGTCTCTTAGAGGGGACACGGTATCTTATTCCACAACTAAGGGCATTGACCTGGAAGTAGAACAACTGAGTGAGGCAATACAAATGGCCAATCAGAACATCTGTCCGGAACAAACAAGATAACAAAGAAAGAAGACCGTCTGGTGAAACAATAACCTGGAGGGTCTCAGATCCGAGGTAAGAATTGTATTCAATAAAGCCAAAATCTACCAGGACTGGCATACATATAAGGTACAACAAGGAGATTCGCAAGACAACGAGGAAATCGCGGGAGCGCTTCTGTGAGGAGATTACAGATTGCACCAGGGTGCACAGAGTCATTACTGGGGAAGGTACTGCGGGTGCTCCCGATCCTCTAAAAACATCGGACGAGCAGACACGAGCACAAATAAGGAAATATTGTAACATGCTGATTTTGGGATACGCCACTGGCTTTTGGTAGAATCAGTATTTTTGATTTATTGGTACCTACTAGTTAGACCACCAAGAGAACTTGTCAAGTATAGAGTATTTGTTAGAGAGACAAGTGATCTTATTTCATTGGATAGGAAAGTTTTTGAATCGACATTTGGTAGAAACCAAGAAACGAGGTAGGTTGTACCTATATCTTGTGGTAATTTTGTGTGGGATATAACCCTTTAAAAAAGGTGAGCTGCCTACTTAATATTAAGATCCTATCTATTCAAATTTGATTTACCCATCCTTTTTTGTCATCTCAAAATCTGGAATGTTTTTTTTGTTATTAAAAAGAGTTTTCTTTTTAGGGTTCTAAGGTACTTTAAAAATATCTTTTGTTGGCAAAATACGTCTATTCCTCGTTTTGTTTTGTAAGACGTGTGCTTGATTTTAAGTATACACTCCACGCCCAAAACTACAGAAAAATAATGTCTTCGTAGTGGAACTCCATTTGGTTGTAACGACAAATGGGGGTATTCTAGAGAGCAAGGGAGCTTGGAGGAAAACGTTGGAGGACCTATAAGGACGAGCAGGCCAGAATTTTCTTTATTTTTACTTTCACAAATTTAATTATTATTTTTAAAGTCTGAGGGAAATTGTATTTTGAGTTTAAAACACAGTAGTTAAAATTAAATAAATCTCACCATAAACAAATTTACAACCCTACTATGTAATACAATAATATTTTTTTTGAAAGTGTAAACTATAGTACTATAGTGTTGAAAAGTCACTATTGTAGTTATACTGGGAAAATATTTAAGGTTTTATTAACTTACTAATTGAGACTTAATAAACTTTAATTTCTTACTTGGATATTTTAGTATAAACCAATAGAGTATTAACCCCCTTGTAAGTTAATTTCTATACCTACTCAAATCTGATTAAATGATTGATCTTTGCTATTATTCAAATAATATTTCTTTTTTTATGTTTGACCTCACCTGTTTACTAAGTTTTTATATTTGGCAATTTAGTAAAATCTTTATCTTCTCAATTACTTGTTTTTGTCTATAAAACAAGAATTGCATGGCGCCGCGGGTAATGTGATATATTCCTTATTCACACCCATAAATGCTCTCCGATGAACAGCTGCCGTCGCGTTTATGACCATTAAATTTTCTTAAATATACTTAATTAATAGTTAATTTTGATAGAGTTAACAAACCCAGGTTATAATATTAGGATTTCTAATTATTACCCACTTTCCAGGATCATCCATAATTGATCAATCTACGCCGATAGAACAAGTCCAGAGACCCAGAAGGTCGCTAAAGGCGGCAAATGAATTGGTAACGTATGAGAGAATCAAATGGGTCATAGGCGAATTCCAACTCTTCAAATCGCCATGCCCTGATGGAATTTACCCAGCACCGCTCCAGAAAGGACAGGAAATATTACTGTCACACCTATGCAAAATTTTCAGAGCATGTATGGCAAAATGCGGCGATAGTATAACTGCCAAAGATCGCCAGTATTTTGGACTAAATACCAAAGTCATTTAGACATATAGGCCTGTCCTCACTTCTGCATAAAGCACTGGAAACAATTGTGGATAGACATATCAGAGACCACACATTTTCACTCTATCCGCGAGCGCACCTATGGTTGGTTGTCTGGAGTGCAAAGGTCACACAGACCGTAGCAATTAGACAACTTTAAAGTACGCAATTCGATTCTGTCAAATCGATTCGTTACAATTTTATAGTCATCTCAAAGCACTGTCTAATATTTTACTGTTTTAAATGAAACTAACTGTTACTATATAATTCCACAATATATTGATCAAATGTTAAAAATTCTAAGAAATTTGACAATTGTTTCGATACTAAATAATTTCGTCTAATATTTTACTAACTAGCACTAAACAAGAAGAGTAACAAGAAGCACATGCCATTGAAAAGCAAATGGAAATGTTTCAATTTGTATTTTAGTGGTATTCCAATGTGAATTATTAGAACATATAAATTTAACATCTAAAATATTGCAATCGAGAAAAGTATGTTTAGAACAAACTGTAATGATGCTCAATTCAAGTTTAACTTCAGTCACAAACATCAGTCACAGTATCATAGCCAGAAGATGGAATATTACATCACAATTTGAAGAGAAGAGAAAAAAGAAAGTAAGAAAATTTTTCGAAGAACTCAGTACTGACAAGAAGCTACAAAATACTGAACACTGCTTGAAGTGGAAATATATAAGGCCTGCATTGATATTATTGAAGCTTAGTTAAAAAGTCGTTTCGAAGGTAAGAGTAATACAAATAAGAAATTTAATTTTCTTTCTCTAAAAAATATTGTGGAAAGTACGAATGAGATACCATACACCAGCGTCAAAAAAGTTATAGTCATGATTTATCAACTGAATTTCCAAATCAAATTATATCTTTTAAATTCATTTATTCAGAACAACTCAAGAAAATAATGTCGATAAAGGAAATAGGCGGTTTTTTAATAATTACAAATAAGTGCGCTGCATCTACTTTCCCTGATATTTGTTATGCGATTCTATTATTTTTTGCCGGTTACTGTTGCAATGGCAGAAATATAATTTTCTAAGTTAATACTAATTAAATTAACTGAATCGATTCTTACTTCGTGAAATCTACTCATATTATTGAATTAAATGAAACTTACTATTTCTAGATAATTCCACAATATATTTAAAAAAAAATTTTAACATTTCTTTTAAATATATTGGGGAATTATCTAGAAACAGTAAGTTTCATTTAAAACATTAGTACTAATTAAAAACTATCCGCGTAGTACAAAGTCAGAAGAAAGACTTATCTTTGTCTCTAATTAGTATTGAGTAACAAAAGACAATAAAATTGGAAGTAGACGATTTAATAAATTAATGAGTTTAGACGAGAGTCTGTAAATTCGGACCCCCAATTGCTTTTTGCATTGTTACTACCGTTCTGATGTACCCTAAATTTAAGTAAAAACAAAAATGGACTCTGTAAGATACTCCCTGTCTATATATTTCTGTATATTTACTTTTATTTAATTACATGTTTTTATATGATACATACCTTATCGATATATGGACGAGTTTTGCAAAAGCAGTATACGAATAAATACGTTTCACATTAAACGTTGTTTTATTTGTAATTAGTGATTATATTCAAATTAATATTTTCATATATATAACAGTTGGCGACGAGGTGTTTTTCTCTTTGAATTCACGTGTGCATAATCGGAAAGTATAGTTTATCAGTTAGTGCTGAAATTTTTGATTTAAGTAAGTGCTAGTGGTAAAAAAAATGCCGGCTGATAAAGATAATCAACAATGTTTTGGGTTATTAGGAACCTTAAATACTTTTGATCCTGATAGATCGGATTTTTCGGTATTTAAAGAAAGACTATTCCAGTTTTTTATTGCAAATGCAATAAATGACGTTAAGCGAAAAAAAGCCATACTTTTAAATACTTTATCGGAGAATTGTTATAAATTGGTGCGAAATTTATGTGTACCAGATCTTCCGAATGCAAAAACTTTCGATGAATTAATTAAATTATTGGACGAACATTTAAATCCAGTAAAGTCGTACTTCGCAGAAAGATTACAATTGTACTCTGCACGGAGGAAACCTAGTGAAAGTGTTGGCGATTGGGAAGCACGTGTAAAAAGTTTAGCTTCAAAGTGTAATTTCGGCACTGAATTAGGTGTCATAATGCGTGATATTTTTGTTATCGGCATTAGTGAAGAAAGGATAAGGGATCGGCTTTTTGAAGAAGATGCTTCCAGCGCAAATGTTACGCTGAAATCAGTAGTTAGATTAACCATTTCCAAGGAATCTTCTTCGAAAGAACACACGTTGAGAGAAAGCTTGGGTGCGGTGGTGAAACGAGAACCGACCGACTCGATGAATTTCCATCGTCAAAGGGCCAGATCACACGCAATTCTTCTAGCCAGCCGTTTCAGCGATATCAAAAAGACCAAGGCAGCAGCGGTTTAGCTGGTAAGAATAGTGTCAGAAATCCTACGGTAAGCAATCGTAAATATTCTATAAAATGTACTGTTTGCGGTCGTAGTAATCACATGGTAAATGATTGTGCATATAAAAATTGTAATTGCCATAAATGTGGTGTGAGAGGCCATTTAGCTACTCAGTGCAAAAAAGTTTCACATAAATATTTGGAAGTAGATAATGAAGTCGATACTGACCAATCAATTTTTAAGTTATCGGATTTAAATAAACCGGTTGCGGAGAATTTTGATGAATTTGATAATTATTTGTTAAATTTTGGGAATTTAATGTTGATAAGAATGGAAATATTAAACCTGTTTTTGTAAATATGCTTGTTGAAAATATACCAATGAGTTTTGAGGCGGATTCTGGTTTTGCTCATGCGGCAATATCTGAAAAATTATACCAAAAACATTTTTCAAATAAAAAATTAGAAAATATTGATTTATCATTGAAGGATTATGTGGGTGTTACTTTTAAACCCTTGGGATTTGTTAATTTCAATTTGGTTTTTGAAAATAAAAATTATGTATGAAAAACTTATGTTATTAAAGACGGGGGTCCACCACTAATTGGTAGAAATTGTTTAAATATGCTTAAATTGGGTATCTGCAAAATTCAGAAAGCCGAAAGTTGAATGATATATCTGATACAAATTTATTAGAAAGCTGTAAAAATATAGATGCTTCTATCCACGTTACTTCTTTGATTAAAAAATATGGTGCTATGTTCGATAACAAATTGGGAACATTTAACAAGTTTGAAATTTCATTAAAGCTAGAGGAAGGCGCTGTGGAGAAAGTACCGTTCGCTTTAAAACCCAAAGTGGAACAGGAAATCGAAAGGCTAGTAAAAATGAATGTTTTAGTACCAACAGAGTTTTCAAAATGGGCTATTCCTACCGTTCCAGTTTTAAAAAACAATGGAGGTATAAGAATATGCGGAGATTTTAAAGTTACGTTAAACCCAAATTTGTTAATTCAACATTTTCCTTTGCCGAGAATAGAGTATCTTTTTTCGCAAAAGTGGTGATAAGTTTTCAAAAATCGACCTCTCGAAAGCTTATCAACAGGTGGAGTTGATAGAAGCTTCTAGAGAACTTGTTACTATAACTACACATAAGGGACTTTACTCTTATAAACGTTTACCTTACGGGATAACGAGTGTCCCAGCTATATTTCAAAATATAATGGAACAAATGTTTGTTTTTCCGGGTGTTGTCTATTTCCTTGATGATATTTTAGTAACAGGTAAAGATGACCGTGAGCATCTGGAGCGTTTAGAAAAAGTGTTTAAACGTCTTCATGAATGTGGACTGGGAGTAAAAAAAGACAAATGTACATTTTTTCAAAATTCGGTAAAATATTTAGGTCATGTAATTGACAAATTGGGATTACATACGCTAGACGAGCGAGTTACTGCTATTAAAAAAGCCAAGATTCCGAAAACAGTTACGGAACTCAAATCCGTCTTAGGAATGGTAAATTTTTATTGTAAATTTATTTAGAATGCATCACAAATTTTGAAACCTCTTTATTGTTTGTTGAAAAAAGACTCAGCTTGGAATTGGACGCCTGAGTGTACGAAAAGTTTCGAAGAAGCTAGGGCTATGTTGACATCTTCTTCGGTGTTCATTTTAATCCCGAAGAAAAAATAAAACTAACGGTTGATGCTCCTCAGTTTGCTCTGGGAGCCACTCTCTCTCATGTCTACAAGGATAAAACGGAAAGGCCAATTGCTTTTGCGTCAACTTTGTTAAAATCCAGCGAAATAAAATATTCTCAAATTGAAAAAGAGGCTCTAGCCATTATTTTTGGCGTAAAGAAATTTTTTCAATATCTCTATGGTCAAAGATTCATTTTATGCACTAACCTTAAACCTTTATTAACCATTTTTGGCATTAAAGAAGGTTTACCAATTTTTGCAGCCAATCGGATACAAATACGGGCTCATATTTTATCAGCTTTTTCGTATGACATAGTTTACGTCAAAAGTAAAGGTAATGTTGTAGATTGTTTGTCCAAACTTCCCGTTAATCCCGAAAAAGAAGAATGTACTTAATTTCTAAGCTTAGAATTTTATTATTCATATTTAAATTATATTGAAGATTCCGATTTTCCTTTGAATGTTCACTCTATAAAAAAAGAGACGGCGAAGGATCCTATTCTTAGTAAAATTATATATATATTGTTAAAAGGGGATGGCCTTCTACTTGTCCTTCAAGTGAAATTCAACCATATTTTATAAAAAAAAATGAAATTTTTATGGAACAAGACTGTTTAATGTGGGGATACAGGTTGATTATTCCAAAGAAATTTCATACTTCAATTTTAAAAGAATTGCATAGTACTCATATGGGTATCGTTAAAATGAAGGCACTTGCACGATCATATGTTTGGTGGCCTTCAATTGACAAACAGATTGAAGAACAATCTCAAAATTGCAATGCTTGTGCACTTCACTCGAGCAAACCACCCAAATCAATATTGTCAACCTGTAAAAGGCCTGAGCAACCATGGACTAGGTTACATGCCGATTTCTTTGGTCCAGTTTTTAATAAAAACTTTTTGGTAATTGAGGACGCAACCTCAAAATGGATAGAATGTTTTCAAATGCACGATATAACGGCTACGAGTACTATTAAAATTTTTCGTGATTTATTTAGTAGATTTGGTTTACCTTTCCAAATTTGTACCGATAATGCGACCACTTTCAATTCGGATGAATTCCAAACATTTTTAAAATTGAGCGGAATACGACATCTAACAGGTGCACCTTACTACCCTTCGACAAATGGATTAGGTGAAAGTGCAGTTAAGATTCTAAAAAAAGCTATTCATAATGCCAAAAGTGAAAATAAGAATTTAGATTTTAATTTAATTATCAATCGTTTTCTTTTTCATTATAGAAACACTCCTCATACAACTACAGGGGAAGCTCCTTCTAAAATTTTGTTGGGCAGAACAATGCGCACCAGATTTGATTTGTTATTGCAATCGACAAAATCGGTTGTCGAAAATAAACAATTCATACAAAAACAATATTTTAGAGGGAAAAGACAAACATATTTTAAAATTAATGATAAGGTGTAAGTACGCGATTTTAGCGCTAATACTCCAAATTGGTGCCAAGGTGTAGTCAAAGAAGTTCTTGGAGAAAGAACCTATATTATAAAAACAGATTGATTTGGAAACGTCACATTGACCAGTTAAAAGTAAATAATTGTAATGAAACTCAAAATATTCAAAAGAGGAAGAATCGGTCACGATCATTCCAAGATCTGATTTTAATGTAAATAGTGTACATAATGATAGTTTAGTATGTAATGATTCTGTAGCAAGTGATAGGGATAATTTAGTTGAGAACAATTCGAATCAGGAAGTGTCGGTTTCACCTAGCGTTGATAGTTCGCGTCAGATAAGACGGCGGAGCTTAATAAATAAGCCAAACCGACTAGTTTATTAATTTAACTGAAAGTGTTATTTATTTTTTATTAGTTTAACTTGTATATATTTTTTGGAGGGGGAGAAAGTGTAAGATACTCCCTGTATATATATATTTCAGTATATTTACTTTCATTTAATTACATGTTTTTATATGATACATACCTTATTGATATATGGACGAGTTTTGCAAAAGCAGTATACGAATAAATACGTTTCACATTAAACGTTGTTTTATTTGTAATTAGTGATTATATTCAAATTAATATTTTCATATATATAACAGACTCATACACCCCTTTGGAATAACTTGTCTGAATCTTAGATATATCAGAAATATTTTTGATATGATTTGCCCACTTTGTAAAAAGTTGACATAAAATGCACTTGAGAAAAAGTGCTCTATATTCGGACCCCCTAAAAACCTGTTATTTCATCGAATAGATCGAAAATAATACACATATATACAACGAAACTGAATGTATTTATTATTAGAGTGAAATATTTATACTATTGGCAGAAACCACACACGTTTTCGGTACTTGTGCAGGCAACGTGTGCCCAACAGTGACACAAATTTCATTGAATCCATTTCTCTCCTTTAACGGATTGTTATATATGACGCTTTCGGCATTTGTCCTAATCCTACATCAAGTTCTGTTGACGAAACGGATTTTAAGGGAAAATCAGATTAGTGTTTTTAAATGAAACTCAAGGTCTCTAGTTAATTCCACAATATAATACAAGTTATTGAAAATTCTAAAAAATTGACAATTGTTTCGATAAATCAATATCATCGTCAGAATGAGAGAAGTTACATTTCATTTTATGCCTACCTGATGTTTAGTAGTTATATTTGGCTAGACCAAGAAGTAACCTAACTTGTGATTGGCTTAATATATGTTTATGGAAAAAAGAAGAAGATGTGATATTACAAATATTGAAGCTTAGATATTATTAGCCCTATGGTGATATCCTGGATATCATTTTTCCAATTAAGATCAGTATAACTGTGCAATGATATAGGAAACCAAAACAAAACTAGAAGTACTACATATTTGTGAAAAGAAACAAGAACTAGATTTCCTTGAAGAACTGGAAATTAGAAGACATTTAAGAAACCCACAATATGAAGTTGTCAATGAACAGTTAAATCTAGGGAATTCTTCACTAATAAACTGTCTTCTTAAGTGATAATTGTAAAGATCAGCAGATATAGTTTTCCTGGTTTTCTATATCATTGCACAGTTATACTGATCTTAATTGGAAAAATGATATCCAGGATATCACCATAGGGCTAATAATATTTAAGCTTCAATATTTGTAATATCACATC
The DNA here is from genome assembly GCA_963921935.1 of Galeruca laticollis. Taxonomy (NCBI): domain Eukaryota; kingdom Metazoa; phylum Arthropoda; class Insecta; order Coleoptera; family Chrysomelidae; genus Galeruca; species Galeruca laticollis. The sequence goes on from OY998175.1 coordinate 247,766,435, forward strand.
TTCTTCTTTTTTCTATAAACATATATTAAGCCAATCACAAGTTAGGTTACTTCTTAGTCTAGCCAAATATAACTACTAAACATCAGGTAGGCATAAAATGAAATGTAACTTCTGTCATTCTGACGATGATATTGATTTATCGAAACAATTGTCAATTTTTTAGAATTTTCAATAACTTGTATTATATTGTGGAATTAACTAGAGACCTTAAGTTTCATTAAAAAACACTAATATGAGCATATTCCACGAAGTAAGGGTCGAGACAGTCAATTTCATTAAAAATCAGATTATTCCCCAGATCAAGATTCTTCCCTATTCATTCCAAAATGCAGTTGTTTTTTGACTTGTTGCTGCTTGACTATGTTCGAGTAAGGTTTCAATATTTTTTCCCTTTTTCTACGTTTCCTTCATCTTCTGCCTATTTTTTGTTTGTCGAAGTACTTGGTATGGGAAAATTTACAAACCCGGATGAGGTAGGCACCTGTTCAGATACGTAATGTTGAGGAGAACGGACCAGTTGAGATGGTTGAGAATGTCCCTTATCAGGTTTGTTGTATGAAAAATTGTCTGCATCACATGATGTCAAATGCTCATTAGAGAATTCGTCGTCATCACTGGAATCATTAGGAGCTCTATTCTTTTGTGCTTCTATTGATGGCTATTTCAGCCTTCTGGCACTTTATGGATGCGTTGCCAAATAGATACATCACATCATAGACAATTAGAGGGCGTTGGTTTATTATAAACCATTGTTTTCTGACTATAATAAACCTTTAGAGGAGATAACAAAGACTTGTCAAGGGGCTGAAGTTTATGCGTTGAATGAGGGTGCAAGAAGATAATTGCGACATGGTTCTTATCAATAATACTGATACTTCTGGTATGACTTGAATGCCCATCGACTAATAGAAGAACTGGAGACTCAGCAGTTGGTTTAGTTAAAGCCAAAAAATGGTCGAACCATTTGGTAAATAGTTCTGTTGGTATCCACCTTGCACATGAAACACTGTACCTAGAGGTTTTCCTTTTTGCAACTGAAGGTTCATGTACTTTTGTGGATATAGGTGAAACATAGTCTCCTCCAGCACTCGTACAAACAACAATCGTTATTAAAGTACCTCCTCTCTCTGTAGATGTAAGAGACCCTACTTGTCTTTTTCCTCTGATGCCTACGACTGGTTCTACTTTACTCTGTACCACTGTGAGGTCACTTTCATCTACATTGAAAATTCTGTTGGGGGGGGGGGCAGTTTTTCTCGTTAAATACACCTTCAAGATTGTCAAAAAATACTGACACGTTCTCTTTTGTGAAGCCTACAACTCGTGCAAATGAAGAACCAGTCGGTCTACGAACAGAGAGTCAATTTTTATTTCTTTACATAAATAGTTCTAGCCACGCTTTGCTGCCATGCGATTTTTGCCAAAAGGATGCTGAATACCGTTCCTCTCAGCCAGTTGAAAAGCCATTCACCTAAGGTCTCTTCTAGTTAAACCGAAAAATATAGATTCCATGACTAAGCAATATTAAACCAAATCTTCTTATAGCTCCGGAGATAGGACGGTAGGCCTCCCTACCCTCGTGGTAACTGCCTTTGCGGGATCTCCATAATTTTCCTTTGACAACCGCATTAATGTAGTCTTAGGTAGTTGAACAGCTTTTTTTCATCCCATTTTCTTAGCCCTATTAGCTTCTATCGCATTTTCATATTCACCTCTGACCACAACCCGTTCTTTTTTCCTTTGGGAGTATTCGGCATTGTCTTTCTCTGGAACAACAATGTCCTGAATTCATTTTTTTAAGATTGAACAATTTTATTGTAGGGCTCCGAATTAAAAACTAAATGGGTCCGAATTAGAAAATGAAACGAGAAAATAAAAACTAAACTAGCTGGGAAATTATGTGATAGAATTGGTTATTTGTTACTCCACAGTGACCAATGTACTATACCCTAGACAAGTTTTAACTTCTTACCTTCATCACAATGGACGCAGCAAAACTTAGGTATAGCACTACGAATAATCGATCCGTCTCAAAAGCAAAAACACAACATACAGCGCGGCTGTTAACAGATTACTGAATATAGAGTTGTAACAAACCGTATTTATTCGTTCCCGAGTAATGGGTCCGCTATTTAGTACCGAGTACCGAATCGTTACTCACGAATGCATTTCGTTACTCGAATTTTTCGTATTCTATTTTACATATACACAAGTCTGGTTTGAAATGTGGTAAAGTTGAAAAAATCACCTTACGCAGGTAGGTATGTAACGTATAAGAACGTTTCCGACAAAGTAGGAACGACCCGAAACGCGACGTCAACGTCATACCGTACGCAATACAATACATACGATTCTCTATGTTATAGCATAGATAACCTCTATACATATTATGTTATTGGGTGTTGAAAGTAACGAGTAACGTAATGATACGATAGTAACGAGTACTGATTGTGATAGTAACAAATACATACGGGTACGCTATTTTTCGTTAATTATATACTCTTCCTAACGACGAAGTACAACAAGAGTATAAGTCAGTCTCCGCGTGACAGGGACGTTGCAGCTCGTAATATGCAAGGGGGTCCGAATTAACGGGTGGGGTCCGATTATACCGATTCTCCTCTATTAATAAAAATATTAGACGTCAATCAAGATTCTTGTAGTTTCATATTTTATGTAAAAAATTATTTCATGTGTAATGTATATATTTCATTTATATACATAATAGATATTAACCAGTTATCCACATAGTTTTATTGTGTTTTCTTCTTTCCTATGTACTTTGAAGAGGTAAGTCAGTATCTTTGATCATAGATGTATAGTAATTACATTTAAGCGCATATAATCGCAAACATTTTAAATGGGCCCAAACTTGATATTGCGAGGGGGCTCGATGATTTTGCGTTACGCCACTAGTTATGAACTGAAATATTGGCTACATCTGATCAGATTTTAGGGACAGACAAAGTCTTATATTTGTTAGAAGGAAGATATGTTTACATCAACTACTAAGATTATGCGTTCTGTGTAGGATTTGTTACTGTTACGGTGCTATTAACCTTCCTTTACACGGGTGGAGTGGAATTACATATTGTCATTGGTGAGGCCTACCAGGACCAAAAATTTGAGGTTTACAAAAATATTCATATAAATTGTTGATTATTTTGATTTTTGAGGTTAGAATAATGCACGAACTGTTTCTCTGTAAATAACAAAGATTTTTATTATTATATACAATATTTACAATTATATACATGATCTAGAATATTAATCCTACCTGTAAATAACAAAGAAACAACATTCAATGTTATTATTCACTAGGTTGTTCTCAAATTACTTTACAATATTTTATCTCATTATCTCCGAATTAATCATACTCCTTGACATGTGCCAATTTAACGATATGACGTATATTAAGAGATCTGATTTACCGACTTAATTACGAGACTTAAGATATTCCTTACAAATATAACAATGTTTTTAATACTTGCCTTTGATGCTTTAGGCCATTTAAAGATTTTTTACATTAATAATTTTCCCCAAAATTTAGTTTCAAAATTAAACGCACGATTTACCAGAAGAAAAACTCCAAAATGGTAACATAATAAACTAATATAAAAAATAGAAAGCTACTAATAAAAAATGTATTACAGAAAATAGAATATTTTAATTTTGACAAAAAAAATATGTATTTTGAATAGGACACTCCCTACAACAAGCCGTTATGTGTTCTATACAGAGCCAACTCTTACAAAATTACTTGGTTTTTCGTCGTTTGCAGTAGCCTTTCTTATTTGGAGCGGGATCTTGTTGGCGTTGAAGAACTATTCCTGCATATTTTGCAGCACTAGCTCTAACACTTCTAGGTAAATTTTGGATAGATGCTCGCTGTACAATATGTTCCTTTATTAGAGCCAACCCCAAATGTTCGATAAATAGCCTTCTACTTTTAGAAGTCGTAGTTTCAGGATTGTTAATCCTAATTATAACAAACGCGTCAATACCGGCAGTGTTGAGCATTGCATAAACCGAACTTTGAACCGTTATATGAAATGTAATAATTTCCGGTTTCTGCCTGTCTCCAGTATTATGATCTATATTATCATCTCTATGTAATGGAGAAAGCATTATAACATCACTTTTCCTCTTGGGAATGTAAGACAAAACTGTCATATGTTCTCCAAAAGCAAAACTGAAGAAAACGTTTGACTATTATCTATATTTGTAATTATAGGTGGAAGCTCTCTCTTATTATGTTTTAAAGTACCTACAGCTGAACGTCTGTATTCAGTCAAAACAGTTTTGACTGAATTGTAACCAGTAAACCAACGATCTAGCGTATTATTTCTCCCTGTTCCCGATATAGATTCACAGAGTCACGGATTACTATATGCTGAACTAAAGTCTAAGGAAAGTCAACTTGAAAAATACAAAGATGAAATCTCAACTATTTATTTGAATAGAAGAGAAAATAAACGGCTTTAAATATTAAACCTTAATTTTTCCGCATATCTAACAGTCCCTGAACAATATTCTATCATAAAATTGTCACTTGTATACACTTCAGGGGATGACTCGTGCTAACTAACCGAAATTTCTCCAAAAATGTAGTATATATGGATCTATAGGACCCGCTGTACTCGCTCTAGTCAGCTGAAAATCAATAGGGTACATCTGTGCGACACCTTGGAAAATATCCAAATACAAAATTGGTCACATGTGTATACTCCGGAGGCTGTATCGTGCTAACAACCCGAAATTTCTCCAAAAAGGACCAACAATGTGACACTTCAGGTACATTAGCACCCATTGTACTAGCTCGGGTGAGCTAAAAATCGATAAAGTTCATCTATTAGACGCCCTGAATAATATTCAATCATAAAATTGGTAACTTGTATACTGTATCGTGCTAACAAACTGGAAATTTTCCAAAAATGACAAAAATTTGGTAGTTCAAGTACCATAGCACCCGTTGTACTGGCTTTTGTGTGCTGAATTTCAATAGAATTCATCTTTGAGACGCCCTGAATAATATCCAATCATGAAATTGGTCACATGTATATACTCCGTAGGCTGTATCGTGCAAACAAACTGAAATTTCTCCAAAAATGTACATAAAGTACTATAGCACTTGTTGTTCTGGCTCTGGTGATCTGTAAATCAATGTTCATCCGTGAGATGTCCCGGATATTATTCAATCATAAAATTGGTGACTTGTTGCACTCCGGAGGCTGTATCGTGCTAACAAACTGAAATTTCTCAAAAAATGACAAACATGTCGTACATCAAGTACCATAGCACCCGTTGTACTGGCTCTGGTAAGCTAAAAATCAAAAGGGTTCATATGTAAGATGTCCCGAAGAATATTCAATCATAAAATTGGTGACTTGTTGCACTTCGGAGGCTGTATCGTGCTAACAAGACATGTAACGAAAAGTGGCTAACGAAGATGACGACTACGAGGGCGACATACACATAGGATTTTTTTCCTAAAAACCATTTTTTCGTGTTGTTCTTGATGGAAAACGTAAAAATAACTCAAATGTTTTTTCAAAATTCCAACTTTTTTGGGGTAAACCAATAACTTTCCTCGCATATTGGATAGGTTGGGCGGAAAAGTAATAATAGATGATATGGATGTAATGGTGATCATTTCTACCGAGATTGTCTAAAGAAAACTGCAGATAGAGGTACGAGTTATTTTAGACATAGTCGACGACATAATAGATGTCATTTAGAGGACGTAGCTATAATCGAATAAGACAAACAAATTTATCAAACCAAGAACATTTTACAGATCTATATACGAAAGAAATTGCATTTATTGCACTATGCAGTAATAAAATGATAACAACAAATATAAGCCACTTCGTACTAGAATCGGGGTCCATGGTAATGGGAAAATGGAAGGATACATGTCAGACATCAGAGAAATTGAAACGTCAAGATTGGAAAAGCGCAAAACAATCAGGTTTTGTATGCAAGAAATTAAGAAACACTAAAAGGCAAATGCCGGGGTGAAGACATGCCAGGTATGCCTCATAATTTAATTTCGGTTTCTAAATTATTAAAACAGGACTTTAAGGTAACATTCAATAATTACAGGCAGTTTTATCGAAAAGTGGTTCTACTTTTTATTGTAACTCGGTTAATGATTTGTTTTTATTATGTTTTGATTTTAAAACACGAAACTGTCATGAAAAAGAATCTAATTTGTATACAGGTGAAAATGTAAATGAAAATCTTTGGCACATGAGTTTAGGTCATACAAATTAACATAGTTTAAGTAAGTTAGAATTACCTGTTAATAATGATGTATGTTGTTCATGCGTTGAAGGAAAAAGTACTAGAAAACCGTTTTCTAAAGTTGAAAAGCGAAGTACCAGAATTGGTCAGTTGATTCATTCTGATATTATGGGTCCTTCAAAAACACCTACACTAGAGGGTTATCGATATTTTCAGGTTATAATAGATGACTTCTCTCATTTTTGAATATTAAATTATTAAAGAATAAAAATGAAGCTGAACAAAATATAATCGACTTTATAAAATTAATAAAAACTCAGCATGGGTTAAAACTCGAGAGAATTCGAGTAGATAATGATGAGGAGTTGGTGTGAAATGATTTTAAACAATTTTGTAGGAGCAAGGGTATTCAAGTAGAGTATACGATACCATATACTCCGCAGAAAAACGAAGCATCCGAAAGGATGAACCGAACCATTATGGATAAGGTTAGGATTAAATTTCATGAAACAAATAAATTTACCAAGACACTTGTGGGGTGAAGCAGTTTTATGCTCAGCTTATGAAATAAACAGGTCACTGACAGAAGTCAATAGAGGGGAAACACCTTCACAGAGATGGTATGGTAAGAATAACCTATCCAAGTTAAAAGTTTTTGGGAGCCAGGCATGGGCAATCGTTCTACCTAGACAAAGGTATCTAAAGAGAAGAGCACAGCCTTGTATACATATTGGTTATATTGGACCAGGATATAGATTGTGGGATTTTGAAAACAATAAGGTTATTTGCTAAAGAGATGTGAAGATGTAAGGTTCAATGAAAAACAGAATAATTATAATGGAATGAAAAACAAAAGAACAGATAGGACTACAGTTGCTTCAGGAAGAAAATGATACACAGATAGAAAGAAATCAAACCGAAATTGAAGTTCAAGAAGAAATAGAATCAGTTGAAATGGATCAGCAGGAAGAGGCAGGAAGTTCAAGTTCAGAGAGTCATGTAGAGGGTATACCAAGAGTAGAAACTACCAGCAGCCGAAGAAGAATTACTCTACCGAAACATCTAAGCGATTATGAAACTTATATAGCATATTGTCTTATATCAAGTAAAGAGGAAGATCCTACAGAATATAAAGAAGCAATAGAAGACAAAGAGTGAGAAGATGCAGATAAAAAAGAATTGAATTCGTTCGAAAAACTAAACAAATAAAAAGAAACAGAATTACCACAAGGAAAGCGAGCAATTGAAACAAAATGGGTATTCCGAACTAAGGAAGATGGAATTTAAAGCAAGAATTGTAGCAAAAGGCTTTTAGATAAAGGAGGAGGATTCATTTCAACCAGTATACTCACCAGTGGCAAGGACTTTGACAATAAGATTACTTCTATCAATTTCATTACAAAACTGGATGGTATGACAGCTGTACATTCGAACAGCTTTATGAACGGAGTTTTGGAATGTTAAGTATATATTAAGGCACCAGGAGGGTTGAAAAGTAAAACACCTGTATTAAAATTGAATTGAGCGCTTCATGGTTTAAAAGAATCATCTAAAATATGGAATGATACTTTCATAGACTTCGTTTTAAAGAATAATTTTGTTAGATCAAAATATGATTGCTGTCTGTAGTACAATGAAAAGGTCTGGATACTAATCTACGTTGATGACATATTATTAGTTGGAAAGCAAAGAGTCATAGAAGAAATTTTAATGTTTTACAAAATTACTTTCAACCAACGACTTGGGGAATATCAAAAATTTTCTTGGCTTGAACATAACAAGAACCGAGATAAGACTAAAAATTGATCAGACTAAATTTAAAGAAAAATTATTGAGTTATTTCAACGTGGAAAATTGTAAACCAATACCAACACCAATGGAGAAAGGATTTCAAATTAATGAAGAAAGTGAAATACTCACAGAAGTGCCATATCGACAACTGATTGGAGGATTAATGTATCTTACTACAACAAGCAGACCAGACATTGGATACGCTGTTTCCTACCTTAGTAGATTTTTAGATCGACCGACTAATGAGACATGGAATGCAGGAAAGAGAATACTGCGGTATCTGCAAGGTACAAAAGATAAATGTTTAACTTATATAAGAATAAGACTGGAATAGACATAACATTAATAGGATACTCAGATTCAGATTGGGGAACTGATAGGGTAGAAAGGAAGAGCGTTAGTGAATGATACTATAGGGTTACTATGGTTTTCAAATAACAGAGCAGCGTCGTATTCTCTTCAGCTGAAGCGGAGTATGTGGCAGCGGCTACTTCTGCTCAAGACTTTATACATTTGAAAGGGGTTTAAAATGATTTTCAACTAAGAAATGAGACTGTTTTATTCTGGGAGACAACAAAAGTTTAATTATAATGTCAAAAAGTAATTAAACTTCGAAGAGGTCTAAACACATTGACATTAAACATCACTATTTAAAAGATTTGGTGTTACGAAAGGACCTTAGTATAGAATACATTTCAACAGATCAAAATCTGGCAAACATTTTAACAAAATCTTTAGGCAAAGAGATATTTATTAACTTTAGAAATAAAATATGTATTTTGTAAGTAAGGATATTATATTGTTTGAGTTACTATTTGCGATTTTCATATAAACATTTCAAATCGAGGAGGAGTGTTACAACTTAGTTACAAAATTATGAGAAAAAGAAGAAGGTTATGGCGGCAAGAAAGTGTGATCTGTAATAAGCTTATTTTAAATAATTAAAGTATATTATACAAGCAGGAAGTAATAAATTTAATTTATCAAAACAAAGACTCCTACCCATTTACTGTAAAACAACCAATTCCCCATGTATTATACTCGAAATTAAAATTATCTATATTCAATTCAAAGTATATAAATGCTGAACATCCACTTCCTATTACAAACTGATTATAAATAGAAAAAAATACAGCCCACAATCGGAGAACCTTTTTGGGGGAAGTACAGGTTATTTAGGGGAAATACAGATATTTATGGAAATAACAGAGTCTGTCTGACAGTTTGGAAGCTCTGTATAGACTAATACTATATATTAAATTAAATATACATTCAGACGTGTGAGGCCTATGAGGACAAACACGGATATAACTCAAAAACTCATTAACCTTTTTTGAAGAAATTTTGCACAAAAATACTTTACTATGAGTATGAAACACACAAGAGATATCAGCTTTGTTAATAAAAAAAATTTTTACCCCGTATTTTCATTTTGGTATGGACTGAGATGCCTCACCCGTGTAAAGGAGGGTTAGGATTTGTTACAGAAAGATGCAGCACTAGAAGAAATTTTAATCGAGTGAAGCTAAAAAAATCGGGAATCATAACTGAAGGATGAACGTAAATATTAATCAATATTTCATTTGTAGATCTACGTAGGTACAAATACTAATTACTATTAATTAGAACGAAAATAAATAATCAAATATTATTTCCATTTCATGTTTACATGTTATAGATCTCTGGTAATCAATTTAATACTACCATATGGCTTATTAATATGTTATGATGGATTACTGTAGCGAAATTAATGTGTTTAGAAAAACATAGCTACTTATTAATTGAAAACTATATTTATATACTAAGATATAAATTGTTTTGATTGCTCTAACGAATAACGTTTATAAGTCGGTAAATACCAAAATTCAATTATTAGTAACAAACACTTACTGACAATTTTTAGGTATTTATATCTTGAAATAAACGGTTTTAAAGATTAAAACCGAAATTTCTCCAAAAATGTGATATATCGTCGGCTTAGAGTGTAAACCTGCTAAATCCATTTTTCATCGTTGTTATGTTTTTCGTATCATTCAAAAGAGAAAAAAAATACACAATCTAGAAAAACAGCTTTTGTCAATTTTCGTTTTAAATTGATAAAAACGCGTGGAGTGGAACAGTCAAATCCATAACTTCCAAAATGTGCTGCCAAATCCACCATAATTGGTATTTTCTACTGAGTTTTCGATGTCGGCGTGTGCTCTTGCAAAAATTACTCAGTTCGGTGTTACTGGTATAAACGAAGGTTTTAGAATTATTGGAACATTGAAGAGGTATGTATTTTTATGGTTATCAAATTATTACTTTGCGTAAACTTTAATGAAAAATGAGTATTATTGCCATTGAAAAGTATCTTAACCTACAATTTGAACAGATTGGAGTCAGCAGTTTTTCTTCAAAGTAAATCATAGAATTATTGTATTAATAGCAGGTATTATGTATTGTAATTAATTATTAACATTTTAACAGTGTTTTGAATGCTTCGATTAATATCTCACTTTCTCATCTGTTTGTTCAATTTTAGTTTTATTCACATTGAAAAAATGTGTGTTATACAATATATTTTTTTATATTTAGGCGGGATATTTGTATTCAAACATAGTTTATAATTTTATATTCACCTTTGTTATTCTTATGAATATTATTTACATAACTTGTTAATTTTTGCTTTATTTTTCAGATGTCTTCAAGGATTCATTGGCGAAGCCAAAAAACCTTGGACATGTGTAGGGGAGGATGGGGTAAAAGCGCGCATGGGGCAATAGCGTTTTAACCTTAGTGTTATAATATACATAGAGAGGGTTATTCATTCATAAACACGTTTATTTTTGCGGCCAACAATTCTAAACGCCAGTAGTAAAATCATGAATGAATTACAAAAAGTGGGGATTGTATTGTGGATACATCGCCTTGGCGTCATCGTCAAAGCATAGGCGTACCAAATCTATTTAAAAACAACGAATATAAAATTATATTATTGGACTTTTGGTGTTTATAAATATTTAATTTGTTAAAATTAAAGTTTGTTGATTTTAATTAATTTAACTTAATTAATCTACATATCTAATCAATATATATACAAAAATGAATGTTTGTATATATATATGTTCGCTCTTCACTCCAGCACCGTTCAACCGATTATCATAAAAATTGGCATGTATATGTATTTTTTTACGTAGAAGGTTTTTACACTATTCTCTTTGTTGTAATTTCTCACCAGGTAGCGCTGCAGCATATCAAATTCTACACCGTCCAACCGATCATCATGAAAATTGGCATATATATGTATTTTTCTATGCAGCATTTGTATTTCCTATCCATTTTGTTGTAACCTCCCACCAGGGGTCGTTGCAGCATATCAACTTCTATATCGTTTACTTTTTCCAGGAGCACAAATGTTTGTGCCACGAGCCGTAAGGCGGGTGCTGCAGATCAAGGGAGTGCAAAGAATGCCTTGCATACGAATTGTACACAATATTTTTTCTACGACCAAGTTTTTTTATGAAAGCATAAAGTAACTTATATAAGTATTTTATTCAAACAATTAACTGCAAGGATTTAAAAAATGAAAAACAGTTAAACCTAGGTATAGTTAATTGTGAAATTTCAACAATTTTGAATTGTTATGCCTGGTGTATCTTTTTTTTAATTACTTCTAATATTAATATCTGTCACCGAAATTAATTATAAATATAATATTAGATTGTCAAAAGGGGTTTTGACATAGAGATTTCCTTCCCACCAGGTGAGCATATCAACTTCTATATCGTTTACTTTTTCCACGAGCGCAGAAATTTGTGGCACGACCCGTAAGTCGAGATCTGAAAATCAATGGAGCGAGAGAAGAGCTTTGCGTACGAGTTATGCAAAATACTTTTTCTACGATCACGTTTATTAATAAAAAAAGTAACTTATATAGGTGTTTTATTAAAACTGTGAACAGAAATATAGTGTTTGTCAAGTCACTGGAACAAACTGTAAATAAATTGTATTGCCTATTACAAAAACCTTTAAACATTTAGGAGAAAATCTATACTACAACAAACCTAACTAAAAAACTAACCTATATGCAAATATACGAGAATCTGAAGTAAGCAGTGATACACCACTCATAAATGAATGATTCTCATTTACTGTTACTAGATCATCAACAACTTCTTCTACTGGTAAACTAAAAATAAAACACAATTAACATTCTTTTGTTTTAATAATAAACTTTTAAAAAGCATTACTTTCTTTAATGAAACTAATTGTCAATTTCTTAGAATTTTTAACATATTTCCAATATATTGTGGAATTATCTAGAAACAGCTAGTTTCATTTAGAAAAGTAATATGAGTTGATTCCACAGAGTAAAGGTCGAAACAGTAAATTTTATTAAAAAGCAGTTTTAAAAAATATACTCCCTAATTTCAACATAAATTACTTAAATATTTACCTTTCGACATCACTTAGAGTAGCACTAGAAGCCTCAGATACATTTTGTGCTGATAAATATTTTTGATGGCAATCTGAATTATTGGTTGAAGACCTAAAACAGACATATTCTTTTAACAAATTAATGTAAGTCAACTAACTCAGTCATCATTGCTAACTGAATAAAATTAATCATATGTGGCAAAATGACCTCTTAAAAAATTAAAATAATAATTTAATTTTTAAATACAGTTCAGTACCAAAATAGTAGGCACTAAATTCTCAGAAATATTGCATTAAACCAAGAACAATTGTAGTTTAGTTTAGTGCCTACTATAGTGGACCTGAACTATAGTTATCTAGACAGCCCAGAGTGTCACCAGTTGCCCAATTAAGTAATGACATAATTAATAAACTGTTTAAAAATTGTCTTTTATGGCCGCTTTATCAGCTGTAATAAAAAGAACTTATTATGTTGAAAGTAAATTTTGTTTATCAGGACAGTGACTTTTTTATTTTGGGCATTACTTTAAGGGCCCATTGTACCAAGAAAATGTGTAGGTACTTACATTACATCTGGTGGATTAAATTCAAAAACTGACATGGGAAGAGCATCTTTGTTTAGAAACTTACGGCTACTACTCTTATATATAAAATCAGATTGTTTAAAATGCTCCGAACAAATTTCAGGTCGTTTTGGTAGATCATGAGTCTCGCTTAGATCCAGTAAAGCGAGCCAAATTCTTCTTGATTCTAAATTGGTGGGAAAACTGGAATAAAACAACGCCAAATAGAAATATGCTTTTTATAATTAAAAAACTTTTGAGCATTTTAAATATTATTGAAATGAATAATAAAAGTCGCCGCCACTGGATAGCCGTTCAAATACTTACATACCTGTGGAATGAGACTTCGAGGTAATTTCGGCCGATTTTCCGACAGACTTGGCACTGACGAACCATAATGAAAAACACTAAATAATTAACTTAAAACCAAATTTAGCCACTAAAAGTCTTCAAAAACACACATAACATCGAAAGAACTCAATGTTTACTTGCTAGTCCTAATGGCACTCGTAATAAACAAACCAAGTTTGACAGTATTTACTATAATACTATAATCCAATAGAAATGTTAGTCGAGAACGCTCTGGCGATATTTGTATCTCTCTTTATATCGTAACTGAACAAAGACAAAACTACTAAATAGTTTATACTAGACAAAAAAAGCAGGTACTGAAATTTTCAGCAATGTTGCCACTTTTAGTTACAACAAATACTTGTTTAAAATTTATATAAAAATATGCCTTTATTATATAAAATTCAAGTATTATTAATTAATTTTAAAAGCAGCGACTAAATGCATAAATTATTATGACTTTTTTTATTTGCTTAACTTTTTAACACGTTTTCAATCAAACTTCTAATTTCATTTTGCCTGCATCTAAAGAGGATTTGTAAATATGGCAAAGAGGTGGAAGTGTCCCGCAAGTGAGCTTAGAATGTGACTCAATATTTGGGGCAGGAAAAAGCCAAAACAAACATATCTATTTTATTTATTAATCTGAGGTTTTAACCCGTTTCTCACACAGTATTTTAGGTGGCGTAACGACTTTACTATAAGATTATGCAATCGTAGTCAAGATCGTCAGTTCTCCTTCGTTATTCAGCCGATGTGTATGAACTTTTATAAAATGAAACATTTTCGTGGCGTCATCCCGTTGAATTCTCCGAAATAATTTTTGAAGGGATCAAAAAAATTGTAAGTATTAACTTTTTTACTCTCGGTATTGGTGGCATCGACTGGCTGTCCTTTTATTTTTGTGTTTTCTGATATCCAGTGTACTTTTGTGAATAATTGTAGATTTTTCAATTATATTTTGTTTCATATACGAAAGGGGCAATAGCGTGTTTTTTATTTGGGGTATTAGCGAGTGAGCGCTATTGCCCAAATGATCAGCATGACAAAAAATGTTAAGTATTTAATTTTTTTTCCATCTTTCAGATGGTTCGTAACTACAAAAAGAAAGGCCTCCGGGCTTTATGGTCCACAGAAAATTTGGCAGAAGCGATAAATAACATAAAATCAAACACTATGTCAATCAGACAAGCTTCTTGTGAATATAAAATTCCATAAACAACCTTAAGAGACCATATTAATAACAGACGTAGGAATTCTTCAGAAATATCCGTTGTTCCAAAAAAAGTTGGAAGAAGAACAGTATTCAATGAAGAAGAAGAGGATTTATTAAAACAATACTGTTTCAAACTATCGGAGCTGTATTTTGGATTCTTAATTGATGACTTCAGACAGGTGGCATATAGATTTGCTGAGAAGATAGGTGTAGAGAGCAGATTTATCAACAAAAAAGGTGAAGAATTCGCTGGCTACGATTTCTATTATTACTTTAGAAAAAGACATCCAGATATATCGTTAAGGTCACCTGAAGCAACTAGTTTAAATAGGGTAGTGAGCTTCAACAAACCTGAAGTGGATAGGTTTTTTGCAAATTTATCAGCTTTTTATGAAAAATATAAATATGGCGTAGCAGATATATATATAATGTTGATGAGAGTGATATTCACACGGTTCATAAGCCCTCTAAAATATTGGCCAAAAAAGGAGTGAAACAGATTGGTAAAATAAACAGTGGAGAAAGAGGATCTCTAGTAACATCAATATGTTGCATAAGTGCAGCTGGCAATTATGTTCCTCCATTCTTAGTTTTTCCAAGAAAATTAATGAATGACCGTTTGATAAAAAATGCTCCACCTGGTTTAAAGGGAGCTTGTAGTGGTAATGAATAGAGTAATGAAGATATTTTTGTGGTCTGGATGGAACATTTTATAAGTCATGTAAGGCCTTCAGGTTCAAATCGTGTTTGTTTAATTTTAGACAATCACCAAAGCCATATATCTTTACGGGCCTATGATCTCGCTAAAGCAAATGGAATTGATGTACTATCACTACCGCCACATACATCCCACAAGATACAGCCGCTCGATTTAGTTTTCTTTGAACTATTGAAAACAGCTTTCAATAATCAATGTGATTATTGGATGAAAAACAATTATGGACAACGAATAACAGTTTATGAAATTGAGGAGCTGTTTGGTCAAGCATATAAAAAAGTTGCCACTGTGGATAAAGGAGTTAAAGGTTTTCAAAGCGCTGGTATTTATCCTTTTCAACCCCCTGTTTTCAATGAAGAAGATTTCGCGCCAGCAAATACATTGATGAAACCTTCTGTTAATGTAACAAGTAATGGGACTGAAGCAAAAAAAATCATTGATGAATAGGAGAACGGTGCTTCACCATCAACGTCCACTGCATCAACTAGAGAACTGCACAATAATACAACCCCACCAAAAATGGCAACTATGAATTTAAATCATAATGACGTTCTCAGTTTACCAAATCTACAACCAACTGGTGAAAAAAAAGAAAAAGAAATGTTAGAAAAAACACTCAGAAATTTTAAGTTCTACTCCAATGAGGGAGGAATTAGTACTAAAAGAATCTAACCAAATTAAAAAAAAAAAGGAAAACGAATTTGCCAGGATCAAAAGGAGAATTTGTCTAAAAGATCCAAATCAAAAACAAGTTTTGAAAAATCAGAACAGAAAACAAGCAAAAACTAAACCAAAGAAAGGAACAAAGAAAAAAGACAATGATTCGGAAGATGGAGAAATTGATATTCAGTTTTCTGATGACGAAATTGTGGATGAGGATGACGTAGAACAGCCTTCCGACTTTGATGCATTAACCGAAGTTCCAAAGAAGCACGATTACGTGTTATTGGAGTTCAAAATACGCGAAAACAATGTTGTTTTTTACGTTCGAAAAATATTGACTGATAAAGATGAATTCGAAATTTCGTTTTTCCGTAAAAGTATTTGAAACTATAATAAATTCATTTTACCGAATGTATTAAACATTCCACTAACTAATACTCAAATGAAGTTACCAGAACCAGTTCTCAATGGGATGACTAAGCGACAGCAGTTCTGTTTATATTTTGGGGTGTCATTTGGCACCTTGAAAGTCAACTAAGTTCAACACCTGATTTTATTCCTTTTTCTGAGGTTTTTAAATTTTTTAGAATAAATATTTTGAAAATAATGATAATCATGTGGTTATAGTTATATATTTCATTTGTTTGGAATAAACATTTTGATTTTGATGTCTAATTATTTCCTTTTGTCATTTAAATGACATACTGGTAGATATACCAGTATGTCATATATGCTATTGCCCCAGCTACCTGGGGCAACAACGTTTTCGGTGAAAAAAGTTGAATCAATATATTCAACGAAAGCCACTGTGAATGGCTGGCTTTGCCATCATTTCATATACTTTACAATTACTGAAGTATATGTGCCAAATATAAACCAAAAATTCAAATAATCGTAGATTCTACATTGAAAATAAAAAAAGCGAGCGCTATTACCCCCCCCCCCCCTTCCCCTAATACAAGTAAAGCACAAAATGAACAAAAGAAGCCGGAACCAACTAAAACGGAAATTTCTGAAGAATAGTCGGTAGTTCAAAATGTGAAACTTGAATAGTACATAAATCTATCTGAAACGGTACCTCATGACTTTAGCTCAAATATGATTAATGTTGAAAATATGATGCACACAAACAGTGTTCATTGCAACCGTCTCTCTCCGTTCATATCAAATGAGGTAATATTGAAATATATTTCTAGTATTCTTGTACCTAATAATACATCGATATTTTTGGATGCCACAGTGAATTTAAACATAAATAATGACGTTATCACTCAAAATGTAGAACAAGAAGTTCAATTCAAAGACAGGAATGTGAAGCTTTCACCTTCAAACTCGCGCTTGGTCAACTTCACAAGAGCTGATGAGCACTACAGTAACAAAATTCTTGTAAATAAAGATACTATCGAGCAGTGTACTTTCCAAGAAACTGAAAGTGCTACCGATAGTATTGGTCCTAGTTCCTCAAGCATACCCAATCAAATAGAAGATTTAATATCAGATGAAAGCATACAAGAAGGCTTAGTACCGTATAAAATTAATTCTGACTCGGAATCTGATTATGAAGACTATCCAGAGAAAAGCAAGAAAAGAATGAAACGTACTCAGATTCGAGAATCAAATTGGTTTGCCGAAAAAAACAGAAATTTGAGAGAAAATGGAAAAAAGTATTATGGAAGAAAAAAGGAAGAAAATGGAATTACGAAACACCAAGGAAGCCTAGAGTATCGGAGAATAGATACGTGTGTAAAGAAACTGGAAGAGGATTTTTAAAATGTTCAACATTTACAGAAACAGATAGGCTGAATGTATTCAAAGAATTCTGGAGTATGAGCTGGCCAGAAAAAAATATATGCTAATAGTCTTGTGACATCCATACCTGTTAAGCGATCAAGGAGGCGAAACAACGATAAAGAATCGAAAAGAACACAACCTTTGTTATATTATTTGAAAAAAGGAGATCAGCCAATCAAGGTCTGTAGAGCTATGTTTCTGAAAACTCTTGGAATCGGAAGATGGACAATTCTCAAATGGAAAAATTAACAAGTACGTCCTGTTTCTGAAAGGAGCAACAAAAAGTCGGATTTGCTTAAAACTAAAAAGTCCACCTCTAAACCTTTTGAATTAGAACATCAGGAGCTTAGAAGTTTTTTAGTATCATTGCCAGCAATGGAATCCCACTACTGTCGTGCCAGTACACAAAAAAATTATTTGTTGCCCGAGTGGCGTTCAAAACGATCCCTATACGATTTTTATGTGTTAGACACGCAACGTGCATGCTTTGTCCATCTGCAAATTTTATGAAGAATTTGATGTCCAAAATCTCGGATTGTACTATCCTAAAAAAGATCAATGTGAGATATGTGCTCTCTTCAAAGTTGGCAATAAGTCTCAAGAAGACTACTTAGAACGTCAAAGAAAGAAAGAAGAAGCCCGAGCAGAGAAAGAAAAAGACAAAGCTGAAGAAAGTTTTGTATTTACAGTTCATTTGCAGGCAGTTCTCAGGGCACCCAAATCAAAAATTAGTAGTTTATTCTATAAAACGAAACTCCAAGTACAAAATCTTGTTTCGTTCCATAAATAACAATAGCCATTTTTGTTTTTCAAATTATAAGGTTAGTTTAATTGAAAATACGGTTTTACTACAAAATGAATCAGCAAAACCAACTAAAATTATTTTTATAGCGATGGCTGTACTTATCAAAACAGAAACTGTGTAAGTCCAATGCACTGCTATTGCCGGCTATGAACCACAACATAATTATAGAACAAAAATTTCTAGAAGTTGGGCATACACAGATGGAAGCGGACAGCATCCATTCCTCTGTTGAGCGGGCTCTTAAAAACAAAAATATCAATGTTCATGCGGAGTATAACTCTATTTGCAGACTGGCAAAAAAAACCGAGAACATATGATGTAATGTACTTAAGCCATGCTTTTTTTAAAAGCTTCGATGAACTACATTTTTTTAGAAGCATTCATCCTGGGCATGTTAAAGGTGACGCTAAAGTTACTGATATAAGAGCGCTTCATTATACTCCAAACGGTGATGTACATTTTAAACTGAAATTCACCGATGAGTGGAAAATACTACCGCAGAGAAAATCACCGGCTGTAATTGCCTTGCCTTTTGATGCGCTTCGAAATCAGCACCTAACAAAAAGAAAAATTAGAAGAAGGAAGTTTGAAGACTTGCAATATTTGAAAAGCACTTTACCTGAGGACTACCGTCATTATTATGATAATTTACCTCATGATTAGTTAGTTGCTACTCGTATTATGTAATTGTTGAGATTAATTAGTGTATGCTTAATCCAAGTAGTTACCTAAATTATAAATATTAGAACAATATTTTTTGTAAATTTTGAGAAAATTTTTGTTTTGTTTTTTAGTTTAGAGAACTCATTATCCTTATTATCCTTAATTGCTCATTTAGTACCAGAATTAAGTTTTGTGATAGTTTAGCTCTGGACTGGAAATATGTATCGATTACTTATAGAGACTGAAAAATGTGTTCCTAGTCTATGTGATTAAAATGTAGATTTTAAATACATAACCGAAAAATACGTTTAAGTTGTATAATATTAGAAGATGAATAGATAGACTACAAAAATATTTTTGTTACTTTTGTGTTAATAAAAAACTGCTAACTCCTTTATCAAAATCATTACTTGATTACAAAAACCTGCTAAGTCACAAAAGTGTCAATAAATAAATACTGAATTAAGTAACTTCTCTTTTATTTCATGCATCTTATAAATAATAAAAACATAAAACAACTGTATCAAAGCCCGTTCTTAAAATTAATTTATACTTATTTGAGAATGTTTTTTGTTTCTCCTGTGAAATTACGTAATATGGCGTTAGCAGGTTTACACTCTAAGCCGACGATATCTAGAGTTATCGGACCCGTTGTAGTAACTCTGGCGAACTGAAAATTAATAGAGTTCATTTGTTAGATGCCGGGAACAATATCCAATCAGGAAAATGGACACTTATATGCAATCCGGAGGCTGTATCGTGCTAACAAACCGAAATTTCTCCAAAAATGATAAAAAATGTAGTATATCTGGATTTATAGGACCCGTTGCTCTGGCGAGCAGAAAATCAATAAGATTCATCTATGAGACGCCCAGAACAGTACCCAATCATAAAATTGGTGAACCCCGGAAGCTCTATCATGCTAATAAGACATGTTACAAAAAGTGGCCGACAAAGCCGACGACGAAATACATACAGGATTTTTTTTGTAAAAACTCGTTTTTCGTGTTTTTCCGCTGAAAAACGAAAAATTACTCTAATAAAATCTAAAAACAATACTTTTCTCGCATCTTGGATAGGGTTGGGCGGAAAAGTCATATTGATTTTACTCTCAAGTTACATTAAAAATAAGACAATTAAGTAGACGGAGCAGATGATTTTTTCTTAATTTCATTTCATATATACTCATGATTATAGCTCGGGAAATATTCAAAATGTATATTAAGTGCATATTTGCACGTTTTGAATAAATTCTATAAGTGCATTTATTCATTCCTATGCTAATATTCGAGCTTGATAGCTAGATTCTTAGATTGCCGTTGTGAGTAAGAGTGTTATTTATTTTTCTTAAATTTCTATAAAAGTTACACCAAACATTTATTGACATCTCACACAGAACTAGAAGTACTAAATATTTGTGATAAGAAACAAGAACTGGATTTCCTTGAAGAATTATAAATAAGAAGACACTTAAGAAACCCAAAATATCAAGTTGTCAATGAACAGATAAACTTAGGAAGTTCTCCACTTTTAAACTGTCTTCTTAAGTGATAATTGTAAAGATCAGCAGATATAGTTTTCCTGGTTTTCTATATCATTGTACAGTTATACTGATCTTAATTGGAAAAAGATATCCAGGATATTTCCATAGCGCTAATAATATCTATGCTTTAATATTTATGATATCATTATTCTTCTTTTTTCTATTAACATATATTAAGTCAATCATGAGGTAGGTCACTTCTTGGTCTAGTCAAAATGATTATTAAACATCAGAGAAGCATCAAATGAAATGTAACTTCTGTCATTCTAACGATGATATTTATATCGAAACAATTGTCAATTTTCTTAGAGTTTTTAGATTATTTTAAATATATTGTGGAATTACCTAGAAGCAAGTCGAAGTGAATGGGGTAAATCACCCGCACAACGACCTGGAACAAAGAGTCGAACAGATCAGTGAGGCAATAATGGAAGCTTTTCATTCCAGTTGCCCACTGTTAAAAGCTCGTTCAGAAAAGGACGGTCCTTGGTGGAATGAGAACCTGTCAATCCTCAGAAAAGAGGTCCGTCGGCTCTTTAATAGAGCCAACAGTGACGGTAGTTGGCAGGGGTACACTGAGGAGCTCACTCAGTAAAACAAATAGACTAGGAAGGCCAAAAGGCGTAATTATCAAGCTTTTTGTGAAAAGATCATTTCCACTCACACAGCAGCCAGACTACAAAAGGGGAACTAACCCCACAATGTCGCTGAAAAAGCCAGACGGATAATACACGGAAGGTGAAGAGGAACGATCGATTCTTCTTCTTAGAACCCACTTTCCAGGTAGTGAGATCGATTCTTCATCTTAGAACCCACTTTCCAGGTAGTGAACCAGCAACAAACACTGAAATAGCAATGAATTACACCAAAAAATCCCGCTAGGAAGATTGGGACATTGCTAAGAAAATATTTACCAGACAACGGTTGGAATAGGCAATAAGTACCTTTCAACCATATAAATCACCAGGCGTGGATGAAATATTTCCAGCACTTCTGCAGCAAGGGATAGAGGAGATTCTTCCTCACCTGCTGAAGATTACAAGAATCAGTCTAGCAGTGGGTCTAATACCTAGAAAATGGAGAATGGCAAGGGTAACATTCATACCAAAAATAGGGAAAAAAGATGGGACTGATCCCCGATCTTTTAGACCCATATGTCTAACATTGTTCCCACTCAAAACGATGGAGAAAGTAGTGGATAAGTACATAATAACAGAGAATCTGGAGAATAAACCACTTCATAAATATCAGCATGCTTACAGAGCAGGTCGATGAACTGAGACGGCTCTGTATCAGCTGACCGAAGTTATCCAGAGAACTCTGAACAACAAAGAAATCGCAATGTGCGCATTCCTGGATATATCTGGGGCCTTTGACAACACAACTCATGTGTCTGTCAAAGAAGCACTAAAAAGACGAGGAGTAAATGAAACCATTGTTAAATGGATGTATGAGTTGTTGACGACGAGGTTAGCTGAGACACAGGTGGGGAATCAAACCACCTCAGTGAAAGCCACTCGGGAGACACCTCAAATGTGAGTAATATCTCCCCTTCTATGGAGCCTCGTAGTAGATGAGTTGCTGTATAGGCTAACGGAGCTTGGCTTCGAATGTATGGGCTATGCTGATGACATAGTTTTAATAGTCAGAGGAAAGTTCGAGAGCACCTTGTCTGATTTATTACAAAAGTGCCTCAGAATCATTGACCAATGGTGCTTGTCAGTGGGGCTAAACATTAACCCAAACAAGACTATAGTTATTCCATTAACCCGGAAAAGAACACTTCCAGCCATGAAACCCATATCCTTAAACGGGGAAATCATAGAATGGAAATCAGAAGTTATATATCTAGGGATAACCCTAGACAGTAAGCTTCTGTGGAATAAGCATGTTAAAATAACTGCTAGTAAAGCGATAGGAGCGTTGATAGCGTGCAGAAATCTAGCTGGTAAGAGGTGGGGCTGTAACCCAAAAATACTGCGATAGATGTACGCCATGATTGTGAGACCAGCAATTACGTATGGGGGAATAGTTTGGCATACAGCCAGTACAGCACGAGGAAGACCCTCGACAAAGTTCAAAGGCTTGCCTGTGTGTGCATCACTGGAGCTATGAGAACGTGTCCAGCTAGGGCACTTGAGATCATTACTGATCCCACACCTCTATATCTGGTGATAGAAAGATGTGCCCAAGAGGCAATTCTTAGAATATATAAGGAAGATTCAGGCAATGAGAGTATTAAAAATCAGGGAGCCTGCTCCTCTCTAACAAAATACATCTCATCAGCGAATCTTCCCAGTGACGAAATAATCAAGAAAGTATCGAAAAGAATTTCACTACGATGCTAAATACGAGGAGACTGGGAAAGGGAATACACCACTCAAACTCTCAAAGAAAACACCATTACATGGTATACGGATGGTTAAAAAACCACCACTGGATCAGGCGCTGGAGTATTTGGGCCTGGCACTAGATACTCATTATCGTTAGTCTCCTTCCCGAGCATCTTTCAGGCAGAAATACTTGCGATTGATGGATGCGTGGAAATGAACCTAGAAAGAAACTATCAGAAATGGGACATTCTGATAGTCAAGCAGCTATCAAGGCATTGAGCTCCCATGTTATTGACTCAAAGTTGACATGGGAGTGCCGAAGAAAACTTTATGAATTAGGCAAGAATAATAGGGTCTCTTTAGCCTGGGTTCCTGGCCACTCGGGAATCACATGAAATGAGAAGGCCAATACACTTGCCAGGGAAGGAGCACAAACGCTCTTTTTTGGCCCGAAGCCTTTCTATGGTCTAGTAAAATGTTCCTATAAGAAAGAGTTTCGGAAGAAGGAGGAAACCGAAAGAGAAGCACTCTGGCGGTGTCTTCCCGGGTTGGAACATTCCAAAAAGTTCCTGCCGAACTTGGACACTGCTAGATCCAAAAAATATTTGGACCTCAGTAAAAATAAGCTACATCTCCTCACGTGCTTTCTTACAGGACACTGCCGCCTTAGGAAGGACCTAATGAGAATATGTATAGCAGAAACTGATGAGTGTAGATTATGTGGGGAGGAGGATGAAACTCCGGATCACCTAGTTCTGGAATGCCTCGCTATTGCAAGCCAACGCAAGAAATGCTTCGGACAAGAAACTTGTAAGAGTGAGGACCTAACCTCGTTGAAGCCGTTCCAAATACTAGAGTTCATTAGAACCCTGGAACTGGAAGGCGAGCTGTAGTAGTAGCGAGAACAGCTCTGATAGGGGGGGCACAATAAACCTTAGGTTTCAGTGCATTGTAACCCCGTTAAAATCTAAATCTAAATCTACCTAGAAACAGTAAGTTTTATTTAAAACAGTTTACTAAAAGGATTCAATATAGACAGTGATTATTGATGCCCTAACCATACCCTCTCCTCCTACAACGGGGACCATCCCGTTTCAAACAGATTATACCCGCAGACTCAAAACCAAAATTCAGACTCTAAATGCAATTGAACCCGATTTCTTTGCCAGTGAAAACATTAGTAAAAACGAGATCGTGTGTGTTGAAAAACCAATAGTTTCGGTCAAAACGTCACCAAAATCAATAAGAAGTAAAGATACGTCAAAAGCGCACATTGAGGGCATTCAGCCCATGCGTTAGACCATCTTAATTCTTCTAAATATATAGATGAACTAAAAAGAATCAGAAATAAAACACTAGAACTTAAAAATAAAAATAATTTACAGTTAGTACATATAGAAGACGAGACATTAAATTCAGAGAATTTAGACAAATCAATAAATCCTTCACAAATAATACCGGATAAAATTAATATTTCAAAAATTGCTTTGACGCGATTGACATCGACTCATTAACAAAAGTCGTAACTATTACTAATCAAAATCATAAAAACAAGTGTATACAACAAAAAGAGAAGAGTATAGAAAACGAGAATAAAAAGTGTCAAGAAGACACCAAAAAAAGTGTCTAGAAATCAAACAAAATAAAAACTGTCTAGGAATCTCGCATAAAGAAAAGTGTATAGTAGAAACTAAAAGCCTACAGGAAAGTGACAAATCATTCAAGAAACGATAATAACACGACTTCTTCACCAATAATACCCAAAATAAATATAAATAACACGCCCAAAATGGAAAAAGATACCATTGGACCGAACAGTAATCAAAATACAACAGACGATGAAGAAACCACACAAATGTCTACTAATTATAACCCAAAAACAACCACTCAAGCCAGAATACATAAACTGGCTAGCCTTTCGTGGACCGAAGAAAAAATCTCAAAAGACAAATTCACTTCACAATATGAGGAAATGAGTAAAAGCAAACAAATAAATGTCAGATAATTACACACAGGAATAAATTCTTCTAAAATTCAAAATTAAAACCAAGGAATAATTGAACCTATGGATGTAAGAGAATCCACCCTTCCGCCCCCCCCGGTATTTGAATTTCCAAAAAAAATCAATACGTTTAATAAAATATTAAGCCAAACATCAAAAAAATGAGATTATCACACAAAACAGTTATGAGTCATAGTACAACGTTTCAGAACAAGAAATACAAAAAAGAGCATCATGTCAACAATGCAAAAAACCGTAAAAAAATACATTTCATAAAAATGTAAGCCGTCAGACTACTCCTCCGACGACGAAGAAAATACGGCGAAACAAGATCATAAAAGATCAAAATCAACCCCAACAACAACAAAACTAAACTAAACTGCCCTCCGATAGTCATCGACGGCAACGTATCACACTATCTTGATATGGTAAATAAACTCAAAGAGGAAATCAAGCATCCATTCGAGATAAAGTACACAAACAATTGCCCTATAGTTTTCACGACAACCGTCGATGACTGAGAAACTAAAACAAACCCACAAGCAAGAAAAAGTTCAATTTTACACGTACGGAAGTCGTGAGGAGTAATCTCACGCCTTGGCACTTCGTAGCCTTGCTGAGGGTCTACAGATTTTAGACGTCAAAGACGTCATAGAAAAAGGAAGACCGCCATATTTAGTCTTAATTAACTCCAAAATTGCTATCGATTACCTGAACAAAAATGTAAAAGTTATTGAATACACAAGAGTGCTCTGGGAACACAGATGACAAAGTTAACCAATAATTCAATGTAATATTTGCCATTTATGGGGACATGCAATTTACAACTGGGACATGGCCTCAAGTGTGCCGGCCCCCACCTAACGCCGGAATGCGTTAAAGAATGAACAACTCCAGCCAGATGCGCCAACTGCAAAGGAGACCATCCAGCGAATGCTGAAATATGTACCGAGTTTGTTAAAGGCAAAATATGGTTAGGAAAAAAACGAACTCTAACCCAAAAATTCAAACCCACCCTTCAAAAATTCATTCCCGCACCCCTACCAAAAAATAATCCATGGACACAAAAGAACCAGAACAACACTGAATTCTCAAGTCTCTCATCGAGAAGCACCCTCCAACCACCCTCCAAAATACCCACCCTGAACCCCAATCATATAAAACCGCACATCCTAGTAACCAAATTAAAAACTCGGACATTAACAAATTCACAGAAATTAATGGTATGTTCCAGGAGCTGCATTCGCTGGCCAACCTCGACGAATTAGCCAGAGCAGTCGGCTATCTTCAGCGGGAGATTCACAATAACTTTATAGCTGGAATACACAACTATGACATATAGGCATGTAGGTGATAAAACAGAATTTCAAAAACGATATAATCTCAAAATAATTTTTGCAATGTATGCGGAGTGCAAAATAAACTCCCATTAATCAGACATTTTCTGGACATTCACAAACCAGATATTTTCTTTATAATCGAGACGTTTCTCTAATCATATAAAACAATAAATTTCAAAACCCAAGAATATCGTCTATATAGACAAGACCGCCCCGGTGATGCCGACGTTGGCGGTATCGCATTATTAATCAAAAAAGCATAAATTTCCAAATCCTACGACAAAATAACTTATCAATTGAGCATATTGCGATCCTCTTTGATAATAAAATTAAAATAGTCGGAGCATACAACCCGCACAGCAATAAACTCAAACACACAGATTTACACAACATTTTTAACACACACACAACAAAGTTCTGGTAGTTGGTGATCTCAACTGCAAACATCCGCAATGTGATCTGTATACCAACTACCCTAATGCTAATGTGAATACTCTCATGAAGTTCTGCGATAACTCGGACTGTAATATATTCCACACAATTGAACCTACCTACTTCCTGTATGCTGCGAATCACACCACCAGTATATTGGACTTGGCGATAGGTAAAAATATAAATAACTTATCGAAAATAAAAACACTCTTAGACCTCAACTCAGACCTCGATCCCGTCCTCATCCACCTAAAATTATCCCATAATATTATTAACCTCTCTCTCTCATACGGCCCTGCATCTAATGTGGAAAGAATACAGTTAAATCAAGGGAGCGATAATATCAAATTGTGAGTAAAATTAAAAACTATAATTAACAAAAAGTACAAAAATACCTTGTGTAAGTGTGAACTATTAAATATAATTGGTGAGTATTCTCTAAATATTGAGATAATAAGAAAAATTTGACATAAAACAATCCAACATTGTTGAATTCGAAATTTAAATTGTGTTAATTACCAGCAAAAAACAAAAGCGATACGTGAAGATCGTTCACCAAAATACAAGAACTTGTTCAAAAATACAGTCCCGGACTGACTTCAAAAAGGAAATTAATATATAATAACGCAGCGAGACGAGTTCAGCCAGCCCGGGTAAGTGTTGGAAGTTGAACTGAGTAGGTGACTAACGAAACTTGAGGGGACGCGGAACTCGTTAAGGTGCATTAAGAAATGAACATCGAGAAATACGATATGGAAGAAATCGAAGGAATGTTCTCGCAGATAAAAGATAGTCTTAGGAATATGGAAGAAAAAATAGAAAGAAATGCATATATTAAAATGGAATTGAAACAGGAAAATCATAAGCTGAAAGAAATAATCGCCGAGCAAGAAGAAAGATTAGACTACGTAGAAAGGAAAATAAGGCGTAATTCAAGGAAGATAGAAAGAATGAGAGCCAACAAGACATAAAGGAAACAATCCAAAAAATAATGAGAAAAATAGAGGTAGAAGTAGACCCAGAAAAAGATTTGATAGAATTCGGCAGGATCGGAACTTTTGGAAGGAACAAAAGTAGACCATTTATAGTTCAAATCCAAAAATGGAGCAAAAAATCAGAAATTATGAAACAAGGTAAAAAGCTAAAAGGTACCAATATTTGGATTAATGACGACTACTCGAAAAAAGTCCAAAGAGAAAGAAAAAATTTACTGCCTCAGGTAAAAATAGCCAGAGAACAAGGACACAACTCAGTACTTAAGTTTGATAAATTAATTATAAACAACAGAATTTATGGAGCAGAGGCATTTGGGGATGAAAAGCTAGAAGAAAATGATGATAAGAAACATACAGCAACCGATCGTTCGCCGGAACATGGAGGAGGCAACAAAGAGAAGAAGTCACAAAACTAGTAGCTAAATAAAATACGATATATACAATTGAAGACAATGCAATGAAATGGACAATGAGTAAGGGTAAAAATAAGAGAAGTAAACGGAAGAGTTTAGTGAGAATAGCAACATGGAATATCAGGACAATGCTGACAATGGGGAAGATGGAGAAAATTGCGAAAGAGATGTTGGAATATAAAATATACATATTGGCACTTCAAGAAATACGCTGGTAAGGTGAAGGACAAATAAACAAAGGACAATATATATTGCTTTATGGAGGGGAAGACAGTCGAGGAAAGAACGGCACAGGATTTATGAGAAGCAAAAGAATAAGAAATAATATACTAGATTACACGGTAGCGGTAGAATATCAAAATTAATATTAAAAAACCACATGGCAAATATTGCAATAATTAATAGTTATGCACCGACGGAAGAAGCAAAAGATGAAGACAGAATGAATTTTACGAGAGATTGGTAATGGTATGTGAGGAAACCGCAATACATGATACATTAATAATTATTGGAGATATGAATGCGAAAATTGGAAAAGAAGACTACTTAAATAATGTTGCAGGGAAGTACACTATACATGAAATAATGGACGGCGACTATGTAATTCAGCTGAGGAGCTCAACATGTATATTAGCAGCACTAGTTCAAGCATGAGAAAGAACATAAAATTACATGGATTGTTCCTGGGACTTCTACGGGGAACCAGATAGATCATGTTCTAATAGCAAAAATAAGATCAAATATGATACAGGATGTAAGATCATACAGAGGAACAAGTGTTGATACTGATCATCAATTAATAATTGTGAAAATGCAAATGAGAATTGTAAATGTAGTAAATAGGACAATAAAATGTAGGAAATGGAACAAGCAGAAATTGGAAAGAAGTAAAAATGAATATGGGGAAGAAGTAAAGAAGCAACTACAAAAGAGCAAAGGAAAAGATAATATCAATGAGCAATGGAAGGAAATAAAAATAAGTATAATAACGGCAGCAGAGGAAGTAGTTGGTACAAAAGATACAAGACAGAATAATGAATGGTTTGATCCAGAATGTGAAATAAAGATAAAAGAGAAAAAAGAAGCCAGACTAATATGGCTGCGAAGTGAGCAATAAAATTTTTATGATGAATACAGAAAAATAAGAAAAGAGAGCACAAAGTTGATAAAAACAAAAATAATAAAATGGTTAAATAAAAGCATGGACATATTGGAGAATGATAATAAAAATAATGTGAAATTATATGAATATATAAAGAAACAGAGCAGAGAACCAACTTCAATAAATATCAAAT
Source organism: Galeruca laticollis (assembly GCA_963921935.1). Taxonomy (NCBI): domain Eukaryota; kingdom Metazoa; phylum Arthropoda; class Insecta; order Coleoptera; family Chrysomelidae; genus Galeruca; species Galeruca laticollis. The sequence continues at coordinate 247,796,014 of OY998175.1, forward strand.
AAAAAGAGTGGAGTCAATATTTCAAGAATTTATTAACGGAAGAAGCTAAGGAGTATGAAGAAGATGATATGACTGATAATGATACAGGGATAGAATACGAAGGAAAACCGACCGAAGAGGAATGTAACGACATAATTAATAAATTGAAACACAGCAAAGCAGGAGGGACAGACGAAATAATAAATGAGCTGATAAAATATGGAGAAGATGACCTAAGACATAAAATATTTAAAATCATGGAAAGAATATGGGAATCAGGAACAATGCCGAAAGAATGGTCTACTGGTATGATTATATCAATATTGAAGAAAGGAAATCGTAATATTTGTAGCAATTATAGAGGAATTAGTTTACTCAACACCGTATATAAAATACTAACAACGATAATAAATGAAAGGCTAAAAAAGGTGATATAATCAAAAAAAGGGGAGTATCAAAAAGGTTTTCCGAAAGGAAAATCAACAGTAGATGCCGTACATACTATAAATCAAGTAATTGAAAAATGTTATGAACACAATGTTGGAGACCAAATGCTATTTATTGACTTCAAGCAAGCTTTCGACAGCCTCAAACGGAGGACAATCATAAAGGATATGAAACAACTAAATGTACCACAAAAGATCATACGGTTGGTGAAAATGACGATGAAAGATTCTAGGGCAAGAGTAATGACAAGGGAAGGTCCAAGGCAAGGAGATGGGCTGTCAGCGGTATTGTTTAACATAGCAGTGGATGGCATAATTAAGACTTGTTATATTGACTTGTAATATCAATGGAAGCATAATTAATAAATCAAAACAAATAATGGCATATGCTGATGATTTAACCATAATAGCGAGAGACCGGAAGAGTCTTGAAGAAACATTAGAGAAAGTTGTAAAGGAGGCGGGAAAAAGAGGATTAAGAATAAATCAGGAGAAAACAATATGTATGGAAATGAAAAGAATGAAGGAAGTCTACCAACCAGAAACCAGAAGCAGTAAAGTTAAATGAATTCAGTTTTGAAGTTGTTAACACCTTTAAGTATCTGGGAACAATTATTAGTAACAAAAATGACACAAAAATCGAGATAAGGCAAAGAATTCAAGCAATGTATAGAGCATATAATATATTTCAAAACATCATGCAGAGTAAGAGAATAAGCCGAGCAACAAAATTAAAAGTCTACAGGACGGCGATAAAACCGGTAGTTACATATGCAGCAGAAACTATGGGACTGACAAATGAGGACGAAGAGCAACTAAGGATATATGAAAGAAGAATAATTAGAAAAATGTATGGACCAGTCAAACTAGGGTATAACGAGGACCGAAGACTTATGAATTATGAAATAAGAAATATATTAGAAAATGAGGACATAGTAAACACAATTAAATCAAACAGGATTCGTTGGTACGGACATGTTAAAAGAATGGAGAAAGGACAGGAGATGGAATGAGGAAATATTACCAGGAAGACCAAAAATTAGATGGGAAGATCAGGTTGTGAAAGATATAAAAATTTTGGGAGTACAAGGCGGGGATAGACAGATTCAGGACAGAAAGAAGTGGAGAACAATTGTCGGAACTGCAAAAACCTCTAATGAATTGTAGATAAACAGCAAAGAAAACGTGGGCTAACCTCCTACAAGATACAGGGTCAAGAGAGCTCAATTTGAGCGGCTACAACTCCAACCGGAGTGTATAGCCTTGTATATATTAATAACCTCTACAACCTAAGAACAGTTAATTATAAAAAACCAAATTGGATTAAATTTTGGGAATATATAAATGAAAACTTAAAAATAATTGATAAAATAGAAAACTTGCTAAAAATAATTCTCAACGCTAGAGATCAGTCAACCTCAATTAAACAAAAAACTCATATTAACAATACTTTACCCGATAATATAATTCAAATAATTCACGAAAAAAATAAAATGAGACACAAATAGCAAATAATAAGGAGCATAAATCACTATCAAGCCCTAAAACAACACCAACAATTAATAAACAGTTTAGTAACAGAACACAAAAATAATGAATGGGTAAAATCCCTATAAACTCTGAAACCGGAAGACAATTCACTATGGAAAATCGCCCGTCATATCAGAAAAAAAAATAATGAAATAAATAAATTTACAAATAATGGTGAAATATACATCAACACCCCCGAACAGTTCGGAGAGTATTTCCAAAGCAACTTCGTCAATCAGTCACAACAGACACAGCATCATCAAAATATAACACACACAGTTCAACAATATATAAATACATGCACCGAAATATACAACACAATAAAACAACTCAAAAATAAAACAGCCCCCGGGTCAGACACCGTACACAACATTTTACTTAAAAACATTCCCAAAAAAGCCACATAAAATACGTATAACTACTTATATTATCAAAACGGGTTAATATCCCGATATGCTCAAGATAGCCAATATCATCTCCATCATCAAAGCGAATAAACAACCATGTTATGTAGATAGCTATAGGCCTATTTCTCTTATAGATAATATTGCAAAGGTGATTGACAAAATAATTTTATTCAGATTGAGACATTTTGTTGAAAAACAAAACATTATTCCCTCCGAGCAATACGGATTGAGAAGCGGCCACAGCACAGAAGCACAATTAATCCGAGTAATAAATTACATTAGGAATGGTTTGAAAAAAAAGCAAAACCATCGTGGTTACAATAGACATACAGAAGGCCTTTGACTCCGTATGGATCAAGGGTTTAATGAACAAATTGACAAAACTCGAAATCTCTGATTATTTAATCAAAATATTAAATTCTTATTTGTCAAACAGGATATTTTTCTCAAAAATTGATAATTACACAGCCGGACCGTAATCTATTCAAGCTGGAGTTCCACAAGGCTCTATATTTCCTATTTATACACGAACTCCCAACATCCCCACAATTATTAACGGCAATGTACGCCGACGACACTTGATTTGTAGTCACATCACAGAATCCAAATCACGCTTTGGAATCAGTAGAAATACAATAATCATACCATATTTACCCGAACACAAATTAGTTATCAACGCATCCAAAACAGAGTATTTATTACTCAGGAGAATAGCTAAAAACACATCATTGCAATCTCAGCTTTGTGTAGATGGACATCTTATAAAGAACAGTAACACCTTTAAATATTCAGGGTATACTGTTCAAGGCAACACAAATGCCAATGCACATATCATTCACGCAACAGATACACAAATCCAAAATTGCAATAAGCAAACTATATCCACTCTTCATTTGTACACATAGTAACTTAACAACTCACAACAAAATACTTACATACAAATACATTATTAGACCAATGCTCATATACGCAGCCCCCGTTTATTTCAACGGGACAAAACATACAGTTGGTTCAGAACAAGTGTCTACGGATGGCAACCAAATAAAGCTGTTATCCCAAATTACCCAGAAACACTTGGTTACATTAGAAAGCCGATACGTCAACTATCAAAGACTTCATAACAAAACTAATTATTGCCTGCCAAAAGATCTTCGTAAGAACCTCATAGACGCAAATCGTGCGGGAGACATCCGAGATAGCGGGTGTAGGCTTCCGCATGGCACGTTAATTATATAACAAGGTTGATTAACTCCAAACGTATACTATCACACAATGTGTAAATCAATCCAAACAAATAAAATCGACGTCAGTCATGTTGCCATCTCAAAAACTACCCATATATGTTTTTTAGAGTCACAAACATCCCAAGGGACATAGTTACTGTAAATAGTGAAAACTTATGGATAATGCCCCAAGCAAGGAGCAATGAACAGCACAACAGACACACACAATAAGAAGAAAATTGGCCAGGACATCGGCACACATTTAGATATGTATTTTTCTAATTATTGTACAAGGGAACAGAAACATGAAATAAAGGATATTTTTAGTAATAAAAAAATAATAAGTGCATTTATTATAAGTGCATACTTTAAGGTATTTTCCGATTTTTGCAAATAATAAAAATGTTCGATATGAACAAACATCTGTGGAGACAGGTAATGAAATAGGCGAAGCAGGTATTCCTCGAAAATACCCCAAGGCTTAACAATTGTTCAGAATTTGTGTTACCAAAATACCCAAATTGCAATTGTCGTCAGATTTTATACGAGGAGGAAACTATTGACATTGAGCCAGTGAAATCACACCTTTCAAATTTGAGGTTTGAAGTGATTCTGAGATTTATTACTTTTCCGCCCAACCTATTTAATATGCGAGAAAAGTATTGGTTTACTCCAAAAAAAGTTTGGAAAAAAAATTGAGCTATTTTTACGATTTTCATCATGAACAACACGAAAAACGGTTTTTAGAAAAAAAAATCCTGTGTGTATATCGTCGTTGTTGTCGTCGGCCACTTTTCGTTACATGTCTTGTTAGCACGATTCAGCCTCCAGAGTGTATACAAGTGACCAGTTTCATAATTGAATCTTGTTCAGGGCCTCTTATTGGCATTTAGCTCACCAGGGCTAGTACAACGGGCGCTATGGTACCTGAAGTGCCACATTTTTGGTCCTTTTTGGAGAAATTTCCGGTTGTTAGCACGATACAGCCTCCGGAAGTGACCAATTTTATATTTGGTTCGCCCCAGGCCCTGCACCATCATAGGCCCCCAAACGGCCAACAAATACAAATATATATATATATATATATATATATATATATATATATATATATATATATATATATATATGTATATGTATATATTACAGTACTACAGGCCTCAAAGGCTCAAGCCTAAAAAAGGAATTACAATTTATTTAAAAAAAAATGTCTTCCTCTATATGTTTTACTACTAGTCTCCATTTTTGTCTGTCATCCGCGCTATCTCCCTCCATCTTTCCACTCCCTTTTTCTTCAGATCCGTCGTGACTGCCTCTAATCATTTCTTCTTCGGTCTGCCCTTTCGCCGTTGACCCCCTATCGCTTCGAAAATAACTCTACTGGGATGTCTTTTTCCTGCCATTCTGCTGACATGCCCCAGCCATCTTATTCTCTGTGCCTTTACATGATGAACTATGTCCAATATCCATAAGTTTCCGCCACTTATTTATTTGTAAGTCTTCTCCAAGCTCCATCTTCTAGCTTTTAGCCTCCAAATATTTTTCTGAGTATTCTTCTTTCCCATGTTCCAATTTTATTTTCATTCTTTTGTGTAAGTATCCAGAAGAGAAAGGAGAAGGACAAAAAGAAAGAGGACTAGAAAAAGAAATTGAAGAAGAAAATGAGGAAGGAGGGAATGGGGAAGACAATGAAGAAGACAGAGTCGGATCCACCTGAAGAATCAGACGATTTATCATTAAATTTTTATGTTGAGAATTGGCCTATTCCAGTGCCAGATGTTCTTAGGACCGAGATAATAAGACGAAGAAGCGAGATTTACCAACACCTAGAGGGACCATTTAGAGCTGCGCAGAAGCCTTGTGAAAATCCCAAAGGTCATACCCGACAGTTGAACACTAATTGGTTTTACAAACAGCTCTCTAGTGGAGAAATGATATTAAGAAAATGGATGGTTTATTCCCCTGAAAAGAAATCATTGTTTGGCTTCTGTTGCAAGCTTTTTGATAACAACGATATACACGCTACGACATCCGGTTTCATCACAGTATTCAACAGTTGGTGGAAATTAAATCCTAAAGTGTCTGGCTATGAAAGTTCTGAATTCCACGTTAATAACTTCGAAAAATGGGAACCTCTTGAAGTAAGACTTTTCCAAAACAAAATAATCGATGCTGCTCACCAAGACGTTATGGAAAGAGAGGAAAAAACGGAAGGACATTTTACATAGGCTGTTAGATATAATACTTTTTTTGGCTAAGCAAAATTTACCGTTTAGAGATCATAGAGAAGATATTGACTCTGAAAACCCTGGCAATTTTTTTGAACTGGTGAATCTTATGTCACATTATGACCCTGTTTTAAAGGAGCACGGCATACGGCTTCAGCAATCATTGCAAGTAGGAATGATTCAAGTATCTTACTTATCACCTGCAGAGCAAAATGAGTTTATTTCTTTCTTTCGCAATGCCGTAAAAAAAGAAATAATTTCTGAAATCAAGAAAGCAAAGTACTATGGAATACTATTTGATAGTACGCCTGACATATCCCACACGGAACAGGTGAGTCAAGTAATAAGATATGTGAAAATTGACAACAAGAAAGTAGAGGTCAAAGAATCATTTCTAGGTTTTATTCCACTTAATGGGAAACAGACACACGACATTACAGAGGATATACTCCAATCACTTGAAAATAACAGCTTGGATATAAAACTTTGTAGAAGCCAAGGTTACGATAATGCTACAACAATATCAGGTGTTCATACAGGAGTACAAATAAGGATTAAAAAAGGGAATCCGAAAGCTATTTTCGTACCTTGTGCAAACCATTCTCTCAATCTATGTGGTTTTCATGCTTTTGGCAGTGTTCCTGCTTGTGTCACATTTTTCGGAACGTTGGAAAGTGTATACAATATGTTTCCTTGTTCAACTCATAGATGGCAGGTACCCAAAGAAACCGTTGGAGTGACCGTTAAAAGACTTAGTGATACTAGGTGAAAAACATTTGCAACTTCAATTTTCTTTGCTTCTTGCACCTACGGTACCACATTTGACAAGAAGTCAACTACGCCCAAAAATACCTCCAAATCCAAGATGATAGTTTAGAAAAGTGTGTACTGAAGATGAGAGTATTGAAAACATTTTTAGAAGAGAGTCGGGATGAACTGGTGAATAAAGCGACCACCACCTGTGCTGAAATGGACATTGACGTCGAAAGCAGAAATCGCAAGCGAGTCAAAAAGATGATGCCAGGAGAAAAAGCTCAGGATGCAGGTTTGACTCCACAGCAAGAATTGAAGCGTTCCATGTTAAAGTGTATTAACAACTTTCATGTAGAACTGGATAAAAGACTAACATCGATGAACAATGTATATGAGTAGTTTACTGTTGTGCATTCAGAAAACCTTGTAAGATCAAATGATGAAACGATAATAACTCATATACATCAGTTCACAGCTACTGTCAATGATTTAGAGGCAGAAGAAATGTTTCCAGAAGTGAAGAGGCTCAGAAGGCATTTGAAGGCTTCTGGTATAAAAATTGATGATGCAACCTCATGGACATCACTACAAATGCTGAAGTTTATTATTGAAATGGACTTTCGTGAATCGTTGCCGGGCATAACAGAGGCACTCTAACTGTTTCTTACTGTTTGTGTGTACGTGGCATCTTGTGAGAGGAGTTTCTCAAAACTGAAATTGATTAAAAACTATCTCCGTTCTACAATGAGTCAATCTCGTTTGACAAGCTTGGCTTTACTATCAATTGAAAATTACATTGCAAATCATGTGAATTTTGAAGAATTATTCCAACAATTTTCAGAAGCCAAGGATCCCAAACAGAACATTTTAATGTGTTTCTTGATTTTACTTTTAATTGAATTATGTATGTCTTGTTTCCTCTCAATATTGTACAACATACATAGTATTATATAATTTTAGAATAAAATATCATTATAAACAATTAAACATATTTATGCCTGTTGTCTGTTACCTTCATTGTTCTTGATAGTAATTTAATTTGTTATCGAAACTGTTGGAATGACAGTGAAAATACTTATTAGTGTTACTATGTAGAGTGTTCATCACGATGCATTAAAACCAGCCTTTAACAACTTAAAATCTTGAAAAGTTAAAGGGAAAGGTTGGCAACATATATATATATATATATATATATATATATATATATATATATATATCGACTGTTTACTACCAATACCTCCTATCTACGCTTTTTGTCAGAAATAAGGTTTTTACACCACTAGATAGCTTTTTATTTAATCTTTGGAATAGAAATACCTCCTAATTACCAAGATCTAAGGTTTCCCGCCAATTTTTAAACGGAAATATCTCCAAACTAAACAGGCGTCATAGAGGGTAGGTAATACCTCCTATCTAGCATTTTGTTGTAAACCGTTGGTGTGTGTATATCAGCTGGTAAGTTTTATTGAAATATTTGTTGTTTTATGCGTTTTTTTTGTTTTTTTCGTTTAAAGGAATTTATCTATATCTTTTGTGATCCATATGTACATCGTTTTAATTCGAATATATTGATTTATTTGGTAAACTGTGTAAATTAAAGTTATATTGTAGATAGGAGGTCTTTCCATTCTATAAAACTAAAATTAACTGTAGCAATACCTCCTATCTTCTATTTTAATAAAATTATTTAATGATTGTTACCAACCTGATTGGTATATAAAGTGGTTAGTTTTATTAAAAACACGTATTAATTTTTGTGATTTTTCTTTAAATAAAAAATAATATAAAATTTGTACCATCGTGCCTAAAAAATATTGGGACAAACAAATTTTGGATTTCCTAAGGAGTACAAAACATCTATTAAGAATTAGGTTATCATTGTTGTAAAAAAATAGATTGTTTCCATTACTTAGGACGTGAAAGTGAACAAAGCAAACTAATAGTTTAGGAGGTTAAAATACATTTTCTTGTTCCAATAAGTTTTGGGCACGATGCGGTACCTACACCAAAACTAATACAAACTTTACTCAGAAAAAAAGGTTTAGAACTGAAAATGGGGTAATCGGATTACTGACCACCAAAATTGACGCACTTCTGACGAGGGGGAAGGGTGCATTGTGTTAATATAAACTTATATTAACGCAATGCAGGATATTGCACGTTGTCGTATCTCGTGTAGTTATAATGTAGTAAGCAGGGCCGGATCTAGCGGTAGGAGGGCAAGATGGGATAAGTGACCCAGGCAAACATTGGGAGAGGGAAAAGCGATAAAATGTTGTAAGGGAACTTTTTTTGTCGTTGTTTCTTGGAAACACAAAACTTTAGAAATGTTTTTTCCATGATCCTATTTAGGGAGCGACATCTTACCATTTTGCAACCCCCCTTGAAAAACCTTTATCTGATACTGGTGCCAAGGTAATAGTAAAATCATTGTTTCAGAATATGGGTACCAGAGCGCAAAAAATTATGTCTATGTTAAAGTTGAAGACAACCGAAAACTCCAGTGTGTCCGATCAGAAACAAGAATCTCCTCCACCCCAGTCTACATTATCACCACCAGTTACCGTGAATTTAGAAACATCATTAACATCGTCATTTATAAAAAATACTGGCGTACAACAAGGACCTGAATTGTTGGATATAATGAATCTCGAGTTTATAGACCATAATGTAAACTTTGTAGTGGATCACAATGGAGTACTTTCTTATGTGGACCCTGAATATAACGCGAATAATGATTCTCAGTCACTAGTTTCCCATCTCGACGACACACCTACCTTATGGTCAGATATAGAGACAGTAAATAACAGCGATACTAACGACCAGAATGAAAATCTACTTCTACAAAAAACTCCAGACGAACTGGTAGATGGTGAAGGGCCACAAAATAACGATTTAGATATCGAAGAATACGGAGATCTACTTTTCCAAAAAAATCAAGACGAACTAGTAGAGCAGGAAGAGACACAAAATAACGACGCTTCAGATATCGAAGAACATGGAGATCTACTTTTACAAGAAAAGCAAGACGAATTAGTAGAGGGTGAAGGGTCACAAAATAACGAAGCTTCAGATATCGAAGAATATGGAGATATGAACGAAGGTCGAAAAAGAAGACATAGACCATCCCAATCCGAATGGAAAAAAAACAAGAACAAAAAACTTAGAATGGAAGGTAAAGAATATTTGGGATACACAAAACCAAAAGGACAAGTAATGAAGCAGAACCAAGTAAGGGAAGCTCGCTCTCTTAGGCCAGCTTGTGCCTCTGAACGTTGTAAAAAATCAAAAGAACGAATGTGCTTACTATGGATCTTCAAGCAGTCAAAGTTTGTCCAGTTGTTCAAGCCAGCAGCATTTTCTTTAAAACAAACTTGTCATGCCATAACTTTACAATTTATGATGTTGTTAGTCATCACAGTACCTGCTACTGGTTTACCGAATGTGATTGTGATCTGGTTGCTTCAGCTTTTACGTCATGTATAATAGACTATTTAGAAAAGCATTGTACAGCAAAGAACCTGCCAATAATAATCTATTCAGACGGATGCACGTATCAGAACAGAAACAACGTTTTATCCAATGCGTTGCTTACCTATGCTTTAAAAAACAAAATACCTGTGTTTCAAAAGTATCTTGAACGGGGTCACACTCAAATGGAGTGTGACTCCGTTCATAGTTGTATCGAACGTAAATTAAAAAACCGAGATATTAACTTGCCAAGTGATTACATCTCAGCAAGCAAAGAGGCCAGAACCAAACCATTCCCGTACGAAGCAGTCAAACTAGGGTTTGATTTTTTTGAAGATTATTCACACAATAGTGTTTTGAGATACACAACGATTCGGCCCGGAAGGAAGCCCAATGAGCCTACTGTTACGGATCTTCGTGCTTTACGCTACAATTTAGAAGGATCGATAGACTATAAGCTAACTTTTGATGACGAATGGAAGCCATTACCCTCAAGACAAAAAAAAATACCCAATGAGACACCTAAATATCCTCCATTAAATAAGGCAAAAATACCAATTAAAAAGACAAAATTTACACACCTACAAGAACTTAAAAAAGTAATTCCAGATGACTGTCATACCTTTTACGATTTGTTACCATATAAGGATAATAATTAAGACAATAAATAAATTAATAAATATTTTTCAATTGTGTTTTTTACCACAATAAATTTAAACAAATGTATAAACCTATTACACCTATACCTCCTATCTTACATTACCAGTTATACCAATACCTCCTATCATCAAAAATGAGCTAAAAAAAGGAAACTAGAAACAATTTTCGCAAATAAACTTAAAATAAACACATTTTAATCACTGATGTTTGTACGTGAATCTAGTTTGGAGTTCAATATTATAATAAAAACATAAATGGTTTTTTGTCTCTCCTGAACATTTTTAGTTTTTGCACTTAGGAGGTATTGGTAGTAAACAGTCGATATATATGCATGTAGGCCTTTTTTAAATAATCTGGAAATTTTATCTATTGAATAAACTACATAAAGTCTTTTATTCTTTTTTAGTTAGATCGATCATATAGACGCAAGAATTATTATACACATGGAAATAGTCACTGGATTTATATAAGTTAGTTATTATTATTATTGGCCAATAATATTTAAAGAAAAACTGACCAGAAGTCTGGATTCTGGAATCTAACTCGTCTCGTAACAGTAATACGCCTTCCGAAGTCCAATCTGCATAATTTCTTGAGAATTTAGGATATTCTCACGGAAAAACTGGATACATACACATGTGAGTGTTCTTAGTTTTATATTTACAAGGAATCTATAGCTTTGATCATTATATTTTGTGATTTTACTTGAAATTTGTTGAAAAATTGTTCATTACCTCCTCTCTACTTCGACGCCAAAAACCAACTACCAACGCTTCCACTCGATCGTCAATTTTTTAATCAACAACTAAACTATTGTTTCTCAGCTCACTAATTTTCAATAAAGTTTGGTTTCTTTTTAATTTATCAAAATTTGTCCTGTCATTTTTACACCAATCATATTGTTCCTGGAGCTGTCGAATTATATTCACAATTACAACACTCTATGTAAGTTTTTGGAAACATATATGAATGTGAATTTCACTTGAAAATTATCTGTTTTCTTTTATAATTCAAACGAATTTCAATACAACAAGTCATTTACAAATAGTGAAATTCATTGTTATATTTCGATACTACAATGTCTAGTTTTGTTTGATATTTGTGACAACTTGAAAATAATATTTACATTTATGAACATAAATTTTTTTATATGACATATACATATCTTTTGCTTTCGTCATTTGAACTATCCAAATTCTCTAGTTGCAAATATTTACTCTTATGCATCACCATTTTATGATTCATTATCTCCATAAAATTTGATATAAAATTTTGACACTTTATGTCATTTATATTTTCTTAACTTGTTTAAATCTTTATACTAAATATGAATATTATTTCTATTATGAGTGCTCAACTAATACTTATATTAAATTAGATCACTAAAACTTGTTTCTTTTCAGAGAAACTGCTGATTCATTCATGATAAACAAACATCCATATTGGCAGATTTAATGTTCTCTTCTATACTTGTTAACCGTTTTCAAAATTTACACAATTATTAAAGTAATTTCTTTATATTTATTGTTACTCTTTTTAATTTTTATAAACAAATGCTTTAATATATTATGACTTTATATGAATTTTTACTTATGATGGTGGTTTTTTAATGTGTTTTTAATTAACATAGTTTCAATACATTTTAAATAATAAGCAAAATATTCTCAAACAGCTGATGTTCTTTAATATATAAGATATATGGTTCAATATATATATATATATATATATATATATTGGAACTAGTCCTCTAGTTCTTGAAACATTTGTAAATAAACAAACATAAAAAAGGATCTATTATTACCGAAGTTGTAGCAGTAGACACAACCACCTTATGAAAGTCACTGACAATTCAGGTATAAAATCAGTAGAAAGAGTGAAATACGCATAAATATAATGTCAGATATTGATATGATTGATTATTAAAAGGACTATGAGTAGAAATTCTAAACACAACATTATTTAAATAAGTATCAAAATTTACCTGCACAATTAATTCCAGAATTACGTCAATGTCAATTAGTTCCACATTACTCGGAACATCGCCATATGAATTTCAGCAGAAATAAAATTTCATTTGAACTTGAAATCTGAAATAACATCAAATAATATTTATTTCAATAATTGCTTAATAATATTTACAGGTGTTTAAAATAAACGTTGACAATTTAAAGAAAGGGTTGAAAGCTTTATGAGAAATGATAAATGGAACACAGCCCAAACATATGTCAATGAAATGTATTATAAACAGGAAGTAATGAAATCTAGTAATTTTAATACCAACTTAAATTTATTGATTATTTATTTTACATAGAAAAATAATAACAAAATCGGAAATAATCAATAATTTATGTAAGACAAAAACAGTAAAAATTCAAGAATTTAAAAATAATCAATTACATCTATATGAATCAGTAATCTATGTTGTATATTTTGTAAAAATGGATATAAATAAGAAAACCGTAAAAACGTGATAATGATTAAAATTGATAATGTATTATAGGAAAAAGACATTATATGGAATCCTGAATACAAAATAAATATTTGTGAATAAGTGTGTTAATCCTCCAGGACATCAATCAAACAATTTCATTTTTATAACTAAAAGACATAGTAATTGACAATTTGTGTGTTAAAACAAACAGAAGCAAGCTTTGCATTTGCCAAGCCATAAAGTTTGTTGATTGGAAAAACAAGAGAGTCGATTTGGTGGGATGGAGAGTGGATGGGCAAGCGTAGATATACATTTCCTCTGATAAAAATTGTTAAAATTTTGATAAAAAGTTAAAAAGTTCTCACAAAAAGGTAATAGAAATAAGTTAATAAGTTTTTGTGTACCCGTGAGAAGAGGAAGGTGATCAGAAGGTGCATCTCTCGTGTGAGAGATCGTCAAGAAATTAGAGACGCGAGTAGCAGCCAAGGACTGAAGATATGAACTAAGGTCTGTGCATTTTAATTAAAATATTTGGAATTCCACATAAATATGAACAGTGAACTTAAAAACAATAATCAGAACGTTCTAATAATGATAATCTAATAAAAGGCCTAGAACAATATATTACGATGCATCATATTTTATCTCCATGGAGATTCATGCAATTCAGATTATAATATAATTGTACTTACTTGTTTAATTTAATCAATTTTCAATGTTCACGTGTTCCATGAATGTTCACATAATTTCCACCTTTTATTTTCCTCTAATGCATGCATGACTGGTCTACCCATTAGTATCTTCTTTTCAATTCACACACATTATTTAGAAATTTATATATATATGTAATTGCCTGTTTGAATTTATGTATTGAAATTTATCACAACTATATGCACGCAAGCAGAGCATAAACCGTTTATACACAGCATTGACGGTGAATAGTGTATTCGTGTTGTAGGAAATCATATACGCGCATGCGTTGAACTTATGCGCCGACGTAATATAATGAATTGTTGTGTATTCAGAATTGCATAGGATGTAGGTGTTATAGAGTAATTTTTAATGTTAAAAATAATACGAAATTTTTCACAGTAACAATTTATTAAATCAATTTTAATTGAAGTGTTGGTATTTTTATTCTTTTCATGTCCTCAATAAAATTATTAGAATTAACATATTTCAGTCTTTCTATATGAGAGTATCCAGAAGCCCAATTTCATAGATAAATTAAATAAAGATATAAATCAAATTACATTCATATAGTGTGTATCCAGAACTCGAAGGTAGGAGTCATCATGCTTCCGACTTATATTTAAACTTTAGATCAAATTGATAAAAGATAATTTTTTGAGCTAGCCGAAGGTAAGTTGTGTCTATATATATATATATATATAAAGCCTAAGTCATAATCCATTATACTTATAAATATAAGACAAACGACTATTTAATAACAATAGATGAACATAAAATTAATTATAATTAAATAATTATACATATAAACAATAATATATATATAAATATATATATATATATATATATATATATATATATATATATATATATATATATATGTATATATATATATTAGAAATTTGAGGGTTTTTTCTTGGTGCTTATGATTTAAATTTTTCTAAATGTATTTCTTGGGCATTTTTGGTTCTTAATTAATTAAAACAAGTGATGTGTTCTTCATAGATATATATTAAAATAACGTTTCGGTAATTTTTTTGACCTTCATCAGATTATAAAGCTCTGCGAACCAAACCTCAGCGATTGCTTCATCATGGTAATCAATTTTCTACACTCTTGTTTTTGATTGAAATTGTACTATAACGATACATTTTAAACACACACTACGTATACGTGGACGTTCACAAGAGTACTTTATATACAGGGCCCCTTCATCTATAGCCGCACCAGGCCCCCAACTATGTCAGTACGCCACTGTGTTTAATTTGCAAATCTTATTATTTTTGTTTTATAGAGAGTGTTAATGTTTCATTGTTTTGTTATTGTATTCATTATAAGACAAATTCGGTGGTAAATTAATTGTTCATTAAACTGAATTTTTTGTTTAGAAGTCTTCGTATATGCCACACTGCGGCGGTTCCCAGCTTGTTCACTACTTCCGAAGCTAGAATTACGTAAGCATCTTCAGTTGCTCAGTAATTACTATAGTTACATATGTAAATTTCAACACCCCTAAATTTGAGAAGTTTCGTATCGGAAATCGATTGCTGTGATGAAAACCTATAATGAGAACTATTTGAAAGAAAAAAAGCTATATTGCGCATCCAGTAGAGAATATTTCCACCTGCGTGAACGCATAACATTAAATCAAATAATTGCAATTCTCGTGCATCATAATCTCACAAAATACACTGCTAAAAATAATTATAAGAACAAGTATTACGTCTTAAACATTTTATTAATTTGAAAAATATAGAAATCTTAAAACGCTTGGTTTAAAGATGTAAATTTTGTTCAAATAAATTGTTTCAGAGATGTACAGGGGCTGTTCATTATAGATTTGCCACATCATCATTATTATGGCATTACGCATTAAAATTAATGATTATAATGTAATGTTTTTCTTATTTATTTAAACGTTTTTATTACGGGTGGGATAAATTTTAAACACACGGTAGGTTCACTTACTTAATTTATTTATTCACTACACTATTCACTTATTATACACAGTATATTCACTTGAACTAATTTATATTCACTTATTCACTGTTTGCTATTTCGGTGTATTCTTGTTTATTTCACGAAATCACTTTATCAACTAACTAACTCTTCCTGGTCGTTCCCTTATGAATTAGTGCCTTTTTTAGTAGATAAACCTAGATTACAAAAACAATTGGCTTTCTGGCATATTCTAGATAAGACTGGTCACAAAAACAATGTCTAGATGAGATAGTCACAATCGTAAACAGTTCTAAGAAATCCCCGCGCATCCGCCATAATTTTAACTTTCATACATGGCTTAGACAGAGTCGGATTCAGGGACTATACCAGTGTGCTGTTTCGTAACATTACCCCCTCCTTAAATGGAAGTTCCTCCTGGAACTTTTGTGTAGCCGAGACTGGATATTTGAATCGGCAACTGGCTCCATTTCTACACTTTCCGATCTTATGGAAATTGCAGGGCACCGTCGGATACTGATAACGGGGGTTGTAGCTGCAAATTAATATCTGAACACCAGTATCTCGAAAGATAATCTCTACCATGTTCCTGATAACTCGCCAATCCAACTGGTTACTCGCTATCTTAGGCATAGTCAGTTTCTTCACGCTGGATTCTAATACATGGTCTCGGAGGTTTCGAAGTGGTTTCCACACATCGCGGTAGGTAGATCGATCTTGAAATTCATTTCTGGTTACCACGTAGAAGACGTACCGCGAATTATGTTTCAGTTTCAGTGTCTTACCAGTTTTTCTAATTGCCCGAACTTCTTTCGAAAGACGGATGCCAACCCTCGTGCGTTTTTGATACGGGTGGGGATGTTGTATGCCAGTGAATAATCTTCCGGGAGAGTGAACAAATCTTGTCGTTGTTCTGAAGTGACTCCATATCTAGCTTTCTTGGTACCTCCATACGCGCCCATAAATTCATCGAAGGTAGTAGAGTCAGACACATCTCGAATATGGTTTACTCCTTTCTCTAGGTCATGGTCTCCTTCGAATAGCGCTAGTCGGTTTTGGTGAACTATTTTTGGTTTTTCGTTGGGGGTCTTGCTTATGCGATATATAACATCATTGATCCTTTTCTTGATTGAGTATGGACCTTTCCAGGATTTTTGTAATTTTGGAGGAAATCCTTTTCTCCTCGTCGGGTTGTGTAACCATACTTTGTCCCCTTCTTTAAAACCGATTTCTGTGGCTTGCGTGTCGTACCGACTTTTCATTCTGTCGCTGGCAAGTTGAAGATTTGTTCGAACTAATTCATGAATATCGTCCAGTCTTCTTCTCAATTGGATCACGTAGTCTTTTCCTGGCCTACAGCCGAATTTCAGCTCACAAGGAAGCCTCATTTCACGCCCAAACAGGATTTTCGCAGGTGTTTCCCCCGTGGACTCATTGACGGCAGATCGATAAGCCAATGCGAACAGGGAAAGATTCTGGTCCCAATCTCGCTGATGGCTGGATACTACTTTGGACAGGTATTTTCTAATAGTCCTGTTCATTCTCTCGACCATTACATCTGACTGTGGATGTGATGCTGTTGCCCTGGTCTTCTTCATTCCCAGCTTCTCGCAAATCTCCTGGAATAGATGGCGCTCAAAATTTCTTCTCTGGTCACTGTGGACTTCCAAGGGCACTCCATATCGGCTGATAAATTCCTTCACCAATACATCCGCGACAGCTGTGGCCTCTTGGTTTGGGATAGCGTAAATTTCCACCCACTTTGTGAAATAATCCATTATAACCAGGATATATTTATTACCATTTTCTGTCATCGGAAATGGTCCAGCGATATCTAAAGGAATCTTTTCGAAAGGGCTCCCAACATTATACTGTTTCATAAGTGCCCTTCTCTTGCGATGTGGTCCATTACTCGTAGCACAAGTCGTACATTTCTTACACCAGTCCTTCACATCGTCGGAGCTGTTTATCCAATAAAACCTTTCACGGACTCGCTGAAGGGTTTTCTTCACTCTCAGATGACCTCCCGATGGTATGTTGTGTAACTTCTTCAGTACCTGAGCTACTCTCGTTCTAGGGATAACTAGCTGTCTCCTCATCTCGAAACCATCATCGTTTTCAAGGAGTCTTTTCAACAGCCCTTCTTCCAGGACAAGGGAGTCCCACTGAGCCCAATATGCCTTGAGTTTCGGTAAAAATCTTGATACTTCTTGCCAGGTAGGTCGTTGATTTTCTTACTTCCATTGCCGAATCTTCTTTAGACAAGGATCCTTCTCCTGATCTTCTCTGATCCTGATGGGTGACAGTTCCTCATTGACTACTGTAGTTCTTGAAACTGCAGCTTTCCTTTATTCCGCCTTATTGCAGTGGGAGCAATCTGTTGGGCACGGACAGGTAGTCGGCATTTTGGTGACTCACACCAGCTCGATGTTCGATATTGAAATCGTACTCTGGAAGTCGTTCAATCCATCTAGCGATCTGGCCCTCGGGATTCTTGAACTGCATCAACCACTTGAGTGCTGCATGATCAGTCCGGATTAAAAACTTCCTACCATAGATATACTGGTAAAGGTGTTCCACGGACTTCACTACCGCCAAAAGTTCTCTTCTTGTGAGGCAGTAGTTTCGTTCTGGTTTGGAGAGGACTTTACTGAAATATCCCAGCACTCTTTCTTGCCCTCCTTGGATCTGTGAGAGCACTCCACCAATTCTTACCTTGCTTGCGTCAGTGTCAAGAATAAAGTCTCCCTCTGGTAATGGATATCCTAATATCGGCGCCGAGGTTGAATGTCTCTTCAAGGTTTCAAAAGCCGTTTGACAGTTTTCGTCCCATTGGAAAGCTCTTGCTTCTTCTGTAAGTCGAGTTAGAGGCTTGGCAATATCTCCAAGCTGAACATATAGCTAAACCATTATGTATTTTGATAAACGCTATTTTTGCCACCGTCATATGCCCTTTAAACTTCAAAATAAAAATTGATAAACCTATATTTAAGTCGGACGAAAAAAATAAAGTAAACAATTACCATCAAGTAAGCATAAATCCAATCTGGCAATAATATTCGAAAAAATCCTCAAGAAACGTTTGATTGTTTTCGTAGAGAAGCATCATATAATTTCGGATTTCCAATTTGGTTTCAAAAACGGAAGATGAACTTCTGATGCTAACTTAGTCACACAAACATATGAACACTTGGATAAAAAACGACCATGTTTGGGAATAGCTATCGATTTGGCCAAGGCCTTCGATACCATTAGTCATGAAAAATTCCTGTCGAAATTAAATAATCTCGGTATCAGAGATCTGGCAAATGATCTAATCAGGAAATACCTCAATGAATGGATACAATCGGTTAAAATAGACGGCGTACTGAGCGACCCATTAGAAATTAAACACAGAGCGACCCAGGGTCAATCCTGTTTATAATATATTTGAATGATATGTTACCCACTAATATTTCTGGAAAAGTGGTCTCATATGCCGATGATACAGTGCTAATAATTGATAGAACAACCTGGGAAGATGTAATATCTCATACAAGATACAATATTGACACTATAGTTAATTGGCTCGATGATAGTTTACTGACAATAAATATTGATAAAATATCTTACATTTCATTTTGTAATAACACTCATGATTTTCCTACTGCACAGAATATCAATATTCATTTAACCAGCATAAATGAGAACATAACTCTGAAACAATCCAGTTCAGTTAAATATCTCGGAATACACATTGACCAAAATCTCAAATGGAAAATGCAGGTTACTATCTTTGTAAGAGATTCAGAGTCCTTTTGTATATTGTTCGAACACTTAAAAACGTACTGAGTATCAATGTAGTATATATTTTTCGTTAGTCCAGTCTGTCTTAATGTATGGAAATCTTGGATGGGATGGGGTCTATAGTACAACTGCGCAACCGCCGCATATGGTACTACAGAAACGGTTCCTTAAAATTATCTACAAGTTAGATTTTCGTTTCCCATCGGCACAAATATTCCAATATTGTGAACTACTGAGCCTGACATATCTTTATTTTAAACAATTATTAAGATTTATATTCCACCAAAGAAATAAGTTCAAAAATCATCAACATGGACATGAAACTCGCCTAAAATCGAATAACCTAGATACCTATACCGAAAATGAACACATGGACAAACATCAGTTACATATATTGGACCCAAGTTATTCAATCTAGCTCCTGATCAAATAAAAAAGGAGCGTGTGTTTAAGTTGTTCAAAAGTTCAGTGATCAAATGGCTCAAAAATGAAAATATAACATTCTTATAACAAATTCCACTGAATTAATCTCTCAATTTTCAAATATATTTTTACATCCCTACCTAGCATTTGAGTACTTTTAATTTAATATGAGTTTGTATTTTATATTTTAACATTTAATATTTTAACATTTAATATTTTATACGTTCACAGATTTAACTTTTTACGTTCTACCTTTTTACACAATTTACACTTTGAGAGATTTTACATTTTTAGATTTTATGTGTCTCTTTTTGTAATATACTAGGAATATTATTCATTACTTTTGATGGAAGGATAGATTGCTAGTAACTACCAGAAAAATATTTGAAACTGGAAAATATAGTAATATTGTTAATACTATTGGAATTTAAGCACTATAATGTTTTCCCGAGTATTTCAAAATACGATATAATATCATTATTATCTTCAGAGGAAATAATTTTGGTGTTGATGTTTCGCAAATTTTTCTAAAACTTAGTGAATCATCGATGCCTATGTTTCTGCTGATGAAATTTTACTACTAAGACTCGGTCAAACAATAGCTATTCATGTAACCAGTTATGAAATGCATCATTTTGTGTAGCGAGTGAAATTTTTGCGGGATGAGCGAGCTCCGCGTAGCGGGGCGAGCGAGGTCCCGCAAAATGACACGAGTTACACAAACAAGCATTTCATAACGCGTTTCATACAAGATTTTATCTAATTTTGACAAGAAGAAAGTTTAGTTTACCTATCAATAAAGCATTTCATAACGTTTTATATAAGATTTTATCTAATTTTGACAAAAAGAAAATTTAATTTATTTTATGTGAGTCCTTTTGACAAAAAGAAAATTTAATTTATATCTGATTTGAAAACAGCACTTTTTGATTCCTACAAGTTATACAATCAGTATTACACAAGACAATGTTTTTATTTTATACATTTTTTTCAGACTTTTCTTTATTATTTTACTATTAATAGAAAATAAGAAAAGGAGTGCCACTGATATTCTTGGTGAATCAAGCACCTCAAGTTCAAGATCAGTTATGCATCACGAAATTACATCAACTTCTAATTCTGCAGGGGTTAACCTAACAAACTGTTCGAAATGTGTCATAAATATTTATAATGCATAAAATAAAATGTGAATTATTCTAGTTGTTCTTATTGTTAGTAGTTCTCTTCAGTTCTAGTTGTTATTTTTCTATAATATGACATTAAACTTTCTTTTTTTTCTCTTGTTTTTATTAACTGGTGATAAAATTAATTTTTCATCACCAGTTACATAATATTTTTCATTATGTGACTGGTTACGAAAAATGTGACGTTTGTTAACGGAAGTCAGTTTTGAAAAATGTCATTTTATATGTCAAAATTAGATAAACTTTTTTTTTGTCTTTTTCTACCTATATTAATCGCCCATTTTCTTTTATTTACTTTTTTCATTGTATGCTTTCATAAATTCCTGTAGTTTGGTGATTAATAAATACTTCTACTACTTGATGTATTTGAGTTGCCCTTCCATTTAATGTATTCATTATGTCTTAAAACCTCTACATATATTTAGAAACACCAGGTATTATTTAATTCTTATATCATAAATTAATGCCAAAGGGAGTGGTCGTAACTGGCAAAACATAAGCTCGGGAGAAATATATACGGTGCGAAGAAGATTTGGAGAAGCTTCGACAAGTAGATGTTACAAATTGAGTAGTTA
Source organism: Galeruca laticollis (assembly GCA_963921935.1). Lineage (NCBI taxonomy): Eukaryota > Metazoa > Arthropoda > Insecta > Coleoptera > Chrysomelidae > Galeruca > Galeruca laticollis. Next base: position 247,817,756 of record OY998175.1, read on the forward strand.
ATTTAAAAACGTAGTTAAACAGTGTCAGTTTAGTTGGGATTGATCAGCGCAGTTCAACAGGTGTTGGCCTATAAAAATCTGATGGATTGCAATATAAAGTTGCTTTTTTTCTACTGTTTGATGTCAACATATATAAATATAAATTTATTTTAATTATAACAAAAATACCTATAAACAATTTGTTTTTAATCACTTGTTATACCAAAGCAAGCTACGACACAAAAATGTTTTAACTTATATTAGATTTTTTTCAAAATATTATAAAGTTTTCCGTTCAAATTGTATTTTATACTAAACAAATTTTAAGAAATTACAATTATTGTATATTTTTTTTCATTTCTCATGAGATTTCCATTGAAAAACTACTAACCTTTATTATTTCTAAGTTCGCTGGATTTAATTTCTTCGACCAAAGAAGTTGGAATCCCATAGGAGAGAGCAACAAGGGTGGAAGCAACAATTAGCACATTATGACGCAGTCCCATCTCGTATCTCCGGTTCACCTGCTAGAGTGCTGAATAACAACTGAAAATAGGAAAACCCAGTCGACGATTTTCATCTGTCTGGTCCGGCTTACTACGCATCCTCCATTCAGGATAGGTGAACCTACAGAGCGAGAAGCTTTGCTTTTGGGAAACGTAGGTGGTTGTAATTTCAAAAATTAAGCGAAAAATTATCATTTTTAGGTTAATGATCAGTTTAAACGAAATGTTAATATTTCACACGTCTGAATAAGAGTAAAAAAATTAGCGATAGTACAGGGTGTCCCAAATTGGTGTGTTTTGCACTTACCTGATGTGTTCTCTATTCCTCTACAAACAAAACTAAAATCAAACACACAGACAAAACTAAAGAAAAACCTTTTAAAACGTTATTATACTTGCAGGTTTGCGGACAGATCGACTCGTGACAATTTAAAGGTTATAATATTGAAGAGCTTTCTTCTTTTTCTTTAGAAAGACACTAGACGAGGTTCGTAAGAAATACATATGAAATATATAAAATATTTTATGTTACAAATTTTACGTAATAAATATATATATATATATATATATATATATATATACAAAAAATTTCATATTTATGTAGCAGAATTTACATCTTGAATACATATAAACTTAGATATATCCAATATATAAAACATTTTATAATATAAATATTGAGAATATATAACAAAATTTATAAAGATTTTGTTACATAAATATTACATAAAAAATATATAAACGTTTTATATAAAAATAATACCTCCCCTGTTATATATTTTTATGTAACATATACATTTGTGTTTGCTGGGCCCAGCAAACACAAAAACATATTGAATACATATATGTTACATATTTCTTGAAATATAAAAGTCACAGTTATATAAAACTGAAGTCACAACTTGATAATATTTATGTATTGAATACTGACAAAGGCCGGCACAGCTAGAGAACAATAATGATATAAGAAATACATATTATAAATTATATCTCAAATATCTCCAAATTACTATGTAATATATATGTAACAATGAGATAATATCTAGAAAATATTTATGTATTAAATATAACATAATATAGATGTAACAAAAGTTACCTAATTTTTCTTTTGCCCCACCCCTTACCTGAAATATTTTATTTCATTGGATCTATGAAAAAATTGAGCAAAATTCTTAATTTATAATAAATTGAGAAAAATATGTTAAAACATTATTTTTCATAGATGAAATGAAATACAATATTTTTAGTAGTGTTGATGGCCAAAAGATTAAGGAACTATTGTTACTAGATTATCCAATACCTACCTTATGAATATTTCAAACTTAAAGCAACTTAATACAATTTAATATTTATATATTGTAAATGGTATTCATCTATCTTTGGAATTCAGTAGCTAGTACTTAGTTACTAAAAAAACAGCAAATAGATGCATATAAGTACATAAAAAAGAGAAACTAAAAACAAAACACCTAATGAAAAAAATATTCAAAAACTAAATGATAATAATATATAAAAAAATAGTTCAAAACAAATGAATATTCAAAAACAAAACAATAATTAACCATGGAAAGTATTCTCTTAGAAGACTTTTTGAGGTCCACTTGTAAGCGAGTGGGCAGTATTAAGGGATATTATCCATTGTTTTGAAGGGTTACGCCCTTCTTTTCCCTCTGGAGTCTCTTTACTTAACATTATTCACACCAAGGTGATTTAATCAAAATCGGTGCATGTCATATTAAACTGTTTTAGCAACGTTTCTAAAAATGTAGGTGTATATTTTAATTATATTAAATGAATAAATCATATAGTAACAATACCTTGAAATAACTTATTTGATTTTAAGTTCCTTATTTTGTAGTTATTTCTATGTCCTAACCATGAGTGAGATGTCTCTAAATTATGTATTTCTGGTTCACCATCACCATTGTTAGATTGTACTACGTATCGTTTTTCTGTCTTTTGATAAATCACAGAAGTCTTTCAATGTTTTTCGTTTTAAACAGTTATTTTGCCTAAAATTCATAATTTATATTAATCTAAGTATTCGAATATAAATAACTTTCAGGCAAGTGTTAATTAATCCATTTCAAGATATTTTGTCTTGGCTTACTACCTGTGGTCAGAGGATTAAAGATGTGTATTTTATATGATATTATTACAAAATCTACTTGAGCCCTAAGTGCATACCTGGGCGGCGGTATTTGTTTCGTATAAACGACTCCCTACAGGGGAAATTATTGTTAAATCATGTTTAAGTTGTAAGTTAAAACGAAAATATTATCTTGAAAAGTACTTTAGTGAGATAGGTATAATGTGATTTGTAATTGTTTACTTCATTGTATATTTTAATATAGTTAACCTTTTTAATACGTTTGGTAAATGATCTTTTGTAAACGACATTGAACGGCTTCATCGGCGATGCCCCTTGCCTGTTGAAAATAATGATGATAATAATAATAATAATAATAATAATAATAATAATAATAATAATAATAATAATAATAATAATAATAATCAGAATAATAATAAGGGGTCTAAAGGGTAGTGAAGCGACTTTTATAGCCTCTCCTGCCAATTCCTGCTCGCACCTCTACGTCGGTAGACCCTAGTAACCATCTCTGGAAGTTCAAGATCGGGTAACCAACCCCCGGTGGCGGATTAACAGAAGATGGGCCAACGTGAGAGGGAGAACAACAGCCCATGAAAATGGAGAATAATGGAAATGTTATAGAGCCGCTGCCTGGGGAGCGCCAGGGCACGTCTGGAGCTGGCGCTGGACGTGACAGCATGCGGGACGCCAGTGGCAGAGTGCTGAGGAGGCGGGCACCTGTCAATCAACGAGCTACAGTCCACAACAACAACAACGAACATAATGAAGAGGAAGAATTACCACCACCAGGCAGAGAAGGACAACCAAACCCACCACCTGGACAGCGGCTAGGTCGCAGAACCGAACGGGCTGCTCCCAGGAAGAACGAAGTAGCAGGGAGAAGAAAATGGAACAAAGAAATGAATATGGATATCATTAGAACATACTTGCTCGTTAACGAATGCAGAGACGATCCTCTGCCTGGATAGAGACAAAAGTTATACGCCGAATTTTCAAGAGCTCACCCTGGAATGAATATTTCCGAACAAAATATCGCAGACAGAAAGAACATAATCATTAGAAAGAAGTATCTAACGCAGCTTGAAATCGATACTCTGCGAAGGGAGCCAGGAGCCCAAATACACAACGAGGGAATACACCAACAAATAGAAGACGTACCACCAAGGGCACCAATGGATGGAGAAGAGCTCCAGAATCAAAATAACAGGGAAGAAGTAGAAAGGATGCGCCAGAAACTTTTGAGCAATCTGCTGCTATTTCGCGATTCGAACCCTCTTACCAGGCCAATAATACCGAAGCTAAAAGTCAATAAAGATACACAGCAGTACATAAAATCTGTAGACGCGGAACCGAAGTTAAGGATGGAGGAACAACTAGATCCTGACTTAACCTCTATACATACAGCTGTATATGCAGCCGCTGCTACTGTCATAGAACTAAATGGGCAGAAGATTCAAGCTCACAAACAAAATAGAAACATTCGGAAACAGAGAAAGCCGGCCTGGAAGATGCGACTTGAAAAGCAAATAGATCTGCTAAGAACTGAGGCGAACATTATCAAAGAGTACCTAGACGGCAGTAACAGCAAGAAGGTCGAAGATAAAATTCGTAAAATATGCCGAACAAAACAAGTGGACTTAAATGGCCCCCAGTTGAAAGAAACCCTCACGAACTACTACGACGATGCTAGACAAAAAAGCAAAGTCAAGGAAGCGAGACTGCGGCGATACAACGAGGCTACGAAACGCAAGGAACAAAACTACATATTTTCTAGTAACCAGAAGATATTTTATCGCAATCTTGAAAATAATCACCAAGGCAACACGAAACCGGAGACAATTGATCAGAACCGCTTTAGACAATTTTGGCAAGGGATATGGTCAAATACTGTGAGATTCAACCAAGCAGCTACGTGGCTCCAAATAGCGGAGCGCAATGCAAGTGATATTCCCCATATGCCAGATAGAGATATCACCCCTACAGATGTCGAAGAGTGCATAAAGAACACTTTAAGTTGGAAAGCGCCTGGTCCGGACAACATACAGAACTTTTGGCTGAAATCATTCCCAGCCCTATTTCCACATTTTGCCAAAGCATTCAACAAAATCCTTGAAGATCCAACAAGATTTCCCGAATTTCTGGGTCAAGGAGTAACTTACCTTCTACCCAAAAAAGGAGACCTGGAAGACCCGATAAACTACAGACCAATCACCTGCTTGTCGGTGATCTACAAACTCCTCACGTCATTAATACATAGACAAATCAATGAACATTGTGAGATAAACAATATAATTGGCCCAGAACAGCGGGGATGCGTAAAGAGATCACTTGGATGCAAGGAGCAACTAACTATAGATGCGGTAATAATCAAGCAAGCTGAAATAAAACGTCGAAACATTAACATGGCCTACATAGACGACAAAAAGGCATTCGACTTGGTACCTCATGACTGGCTGGTAAAAGTTCTAGAGATCTACAAAGTTAGCTCCGCCATCATCCGGTTACTAACATTTGCAATGACGACATGGGAAACTCAGATGAGAACTGGAAGAAGCACTATCTCGAATATCAAGATTAGAAGAGGGATATACCAGGGGGATTCGCTGAGTGCATTATGGTTTTGCATCGCTATCAATCTGCTTTCTGCAATACTGAATGAGACCACCTACGGTTTCCGAATAGATCCCATGCAACCAAATTCGAGGCTCAGCCATTTCCTGTTTATGGATGACATCAAGCTGTTCGCTGAGAATTCAAGACAATTGGAATCACTAGTGGCTAATGTTAAAACATTCAGCGACGATATTAAAATGGAATTTGGTCTGGGGATGTGTGCCGAAATACATGTCACAAAAGTAAATAGATATTATTAATTATTTTAAATTAGCAACATTAAAATATTTTGTGTCAACCTAATTTGGCAACACATATCACTTCATGTGCGATTTACAATTTATCAACAAAATTAAATACCTTTTCGATGCGTACAGTGATCAAAACCCGTTCTGTAGACCAGCAGCTGGTCACTTTTCAATAAATAATTAACAATAAATAAATTAACGTTGAAATTGAACGTTACAGGGTATCTCGTAAACGAGAAGAGATAGAAGAAAAGCAGTTAAAATGTTATGACTTCTTTTTTTGTTGAAGTAACGACAGCCTGATAAAAGTTAAGGGTCCGACAGGTTGACTGGCCTTAGAGCTTTTTGCGCGGTGTGTTTAGCGATAAGAACAAATTTATTGATAAAATCCAACAACTGGAATTTCCTTGTGTCGAACGATATACTTAAGACAGGGACGGACATAAAACGTTCTAATATTGAGGCGATTAAGTCCAAAATAGAAAGAAGTTAGTGATAATGAATATGGCAAAAAGAGGAAGAGCGACAGAGAGGAAGACTATGATACGGATGAAGATATTTCCAAAAAAAGTCAGAAAATAGGGAGATCGACGACCAAAATAGGAAGTGGTATAGAAAAAATGATGAATATCATGGGAAAAATAGAAGACAAAATGGAGAAAATTAGCATGGAGATTAAAAAAACACGAGAGGAGCAAAAGAAGTACAGAGAAGAAATGAAACAACTGAGGGAAGAAAATGAAAAACTGATTAAAGAAAATGAAAAAATGAAGAAAACAATAACCAATATGGACCACAGATTGGAACGACTGGAAAGCGAAAAAAGAAAAAACAATATAGTGGTTCAGGGAGTAGGAATAGAGACAAATAATCCAGAAGAACTACGAAATAAAATGGAAAAATTCCTAGAAAAAGAATTACAAATAAAGACAGCGGTAGAAAGCTCAATAAACTTAGGAGAAAAAACATGCTTAGTAAAACTGGCAAACCAAGAAGAGATGGTGATGCTCAATAAACAAAAATTGAGATTTAAAACTGAAGAGAGATTGTTCATCCAGGATGACTTGTCGAAGAAGGATAGAGAAATTCAAAAAAAGATCAGAATGAAAGCTATAGAAGAAAGGGATAAAGGAAAACGAGTGAAAATTGGGCTCAGAAAAATGTACATAGAAACAGAGGAATGGAGATGGAACACGGAGGAAGAGAAGTTGGAAAAAACAAAAGAGAACATATCGACAAAACGCCAGTGGCGACAAGCATAAGCTCAGAGGCAGAGGGAAATAAAGTAGACCAGGCAATGGAAATTAACAAGGAAATACGAAAGATGGATAATAGTACAAATAAAATGATTACAGAAAAGCAACAACTTAAGGTAAACTCCGGCGTTAAACGAAAACAAAAAGAAAAACAATATGGAATGAGAATAGGAACTTGGAACGTGAGAGGTACATTTGAGGAGGGGGCCATAAAACACTTGATCAATGAAATGCGAAAATACAAATTAGATGTGTTAGCAATACAAGAAACTAAACAAAAAGGGAAGGTAATTACAGAGATAGACGATTATATGTTCTTTAATAGTGGAGTAGATAACAGAATGCTGGGTACAGGGTTTATAGTGAGTAGTCAACTTAGAGCAAATATTATAGATTTTGAGGGAGTATCAGATAGACTATGTAGAATAAGAATCAAAGGAAAACACAGGAAAACGACATTAGTTAATGCGCATGCCCCTTCTGAAAGTAAAGTTCTATGAAGAACTGGTACAAGCAGTCAATAAAATACCGAAATTTGATGTTAAATGTGTCATAGGGGATATGAATGCAAAGGTCGGACAAGAGGAAGAGTATATAAAAGTAACGGGAGGAAAAAGTAGACACGCACTCAGTAATGATAATAGCAAGCGACTCATAGAATTTGCTTTAGAAAATAAAATGAAAATCGTAAGTACGTCATTTGACCATAAGAACATCCACAAGGAAACCTGGTTATCACCAAATGGCAAAACAAAAAACCAAATAGATCACGTCTTAATAGAAATGAAGCACTTGAAAAGGGTAACAGATGTACGAAGTTATAGAGGAGCTGATGCGGATAGTGACCACTTTTTAGTAATTACGAAACTGAATCAAGATAAGCCACCTAGAATTGACAAGATAAAAAAACGGAAAAAATACGATTTAGAAAAATTGAAGGACGAGACCAAAGTAGATCACTTCCAGCAAGAAATCAATAGAGAATTAGATTTAAGACCTCGCGTCGAGCAACTAGAAGAAGAATGGTCACAGATAGAAACTGTAATGAGAGATGTAACAAATAGGATACTAGGGAGCCCCAAGGGAAGAAAAAAAGATAAATGGTTTGATGAACAATGTAAACAGGCGTTAGAAAAAAGAAATAAAATCATACAAAGACTATTAAAGGAAAACAGTGAAGAAAATAGACTAGAGTATAAAAAAGCAAGGAAATAAGTTAAACAAATATGCAGAAAGAACAAAAGAAATTAGTTTGAAAGGGAATTAATAAAAATTGAAGAAGTTTATAAAAATAAAGAAGTGAGAAATTTTTTTCATGAAATAAGAAAAGGGAAAGGCCACAACCGGAAAGCACCTTATTTTTTGAAAAGCAAAGAAGGATATCTAATAGGGGATACGGAAGAAAAAATAAATAGTTTTGCACAGTATTTTGAGGAATTACTAAATGATAGTGAGGAACAGCTAGGCGAAAATGATGATGGAATGGAGGAAGAAAATTGTGATGAGGAAGATCTAGCCATAACGGTCACAAAAAAACTGGAGGACAGAATGCTTGAAACATATGAAGAATAATAAGAGTGCAGGAGAAAACAATATTCCAATAGAAATTTTAAAATATGGAGGCGAACAATTAACGGAGAGAATATGGCAGTTGTTGAAACAAGTATGGCGAGAATAAAAAATCCCTAAAAATTGGAACAAGGCATTAATAATTCCAATTCATAAAAAAGATCCCAAGGAAGAATGCGATAACTACCGCGGAATAACACTTTTAGATGTAACATACAAAGTTCTGGCAAAAATAAAAATCGATTAGACAAATACCACAATGAAAATGTAGGAGAATACCAAGGAGGTTTTAAAGCAGGTAGATCGACAATAGATCAAATTTTCATTATGAAACAACTTCAGGAGAATGCTTTCGAACAAAATTTAAGTCTGCATATGCTATTCATCGATTACAGACAGGCCTATGATACTATCAAAAGAAAAAAATTTATGAGGCAATGCGAAAGTTAAAAATACCAGTTAAATTGAGGAGACTAGTGGAAATGACCATACGAAAAACCGAGAGCAAAGTAATTTTGGAGGGCAGTACTTCTAACGAATTCAAGATAGAGAAAGGTCTGAGACAAGGAGACCCATTATCCACAACCCTCTTTAACCTAGTTCAAGAAATTATACTAAGAGAAAGTGGTATAAAAACCCGAGGTTTAATATATGGGAATAAACATCAGTGTCTAGCATATGCGGACGACATAGTACTTATGGCAAGATCCAGGAAAGAGCTGCTAAGCGTATTTAAGCTATTAAAGGAGAAGGCAAGAGAATATGGTCTAGTGATCAATGAGAATAAAACAAAATACATGGTAATGAAGGATAATGAAAAAACCGATATTATTATAAATTGTAATGGAAACAAAAGCTACAAAATAGAAAAATTGGAACAAATCGAATATTTGGGAGTCACTATCACAAATAGGAGATGAAGAAAGAGAAATAGAAAAAAGGTTAACAAAAGGCAGTAAAGCCGTAGTAATGGTATCACAGATGTTTAACTCAAAAGACATATCATGAACAGCAGAAATGAGAATGTACCAAACAATAATAAATAAAACAAAATAGAAAAAGTGGAACAAATCGAATATTTGGGAGTCACCATCACAAATAGGAGATGAAGAAAGGGAAATAGAAAAAAGGTTAACAAAAGGCAGTAAAGCAGCAGGAATGGTATCACAGATGTTTAACTCAAAAGACATATCATGAACAGCAAAAATGAGAATGTACCAAACAATAATAAGACCGTCAGTTACCTACGCTTGTGAAACCTGGACAATGAACAAAGAAAAGCAAAATAAACGAGATGGTTAGGACATATAGGTAGAATGGCAGAAGATAGAGAAATGGTTGGAGGAGGTTAGGAGAGATCTAAGATCAGTAGGAGTCAGGCACTGGCAAAACGAGGCGAAGAATAGAAAAAAATGGAGAGAGAAAGAGTGAAGATCTCGAAGCCGAGGGCCAGATAGGCCTGTAGTGCTGATATATATATATATATATATATATATATATATATATATATATATAACGATAGCCTAATTAAATCTTTAGTGACTCCCTGCAGTTGGAAGATACAGGGCGATTATTGAAAACTGTCGAAAAATACAACGTACTATAACTTCTTAATTAAGAAAAATATAAAAAAACGTTATGATCACTTTTGATAGATATAATAATAAAGAAGTAGAAGAAGGTTGATGGGTGTATTTTCTCAAAAGATGAAAGTGTGTAAATAAATTTTATTAAAAAATTAAGCTAAGCGCTTTCGGCAAATAAACATGCCATCATCGGAGCTTTCCTAAAATTACAGATGTTTTTGTAATAACAATAAAAAGTAGATAAACAATTAAAAAAGTTTTGAAAAACTTACGTCAATGGTAAAAAATACCTCTGAAAAAGGGAAACAATGAAAGGGGATCGGCATCACAGGCACAATAGTTAGATGTACCTTTTCACAAAATTAATAAATAAAATGAAACTAAAAACCCCCTCTCTTATGGGGTGAAATTATTCACTCAGGTCATTTTTATATTTCAAAAGTGGAGCAACGATGTATGCAAAATGACAAGGTGTAGAAGATGTTAGCTGATTCATTTTTAGATAATTTGGAAAAAAAATTAATTTTCAACGATACATCACAATTCAAAAATATTTTACATTGGTCTAGATATGTAGATGACATCTTGGCCATTATTGATGGTTCTCCTTCAGATGCGGGGGGCATTCTCCAAAAGATCAATTGTTTACACCCTTCCATTTCTTTCACCCTGGAAATTGAGGAAAATGAGGAATTAAATTTCTTAGATTTGAAGCTTAAAAAATTGAACAACAAAATAAATTTCTCCATCTTTAGAAAACCTACTCAAACAGATCATATGATTCCATTTACTTCTAACCATCCATACCAGCAGAAAATGTCTTCATTAAATTGTTACATTCACAGATTACTTAACATACCTATGACAGTAGTTGACTATAATAAAGAAGTTTTAATAATCAAACAACTAGCTAAAACAAATGGCTATTCACCTCATATAGTAGATAAAATCATCAACAAAATTAAATATAAAAACAGGAGAAATTTAGCTTTTAGTCAGCACATAGATATTACAGATAAATCAGAACAGATATATAGATCTCTACCCTATTTAGGTAATATTTCCAACAATATTGCTAGAATCTTAACTAGTCAAATACCAAACTTAAAAATTTCCTTTAAATGTAAAACAAACATAAAATCTTTATTCTCAAAGACCAAGGATAAAACGAAAAAACTAGAAAAAAGTGGAATTTATAGATTGGCTTGTGGGGACTGTCCTGTTGCGTATGTGGGAAGAACAACTAGATCTTTAGAGGTACGTATAAAAGAACATTTATCTAGACCGGAAAAATCTGCTTTTGGTCACCACATTAATTTCAGTAAACATAATTTTTCTCCAACAAAAAACAGTGAAATTTTGCATAACATCCCGGTCAACAATTACAGAAAAATGAATCTTCTTGAAGATTTGGAGATTCTAAGGGAATTGCAGAAAAATCCAGTTAACTGCGTTAATACTCAAGTAAATTTAAATTGTAATTTTAAACCATTGTTTAAGTATCTAGCTTATTATCTACCTTTACATTTAGTTTTATTTAAAATTCATACAAATTTGACAAATTTCAAACTCAATATAGTTTTCAAACTCTAATTAACTCCACTACTGTGGGTACAATAGTCACTTCCCCTCCTTCTCTTTTTGAAATAAACTATCAATTTTGTAGGTGTCTTCTACACCTTGTCATTTTGCATACATCGTTGCTCCACTTTTAAAATATAAAAATGACCTGAGTGAATAATTTCACCCCATAAAAGAGGGGGTTTTTAGTTTCATTTTATTTATTAATTTTGTGAAAAGGTACATCTAACTATTGTGCCTGTGATGCCGATCCCCTTTCATTGCATCCCTTTTTTAGAGGTATTTTTTACCATTGACGTAAGTTTTTCAAAACTTTTTTAATTGTTTATCTACTTTTTATTGTTATTACAAAAACATCTGTAATTTTAGGAAAGCTCCGATGATGGCATGTTTATTTCCCGAAAGCGCTTAGCTTAATTTTTTAACAAAATTTATTTACACACTTTCATCTTTTGAGAAAATACACCCATCAACCTTCTTCTACTTCTAAAATTCAAGTGTGTACATAGTCTTCAACAGTCTTCCATTAATAATAAAGAGTTCAGTGGCGCACAGAATTTTTTTGTTAGGGGACTCACTAAGGAAATATAAAGCAAACTTATGTTGTTTTAAATGGGACACCCTGTATATTTTCACGTTTTTCGTTTCCTTTTTTAATTCTCATTCACCTGATATGACATATTATATGTACATATATCCATTTTCAATGGTTGGAGCTACAGTGCAAATAAACCATTTACGGATGTTATCAGGTGAAACACCCTTAAAAAATTGAACACCCAGTACCGAAATTTCACATTTTATTATAAGGATACTGATGAGTGACAATTTTATTTATCAAAATTATAATTAATAAAAAATAAAACCAGATTAAAAAAATAAAAACAATAAACTTATGAAACAACGAGAAATATTGTAACAACTAATCTACCTATAACTAATTTTATTAGAATGTAAAAATTACATTAAATGTTCAAAATGTCCTCCGTTTTGTTGTAATAATAATTGACACCTTTTTCTTACTGATCTTACACAATTAAGAATGTGAACTGGCTTTATTTTTCTAAATGCGGCATGAATATTTTGTGATAAATCTTCCCTACTCTCGAAGTTAGTCTTGTAAATATTATTTTTCAAGAATCCCCCCAAAAAAATCAGGAGGATTTACTTCCCGTGAACGAGGGGGTCACCTAACCGATCCATAAGTACCAATTCACCGATTAGGAAATTTTTCGTTTAAATTATCTCCAATGAATAGAGCATTATGGGCAGGTGCTCCATCTTGTTGGAACCAAAATGTGACCCTATCAGCCAACACTTCTCCCTTCAAAAGTTGGTGTAAGTTTATTTCCAAGATATCTATATATCCAACAGCAGTTAGTTTATCATCAAATATATGATAAACTAATTTATTATGTTGGACAAAACAACGAACGTTAAAGCCGAATCTGCCTTGTCTCCTAATCCCCAGAACTAAGTGTGGATTTGAGTCATTCCAATATAGTTCATTATGTCTGTTAGATATTCCTGCACTGCTTATGCGAGCTTTATCGCAAAATATTACCTTTGAATAAAAATTTAGCTGTTCATTATATTTTCCTATATACCACTGTGCAAATTGTGTTCTTGTCAAAAAATCGTATGGGTATAATTTTTGACGGACGGTTGCCCGATAAGGCCTAAATTTATATTTCTTTAAACTCCTTCCTGCAGTAGATTTTGGAACACCTATTTCATTTTCAATTTGACGCAGAGAATATTCATGATGTGCCTGGATATATCACAACGTATTTACCTCTCTTTGTTCATAATTCTTTTTGTACTTACGCCGTGGTTTCACAAAACATCCATACTCGGTTACATTTGAATCGAGTTTTTTAAAAATTCTCTTGTCAGGTTGCCTTCTTTCTGGATATCGTTGAAAATATAATTCAGACGCATCACTAACATTCTTTTGACATTCAATATATGCCACATGCATATCATATTTTTCATAGTTTTCAAAATTCATGTTGTTGACAAGACTGCACGTCGTAAAATTAATTCTGACATGTAACACAGGTTTTGTGTTATGTTCCATGGTAAGAGGACCAAAGCCTACTTGATGAAATGAACATTCTTATGAGATATAACAATCATGTTAATTGAGGTAAACAAACTTAAATATAACAACATATCGGGTTAAACATAATTAGAAATAAAAGTGTAATCGGTAAGAAAATACAGACGTCTTAATTCGTGATGTTATTTCCCAAAAAACGGATTCAATAATTTCAAAACAATAATAATATAGATACTTAAAATCAATAATCAGCTATATTTACCTACTTTGTTTTTAGTTCACTGATTTCATTTTTGGTAATGCTGAATTGGTTGAAGATTATTTAAACGAAAAACTTTTTAATCGATGAAAACGGCGGACATTTTGGACATTTAATGTAATTTTTACATTCTAATAAAATTAGATTACTTGTTACAATATTTCTTGTTGTTTCACAAGTTTATTGTTTTAATCTGGTTTTATTTTTATCAATTATAATTTTGATGAATAAAATTGTCACCCATCAGTATCCTTATAATAAAATGTTAAATTTCGTTACTGATAACATCCATAAATGTTTTATTTGCACTGTAGCTCCAACCATTGAAAATGGATATATAATATGTCATATCAGGTGAATGAGAAATAAAAAAGATAACGACAAAAGTCAAAATATACAGGGTGTCCCATTTAAAACAACATAAGTTTACATTATATTTCCTTAGTGAGCCCCCTAACAAAAAAATTATGTGCGCCACTGAACTCTTTAACATTATATCTATCAAAATTTTTATAACGTTTTTTATATTCTTCTCCATCAAGAAGTTATAGTACGTTGTAGTTTTCGACAGTTTTCAATAATCATCCTGTATCTTCCAACTGCAGGGAGTTACTGAATATTTAATTAGGCTATCGTTACTTTAACAAAAAAATAAGTCATAACATCTTAACTGCTTTTCTTCTATCTCTTCTAGTTTACGAGATACCCTGCAAAACACACCAATTTGGGACACCCTGTACAATGTATTTTATACAAGTGAAACAGGAATCTAAAAACGAATATCTACAGAATGAGTGTGAAATGTAGATCGACCTTATCAATTTGCGAACTTGATTATCACTATTTAGGATCTCCTTGTAGTTTGTATGTATTCCTAGTTGTAGGCGTCTTGTGGCGAAGTATTAGTCCAGGCGCTGGATAGAGTTGAGTATGCAAAATGTGAGGACCGGCAACTATGCTCAAATTCTCTTACCTGAGTCCCTAAATAATAGAAAATCCCATGTTGCCGGCAGCTGTGCTGGTCCCTTTCCCTTTTACCCTTCCCCTTCTTCCTGCTCGGCACGTTGCGAGTCATAGCGCTTGGAGCAGTCAGTAGAAAAGAATTTGTAGTCCATAACGGTTTATTTTTGCGTATTTAAGTAATAATATTTAAGTTTTTTCGCAGTCGACTGTTTTATTAGTGTTATTTATTTAAATAAAAGCGCGGAGAATGTCACTACAAGTGATAAATGTGAAGAAGCGAAAGATAAATGAATTGTCGTGTTTGTTTTGTGATAAAACGGGTGATTTAGTGAAGAACCCAAAACCACAAACGTTTATTAGTATTAAAAAAGCAGCGGATCGCAGAAAAGATGATATTAGTAAGAAAATAGAAAGTGATACAGACTTTACTGCACACAATTGTTCCTGGCATCGAGCTTGTATTGCAACTTATATTAGTGAAGAGAAAATAAGGCGTCGAGAATTAGCATTACTAAAGCAGGAGAATGCCTCTACTTCCACCTCCTCTACAGAAGCAAATGTTTCAGGTAGCCAACGTGTTCGTCGGTCATCAAGAAGTGAATTAAAACTTGATATGAAACAGAAATATTTAATTTGTGGTAAACAAACAAGAAATAAGAACAAAACTTTTTTTTTATGTTCTGAAATTTCAGCAGCGGAACAAATTTTAAATACTGCCCGAAAAAAACAAGATGATGTTTTCACAAAAATTGGCACTTGCGAACAACCAGCTGATTTATTTGCAATGGAAGTGAGGTATCATAAACATTGTTATCGTGATGATCTGCGACTACCAAGAAATTCTGACAATCCAGCAGGCAAACCTTCAATTAAAATACCACATGACATACTTATAGAGGCATTTGAAAAGCTAATTGATGAACTGAAACATCAATTAACATCTCACTCTTTTGAAGTGTCATTCTTGACCAAGCGACTAGCTGAACTCACTGAAATAGAAGATGCAATTGTAGAACATCGCGTTATGAAATCACTGCTCATTGATAAGTATGGTGAAAATGTTTTATTTTCATATCCGAGTGAGCATTAAAAAACCTCGATAACGAAGTAACAACGTCAATTATGTATGAAGATATAGACAAAAAATTGCTTATTCCTAAAAATACAGTTCGAGATTCATCGTTATTTCTTCATGGAGCTATAGATAACAATGATTTCAACGAAGAAACATTAAGTGGGAAAGACTCGACCCATGTTACAGCTATGGTGATATATCAAGAAAAAAAAACCACTGAAAATGAATTTAATTTTAGTAAAATGAAACCTACAGTAGAGTTGAACGAGTTGGCTTTAACATTTTTAAACTGTCAAGAAATTCTTCATTTCCAAGAAAATATGCAGCCTTCAATACCGGGTTATAAGGACAGTAGCTGCTCATTAAATAATAGTCAAAACAATTTACAATTTGATAATTTGCTCTGGGTCTTGTGCAGACTGAAATACAGTCTAACAGAAAATAATTTTTGCCGATCATCTACAAACTCGATATCAGTATGGACTCTATTTCAACAAATACTATCGTCTGAACCCTCACCTTTTTCTACTGTTGGATTTAGTCCGATAGTACCTCAGCCACCGACTTCCAAAGACGTTGTGTATACCGCTATGAAAAACTATGTCAACGTAAGTCTTGCACTCAGTAAAAAAATAGCTGTACTCTCGTGTGACATGGCCATATATCTTATCGCTAAAAACATTCAACTAACAAGTAAAGAATTTGACAATTTGATATTGAGAATTGGATCGTTTCATTTACAAAAAAAATTTTTGCGATGCATCGGCCAATATATAGAAGGGAGTGGACTCGACGGTATTCTTATTGAAGCTGATATTTATGGTGTGAATACTTTGGCATCAATTTTGAATGGTACTCATTATAACAGAGCACATAAGCTCTTGTATGAAGCCTTAAGAAGCATACAAATTACCGAATTTATAGAATGTATGAATTATTCTCAAGATGTTTTACAACAGCCAAATATTTGTCTTCAAGAGATAAGAGAGAGTACAGTAGACAAAAACCATTCTGGCCTAGTCGAAAAATATGATCAATACAAAAGAATAATTACAGATTTTTTAATGAATTTTTCAAATTTTTTGCACACCATGAGCACTGAAAATCAAATATTTAAATATTTAAACAACTACTGTGGAATGGTAGAAATTTTGTTAAATTCAGTTATGGCTGATAGAAATAGTAATTATGAATTACATTTGCTAACTACTAGACAAATGTTACCTTACTTTTTCTCCATGAATCACACGAATTACATTCGTGGAGTGACTCTTTATTTACAAGATATGATAAAACTACCTTTAGAAGTTGTACAGGATATGAAGAGAGGAATGCTGTCCGTCAAACGAACAGATGGTAAATTTAATGCAGTAAGCATTAGAACAATCTCAGAACCCATCTTCAGCAGTTACTGGGGTCTTGATTGGTATTACAAAAAATGAACAAGCGATGCAGAGATGGCTGCTCCTTTATCCGTTTAAAAATAGTATTCACGAGGCTTTTTCTTCATATCTCCAAATACAAGCAGACTCTACAAGTGATATCAATTATCATGATGAATGGACGCAATCGAGGATCAATAAAGACGAAAAAGCTATACAAAAAATAATAAAGTATATTAATGCCTGCAACCCTCATAATGACAACGAGAATTGCGCGCTTCGAAATATTTACACTGGTGAACTTGCTGAAGAAACGTGTAGGCAATGTTTGCTAAATATAGAAGAAAATGGAGAGGCACTGTTAAGAACGTACGAAAATGAGCGATTCGTACTCAAGAGCAAAAAGTTATTTGATCCTATTAAAAAAACTAAATTTAGCAGTTTTGTAACTCCTGTAAAAGAAAACAAGAGTACTTCTAATAAAAAGTTGCAAGACGCAACAGATATAAGTCTCATTCAGAAAACATTTTTGTTGGCTAATGAACGTGGATTTGATGCAAAAATTTTAGCATCTTTTGAAATTTTGAATTACTGCAAGTATCTTTTTGACGCTGAAGGTGTTGCGATTCGACTAGCAGATTTGGCTCGAAAAAAAATGCATTAAAGGCTGCATCATTGGATTTTGTACAAGAAGCTCTAAAGCATTTGGGAAATCCATACCTAAGTGTCGAACAGCTAAAAGAGTTGGAAAACATTTGCACCTCTCTTTTTTCAAGCTGATGAACTTCGGTATAAGTTAATTTCCCAAAATATCGGTTTCGGCTTAAATTTATTAAAAATTATTTGCACATCAGATGCCCTACATTTACATCTATTAAGAGCTTCAGCACAAACATATGTATGGATAAATGCTGACCAAACTCAACTACAGCCAATTGATTACACCTTCTTAGGCTATGAAAGGAAGGATGGTAATTTGTACCCACGACAAATGACCAAGCAACCACTGCCGGAATTGTTGATTCAACCGTGTAAATGTGCATCCAATTGTAAAACAATGGCTTGCTCTTGTAGAAAATTGCATATTTATTGTATTTCTTTATGCAATTGCATAAATAACGATTGTCAGAATAAAAAAGATTGATAATGATCATTTTTTCATTTATAATATATTAAAATTTAATTTTTTTGAATTAAAAAATTTTTTTATCAATAATAATTATTTTATTTTTAATTTTCCTGTTGTTTTTTCACTTGACTAGCTGAAGTATCTTTAATCATAAAAATCAATTGGATATTCTCACAAAAACAATCGTTATAATGATATCAAAGTATGTGTTCAGTCCATTTACTAGATGTCTAAGGGGGTGGGGTGTAAAAAAAATGGACCAATATGGCTCCTGGCAACATCCAGAATCATAATCTGCATGCTTTTCTGAGTTCAAAACCATACACCGAATGTGGTCCTCACATTTTGCACACTCAATTCCATCCAGCGTTCGGTCTATATGGACATTCAACGAGGATATGCTTGATGCAGAGCTTTACGTGGCAATACTGACAGTTCGACTGAGGTGACGATGACACTAGGTAACCATGCGTAAGTCTAGTATGACCTATACGTAATCTTCGTATGACAGCCATATTTTTCCTAGATAGATCAACTGATTCAATTTTGGTTGAATTTCGCGCAGTGAACACATAATTTGAATCCAGTGAATTTGTCATTTGTAACGATTGATTTTTTTCAGGCTAGCTTTTAAGTCATTACAAAGTTGAAGATTCACTGTGGCAGTAGCAGTTGAGGCAGCTTCTTTGGCAAGACAATCGCCTTTTTCGTTCCCAATAATCCCAACATGGGAAGGGACCCATGTTATTGTGACTGTTGTATTTTGTCTTTTTAGTTGTTGATATATGTCGTGTATATCTTGGACAAGGGGGTGGTTAGTAAATGTATTATTAATGGAATGGATGGAGGATAATGAGTCTGGGCATATGGCTATGTGTGTATTTGCAAGTTGTTGGACATGTTTGAAGGGTTGTAAGATAGCGTATAGCTCACCCGTGAGGACGCTACAAATAGAGGATATTTTGTAGGTTCCGATCAATCCATGTACCGTGGTTATGGAACACCCAACTCCTACTTCTGTCTTGGATGCCTCCGTATATATGACCATGTTATATTCTTTATTATTCAGCAACTCGAGGAAATCTGATCGAATAACATCTCTATTGGTTTCTTCTTTGTTAAATTTGCAGATGGAGAGATCGTATTGTGGGGGAAATTTGGTCCATGGAGGAGTGTTGGAGAGTGGGCGGGTTCGAGTACGTGAAAGATTTACGTCTTGAATTAGAGGTTGTATAAGTTGAGGAATAGAGCGTATAATAAAGATATATGGAGGGTTGTCATAAAGTTGGTATGATGCTAATATAGGATATACTGGATTGGAGCGATTGGAGGAGATCGTGGAAAAATAGTTGAGAAGGAGGTGTTATCGTCTGAGCCAGAGAGGGAGTTCATTTGCTTCACAATAGAGACTTTCAGCTGGGCTTGACCGAAACGCTCCCAGGCATAAGCGGATGGCGGTATTATGTACTGTGTTGAAGGGACGTAAAATAGTTTTTGTTGCAGACATGTAAATAAAACTTCCATAATCAATTTTGGAAAGAATGAGGGTTCTATATACTTTTAGCACGGTAAATTCATCTGCGCCCCAATGATAATGTGAGAGTGTTTTAATAGTATTTAGTCGCTTAAGACATATTCCTTTAATTTCTTGTATATGTTGTCTCCAGGATAATTTAGAGTCGAATAATATTCCCAGGATTTTACACTCATCTACAACAGGTAATTGAAAGTTGTCGACTGTGATACTAGGGATATAAGTTTGCGCTCTCCTACTGAATTTAATAACTTTTGATTTGGCATGTGAGAGGGTAAGTCCTAGAGTGGCAATTTTGGATTGTAGGGCATTTACTGCTAGCTGAAGTATTTTGGAAGTAGAGGCATTGGATTTGCCATGGCAGTACATTATTAGGTCATCCGCGTATAGAGAGAATTTAACAGGGGAAGGAAGATTGTCGCATAACTTGTTAATGGTGAGGATGAAGAAGGATGTACTTAAAACTGAGCCGTGGGGAACTCCATCATGATGGGTGAATGAAGGGGAAATTGAGTTATTAACAGAAACCCTAAATATTCTAGATGATAAAAAAACTTTTTATGAATGCATATATATTACCAGGGAGATTGTATTGTGTGATTTTTTCGAGAATTGCCTTTCTAGAGATGTTATAAAATGCTCCATCAATGTCGAAGGTAGTGGCTATTACATCTTGTCTGTTATTAATTGCGCTGGAAATGTGGGCTTGTAGTAGTACAAGATTATCTCTGGTTGAACTTTTGTGACATCCATATGAAATTGTACACATTTAGAAGCTTAGGAAGGCTATACATGGAAGTATTTTAGGAAACTATAGGGAATATGATCAGGACCAGTAGCAGAGTTTGGCTAAGGTAGTTGTTAGTTCGCTTATGGTGAAAAGTGAATTAATGTGCTTGACATCTTCGGATAGTAGAATGTTACTAGAAGGAGTTTCTTGAGAAGGTAAAGTATTGACATTTGTGTGATTCCTGGACTTCGCTTCGAAATGACTTGCAAGAACATTGGAAATATGTTCATGTGATACAAAATCCGAGCCGTTTGAAATGAGACGGGTAATTTTGTTATTAGTTGTGTGACCTTGAATTTGTTTAATTTTCTTCCATAGTTGAGTGGGGTTGGAATTTTTGTTTATGGTTGATATATAATTATTCCAAGATGATTTCTTACTCTGTTTTACTACGTATTTAGCTTTACCCTTGGGTCTTTTTAGCTAATAAGATTGTCGGTACTTTTGTTTTTCAAATATTGGTTCAGAGCTCTTTTGGATTAGCGTATTGCGTCATCACAAGAGGAGTTCCACCAAGGAACTGCTCTATGACTGGGCAAAAAAGACATTTTTCCAATGTGGGTCTTCGCAGCCGAGAGAACTGAATCTGTTATTGATTTTATCAAGTCATCAACATTGTTGAAAGCGTAAGCATCATGTGTGAGTAATAGAGTGTCAACTGTCGTGGAATACTCAGACCAGTTAGCTTTTTTGTGGCACCGATAACTTTTGTCTGAAACTGCTTCATTGTGATTGTCTGATATAATTATTGGGTAGTGATTACTATCATAAAGTCTATCAGCTGTTTTCCAAGACATAAAAGGGGCTGATTTGGAATCACTTATGCTTAGGTCTATGGCAGAAAAGGTGCCGGAGGAAATATTAAAATGAGTAGGCAAGAATTTGTACAATTCAATATATTTTCGACTACCTTTCCGCGTCCAAATGTCTTTTTGAACCCCACATGCTGTTGTTAGCGTTAAAATCTCCTGCGAGGATAAACGGCTGGGGGAGTTGATATATTAGTTCAAGAAGCTTATCTTCTTATAGACGATGATCTGGAGGAATATATATGGAGCATATGGTTAGCTTGTTGGGACAGTATGTCGTTATGGCGACTGCCACCAGGTTTGTTGTCAGAGGAAGTAGTTCTGAATACATTTCATTTGAGGCGAATATTGATGAACCCCCGCTGGCTCTTTTGCAGTTATTTCTAATAGACTTATACCCTTCAAAAAATTTACTTCGTGGGATATTAGATGTTTTAAAATTGGTCTTCTGTAGACAGAGGAAATCTGGGCGGTAAATTGAGGTTAGATGCTGAATTTGTTCTAGGCGCGGATAATATCCGTCGCAGTTCCATTGTAAAATACTGAATTATAAAATTAAGAATATTAAAAAAAATGTTGGATAAAATATATATTAAAATAGATCGAAATCTTCCTGATTGGAGTCGTTTGAATTGATGGACGATAGGCTTGCAAGTTCGACAGCACCATTGGGGTTTATTGCGAGTTTGAATTTTTTTTTGCAATCTAGTAATTCGATTTTTAAGAGATCTATCAGATAAAATTTGGTATATTTGTAGAAGGTCTTCAATGAGTGATTTAATATTAGTGGTAAAGCTATAGGCTTCTTTTAAAGGATCACTACCGCCAAAAGAATTTTCCAGGAAAGCTATTAACTGTATGGACGATAGTGATAATTTTTTAGGATCGGTAGCAATTATTTTTTCTATTTTGGCATGATTAGAGGGACTTATCTTACAAACGTCTTTGTTTTCAGGTTTGGATTTTTTCTTACAAGCTGAAATTGGTGTTACAAAAGCAGCAGTTGAGGGGGATGAAGTATTTTCAAGGTCGAGAATTGGAGGAATAGTAGTAATTTGTATAAGAGGTGATTCGAGGCTGGTGTCAGTGGAGTGTGCCCTCTTAATGCCAAAGTTGGGTGTTAAACCATCTGAAATTTGGGGGTTTTCTGTAGTTTTTTTTTGAGATGGAAGAGGTATTATCGTCAGGATGCTCTTCGGATGAGGAATGTTAAGGAGGTGATATGCCAGAAGATATGTCTTGACTTTCGTGTCTGAAGGTAGAAGGTGAAGGGAGGTTACAGGATATATCTTGCTGATTTGGGCAGGAATCTGCAGTGTGTCCAGACTGCTTACAAAGGAAGCATTGAAGTTTGTCCGAAGTAATGAAGATTCTGTAGTTCGTATTTCCATGTAGGATTACAATTGAAGTTTGTATTTCAAAAGGTTCATTTTCAGGTATAATATAAATAGATCGTCGGAAACTGGAAATGTGTGCATATTCATCTTCTGGGAGCCACATCGATTGAAAGAAATTGGAGAGGCGAGCTGCAGCCAAGTTCATTTTTGAGTGCCTGTTCGATGAGTGAGTTCGGGATAGAGGGACAAACATTGGAGAGTAGTAATCTTTTTGCCGGTGTGATAAGTCTACGAATTGGTACGATTTGTTGTTTGATGGTAACAGAAGAATGATTTTTTATAAGATTATATATAATAGATACAGAATATAGATATATACATATACGATGATTGGAAATGCGTGTTGCAAAGGTAATCCCTTTCGGTGTAACAATTTCGCCGATTGCCTTAATGTAGTCAAAAAGGACGACGTCTGGGAGAGCGTTCATGACAATAACTTGATTTCTGCTTGGGAATGATGTAGGTGCTTGCGGTTTTTTTAATGCTGCGAAGCTAGGTCCAGCTGGTTGTGGTTGGTTTATTGTGGTTGACATTATTTGGTTTTAATATTTTGGATACCAAAATATTAAGTGAAATTGGCCAGATGGACTGGCCTATTATTTAGTAGTTACTATACGGTAGATATAAAGCGACTTACCACTTGTAAAAACAATACACATAAAACTAACGCGTATTTAATGGTATTTACCAAAAAAATGCAGAAACGAGACTATATGTGTTTACTCGTTGAAAGCTTAATTCGGAATGTTGCGTGAATTCAATTACTATTAAACTACAATAAAACGGTTCAATTTTCAGGAGCAAGTTTAATTCAAGCTTATTAGCGTAGACTCAGTATCGTACTCTCCTTCCAAATTGTATAAAACATAATTTAATGAAAATACTGTTACGAGTATTCAAGTTTACTGAAAAAGTAATTTCTGCCTCCAAAGAGATCATTCTTACAAGTACTAAATGTGCGAATACACTTATACCTAACTTAATTATATCCTCTCCATTTAAATTCATAGATATAACGTTGCCATCGCCATCAAATTAATGCAGCAAGTTTATTCATTCTACGGCCCATATCAAATTGTAAATGACGCTTACGACCTTGGCTGTCTCAGTTCTTATCTTTCCAACGCATGCGAGACGTCTGACAACGACTTTCCAAGGTCTGCAAAAAAGGACGTGCTTACGTATTTCAACGGACTAATTAAGTGAAAAATTAGTTTTCATGTGAGAGAGTTGTTTCTCCTTCTTATTTTGATTTAAATGATTTGAATTTGATACTATGAATTTAGATTTTTTTTTGTTACACAATCGTGAGGGATTTAAGAATCATGATCCATTCGAAATATCTGTCAACAAATGTAAATAAAAACCATAAGAGGGTGTGTTGTATAGGGTGTACAGTAGAACATGGCAGGATCGTCATGTGTTTTGTGTAATGTAGATAGTTGTTAAGAACGGATAAGGCCATAAGTTTCACGATGATTCCATAAATTAATGTAAATGCAGACTCACCCCAATTTGGACTAGAAGGTGAAAATAAACCATCTCGTCAAATATCACTGGGTTTTATTTACATACTAAATAACACTTACAATATACTGATACATGACCTGTAAATTACTAGGAACGGTCAAGTTCAATTCGAACCAATAATAATAAATAGAATAGAACAGAATGTTCTGGTCTACATGTTTACAATACTTATTTATAGTTAATATTATTTGTATATTGTTTTTAAATACGTTTTACAAGTAGTTGAATTATACCTTACTAAATTGTGTTATGTTTATGAATATTATAAAAGTGGAACAAATGTTCGAGATGTATTTCAACATTGCCAAGGTCTGAGTTCATATCAGTTCGTAAGAATCATTTCTGACCTTCAAGGTTAATAGCCATCACATCCCGTCTCTTGGGAGAGGAAAATTACATACGGAATTTTCCGAAAAACACGATAAGTTTTCACTGCACCGTCTTTACCACTTTTATTCAGTTTATATCGTTTTTGTCCGTCCATGTTTATGTTCCCTCTATGCAAATAAATATTACAGTTATGTTGATTCAACATCACATTGTGATAATGTTCTTTCTTTTTTTTCTCCTTGTTTTAATCACAGCCCAGCTTGTGGCTGTTAACTTTTGTGATGTTTCAACTTAACTTCTCAGCGATGTTAAAGCGCTGCCTTTTTACATTACTGAGATGTTACTAAAACTTCCTCAAAAGGAAGTCTTTGTAACGAACTAAAAACAATATTTCTGTTACATTCTGAAATGACTTTTAACATCTTGTCGATGTTAGTACAATGTCTGAAAAATAACATCTTATCAATGATATAAATGCGACATTTCAAAAACAATACAGTGTATTCTCTTAGATGTTGTATGGACATTACTTAAACCTCTAAAGAATATACCTCAAACATTCTATATGTCATCCAATAGATGTTTCTGTGCCTAATCAGCAAATACAGGGTGAACAACTAAGAACGCCGGCTGTCGTCCATATTTCAAAAATAGTCATGGTACAGCTTTAAAAAAATACCTTCAGGAAAATGACCCTGAAAAATCGCTGGAAAACATTTTTAGAGTTCCTGAAATATCTGCTAGGGGGTGGAATGAACACTTAAAAACATAATACTGTGATTATCTCCAAAAAAGTCACACTAAAGGTATCCTAGAAATACAATATTTGATATATTGATAAGATTATGAAAAAATGTAGTAAGGGACTTTTTGTCCTTATTGATTCATAAATTAATAGAGTTTTTCCTCTTTAATAAGATATGCTTAAAAAAATAACAAAATTGAACAATTTTGTCAACGCTATGTGAAAAAGTCGACAATTTTCCCATTTTTCTCGGAAATTTCAAATGTAATGAGGCATTTTTTGAATTCTGATGAAAAGGTGTTAAAAAAATAGGAATCTACTCCAAGATATAAGATTTACGATATCAGATATAAAATTTAAAAAATGCTTCAATTTACATTTGAAATTTCCAAGTGGATACAAAATTATATAATTTTGTTATCAATCTTATTAAACAGAAAAACTCTTTTGAATGCAGCTAAAATCATTATTATCGGTTAAAAAACGAAAAAGTTATATATTTGTTCATAAGTTTGAACCTTCCCTATCCATTATTTGAAGAATAATGGCAAAAAATCTCCTTAATTAAATTTTTTCATAATCTCATCAAAAATTGTATTTTTAGGACACCTTTAGTATGTTTTTTTGGAGCATTATATTTTCGAGTGTTCATTCCACCCCTAGCGGATATTTTAGAGACTGCAAAATATTTTCCAGTAATTTTTCAGGATCACTTACCTACAGGTAATTTTTTTGAAAGTTGTACCATGAGTCTTTTCTGAGATGTGTCCTACTGTCGTTCTTAGTTGTTCACCCTGTACATTCGAAATAAAGTAGCAAAAAAGCAATAAAGGATTCAAAACGGTTATTCACTATTATTGAACAGTACAGTAAATTTGAAAAAAACTTTTACAAAATTAGAAAAAAAATATCTTGTCCAGGAATCCAACTTAAAACACATAACAAGTGTGGAAATTGGAAACATTTGAACGCATTCAGTAAAAGCATGGAATAAAAGAGAGTATGTTGATATGTAGTTGCCATAACGTAACATACTTTGAAACTGAATTGATAAAGTTTAACGTATACACATACATTACAGCTAGTTTACAGAAAATGTATTAGAATAGTTTTTTAATAATATTAAAACTAATATAAATTTTACACCATAAAGATTTTATGAAACATTAAGTTAAATCAACAGAAATCCAATCTGATTAAACAAAACTCTATCGTTTACTTACGGTTACTTCTTCTCACGCAAGAGTCGCTGTTTCGAGTGCCTCAACCATTCCATAACGTATACTTCAAAATCCTTATCTGTGAAACATTTAAAGGTGTTTTGAACACCAGCCAAGAAAACAATTACTTTAGATCAAATTGTGCCCATGGAGACCTTTGATCGACCATCATAAACTACATCAAACTTGATTTTCAGCCAATTAACAATTAACATTTTCCATAAGATACATGCGGGGTTTTTCAAAGGAATAATAACATATTTTATTTCGAGAAGTGACTTTCCATGATTTACCTTCTATTACATGCCTCACTCCGTTTGGAAGGTAAATTCAGGTGTGCCATGAAAATTCATACTTCCTTTCTGTATAAAATAATTACTATTCTCATCTTGATATTTTCATCCTGGAACATATTGTATATTAACATCGTGGAGTTGTAGCTTAATGAAAACTAAGCATTATTCATACACTATATACAAAAAAAACTACTTATGAAGAAGAGATATGAACACATTATCAAGATTTTTTTAGCTATTGTAGCCTCAACGTTTAGTACCGGCGAGGGCATAGAGCCTAAGCCCTTTATATCGAGAAGATAAGCAGATTTGGGAAGACCAAGAGTTTTAGCGGCTTTTTCGGTTATGAAGGAGCTCATGCTACCCGAATCAAGAAGGCACCGATAAGTATGATAATTTCCTAAATGATCCAAGACATCTAGGTAGGCAGTTGCTAACAGAGTGCGAGAAGTTTCAGTGACAATTCCCTGACCAACAAAAGCAGTGTCGATATTTGGATTTGGCGGAATTATATTAGGATTAGTTTCCGAATTAGCGGAAATGCGATTTTCAACATTGGTTGAATTAGTACTAATGCGCTTTGGCGTGCGATCAAAATGTAATAAACTGTGATGTGAACTAGAATTGCAATGTCGGTATCTGTGTGTCGAACGACAGTTTCTAAGATCATGCAACGAACTTAGACAATTAAAACATAAGCGATTTGCTTTACAGAAAATATGTCTTTCTGACTGCTACTTCTTATTAAAATTTTCACATTTATATAGAGAATGCGGTTGATTACACAACAAACAATTTCTTGTAGGCGACTTTGCGTTTTCATTGGCATTGTTACTCAAAAATACACGAGTAGCGCGGGATTGAGGTTTGTATTTAATTGCGGTTGAAGAAGAACCCGAGTGTTCACTTAAGAGGACATTATCATATGCTAGATATTGTTCCGTTAAAAAAGTTATTAAAGTTTTGTAACTAGGTACCGTAGTTGATGAGTTAGTCAACTCAAAGCGTAACTTCGTATCGTCATCTAACCTTCTAATAATCATCATCGCGAGAACAAAGTCCCATTGCGCAACAGGAAAATCCATGACTTCAAGAGCTGCGATATTTTCCTCAAAAGTATCTACTAATTTTTCCAGCGGGTTTGGATTATTTGCCTCAATTTTTGTAGTGGCTTCGACTTCATTCCAATGTGCTTGAGCACATTTTCTAGCATTAAAATATCGTTTAATTAGTGTACCATACGCAATTTTATAATTATCTGCTGTGTTCGGCAAGTGTTTTATTAAAGCCATCGGCTTAAATTCTAACGAACTAATCAAATAATCAAATTTTTCTACCTCGGACAAACTAGTTTTATTATGCACTATATTATTAAAATGATCAATAAACGAACGAAATTCTTTATAGTCTCCTTTGAACTTTTTCAACTCAATTTTAGGCAGACGAATATGCGAAATATCATTTTGTAACATTGTTGCGTTTAATTGATTAGTGGTGACATGTACGGCATCATTATTAAATAGATCTGAATTCTGTAAGAAATGCTTCCTTCACAGCATCTTCACCTTCAGGTACCGCATCGGGGGTGGCAAACATATATTTAATAAAGCGGTATGATGTTTTGAGAAAATATCTTTTAATTCATCAATATCTGCACATCTAGCCCTAAATAATGATCTAAGAGATTTATCAACTCTAACCCTATCAGCAATGCCACTGACTACACTAATTTCATTCATGCACGAATTACGTAGCGTCTTATATTTATTAATTTTGTCCTCATTACTCATCTTAAATAGTTTTAAATGTGTTTTGAGATATGCGAAACAAATTTAGAATAACCGATATTTACCTTCTAATTTGCCGAAAATACGACGTGAATAAAATCTATAGGTATACGCGTTCCAAAAATACGATCGAAATGTCGAATTAGTGAACAAAGCGAAGTTAACAATAAATATTTGAAGTAGATACGAGGCGATCAGTTTCTGGTTCCTGCGAGGCGGAAAATGTAATTTCTGCAGAGTTGCGCGCGCTTTACGAACTAACGGAGAATACAAAACAAGCGAGAGAGGGGTTAGAAAGAGACACACACGAGAATCGCGATAGCACTACTTTTCGAATTTACAAACTAGGCAATAATAACATTGGGTTTTCAATGGTTTTTTCTATGCCCTCTTCCAAATTATTTAAGTAAAAAGCCAAAACTATTTATTTTATGCTCAAGAATGTATTCATAAGAACAATAAATTATATTTATATAAAAACATCAGTTGTTCACGTCAAGTTACAAACGACCCAAAAAAAAATTTAAATAAAATACCCTTAAAGACACACCCTTATACCCGTTTTTTTTAACTCGTAAGACCAAAAAATGTTGCGTTGGGTTCAAAGATTATATTTATAACTATAAGTGCTCAAACTGACTCACCTGATGCCTCTTGTAGCCGAAACACGGAGTGTACTCACAAAAGTAGTCACAATAATTATTTGCGTTCAGCGTAGCGGTAGTGTTGGTTTTTACCTATATCATTAGACTGGTTTAAATACTCCGTTTTGACAAAGACGATATGGCGATACATTTAAAACAGAGCCGGCTTTGCATAATTTCACTAAAAGGTATTGAGAAGGCTATTTTAGCCGCAACAAATACTGATACCTCATAACCAATTAAATTGAAATACATAACACTTTCCATGCAGCTACCGGTAATAAACAATACTTATATTAATAAAAAATATAAGAATACAACACAACTCAACAAATCACAGCCCTAAGCAATATTTGAACTGGCCCAAAGACGTATTGAAATTATCAAAATTAAAGCTATTCAAAAAGCACATATATCTATTTATAGGACTCATAGCACCATATGTTGTTCTATGAAAGAGCAAATGAAAGGTAACTTGATGGCGAAGACCCTGACAAGGAATGCTAATCCCCATACGACTCAAAAGATCCGCACAATCAACCTGCCCATTTAGGAGTTTAAATATAAATATAGCCCCCAACATATCTCTACGATTACCAAGAGGAGCTAGTGACTTTTTTTTTCAATTTCAGAATAATTATATGGTCTAATATTCTATGGTATTAAATTTATCTTCGCGTTTAGACAAACGGATCCACTTCCGTATAATTTTTTTGTCTTTTGGAAAGGTAAAAAAGCTGACATCGTGTGCAAAGCCTTTCACGTGATTGTCTGAATCACAACCATACACTACACATCTTATTTTGACTAATTTTTGCTAATTTTCAACAATAAAAATGTAAAATTAACCGACATAAACATATCCAATAATGTAACTGCAAACTAATTCAAGGCGTTTACTCTCGGCGTGACGTCAGAGCCAGCATGTGCGAAATCATATCTTCTATTTCATTGTATCATGGTTCAAGTACATGCGTTTGTAATCAAAGGTAATGTTCCTTTTTGTTTCATTATAAGTTATAATGTTTCTAAATCACACAATGGCTATCTCAGTAGATTTAAATGAAAGTATTTATAATAATCTAGAAAACATAAATAAATCGAATATCTAATTCTTAACTTTTTTATAACGTATGATCTATACCATTACTATTTTAGTATTTCATAGTGACCCATTCTTATACTAATATTTATATCTGATTTATCCATTATAATATATATATATATATATATATATATATATATATATATATATATATATATGTTCGGAAAGGTTTCGGCGGTTAGAATTATGAACAAACGAACTAGGTTCACGGGTTGAACCGCGTTGGAAATTTGAAATTTCTCGACGTTTCGGCTTCCACTTTGAAGCCATTATCAAGAGGGGGGGTAGGTTTTTCGTTCATTAATCTAGGAAGTGATCCGATTCCGTAGTCTCAATCTGCCTACTCTACGCAACGAATCACCCCCTTCGGCTAATTCCAAGGCCTCAATCTGCCTACTCCTTGGAATTTCACCGAAAAAGGACATAACAATAAAATAAATAAATAAATAAAATAAAATAAAATAAAATAAAAATAATAATAATAAAAATTGATTACCAGTTAAATCACCGTAGAACACTAGAACACCATAGAAATATTTGTGAGGATGCAGCAATTGGCTTGGAAATTAAACTCTTATTTTAATTTAGTGAAAGCTTTCGTAATAGTTTTATTACTTCGTCAGTCACGCTAAAATACAATGTATAACTAAATATGAAAAATCAAAAAATAGGTACTTATATTAAACGAGTATAAAATATAAATTAAAATCCAGAAAAAACAGTGTAAAAATATTGGTATATGCCTGAGACTTTTCAAAACTGTTGTCAATATGAAGTTGACAAATGAATGATTTAACGGAAATGTTCGTAAAAATTATTGTAAAATGTTGAACTAAGATATTGTTGAAAAGTTATTATTAGATCTGTGATTCTTTTTATTTAATTTTGTTTCAATGTCCAGAATATTAGAGTAAATAATGTTTAAATTTTGAAAATCACTTTTTTTGTTCAATCTATTTGGTTCATTTCATTTCATTATATTTTGGTTAAAATAGAAATGTTATTGAAATCTATGGAATGTCCTGTTAAATTAACGTGCTGTGACAAAGCACAAGCATTCGGTCTTATGTGAAGTAATTCGTGATTTTAAATTTCTTGAGGTCTCACCAACATATTTTTTATCACATTCTTGACAACTGATTTTATAGACAACTTCAGTCTGATCAAGTATAGGTGTTTTATCTTTTAATTTTGTGAATAGTGATTTAACAGTCTTAATAGGTTTATTAGCCAGAACCATGTTTTTTTCTTCTTTTAATACATTCTTTTATGTATGGGAATGAACGAAATTTTTTAATGATATTTTCTTGAGAGTTTCCATTATCATTTATAATATTATTTGTTGAAAATATTAATTTACGAAGTAGTCGTTTTGGGTAGGAATTTTCAATGAGTAAATTAAATAATTTCTTGAAATTTTTAATTTTTACAGTTGCATGACATATTTTGTCTATTTTATTTTTCATCCCAAGTACTAAATTAATTTTGGTTTTTTCCGGATGATAGGAGAAATAGTTCATATATCTACCAGAACTTGTAGGTTTAATATACCAGTCTAATATAATTCTATTTTCTGGTGTTCTAATGAGCTTTGTATCTAAAAATGGAACACTTCTTTCAGTTTCGGTTTCAATTGTAAATTGAATATATCTGTTATAATTATTAAAAGAATCAGGAATCTCACTTTCTTTACCTTCGGGTATCGCACAAATAATATCGTTCACATATTTAAAAAAAAAAGGAATTTCGAAAGGTAATTTCGGTACACAATAATTTAGTAAGTCATCCATAACATATTGAGCAAGAATAGGTGATATTTTTGATCCCATGGGATTTCCGAAAATCTGTTTATAAAATTTTCCATTGAGTGAGAAAAAAGTATTGTTAAAAATGAATTTAATCATCTTAATGAAATTATCTTTATCCAGAGAACAATGATCTTTGATAGAATTCCAATTATTGATGATACTATTGATAACTGATTCCTCAGAGATGTTTGTGAAAAGTGAAACGACATCAAGACTTATAATAACGTAGTTTGATGGTAATTGAAAATCGTTAATTATTTCTGAAAATTTGAAAGAATCTTCAATATAATATTCATTATCTACGTTATATGCTTTGGTAAGTATATCTGTCAGGAAAGAAGTTAATTTATCAGTAGGTGCATCAATAGATGCGATAATAGGTCTTAGTGATAATATTGGTTTGTGAATTTTAGGTAAACCATAGAATTTTGGACACATAGAGTTATAAATTATTAGTGATTTACTAACATTTTCGTCAATATATTTATATTTTTTCAATTGACTAACTAATTTATTAGCTCTTTGTTGTGTTCCTGATGTTGGATCTCTGGGAATTCTTTTGTAATAGATTTCATTATCAACACTATTTTCGGCTAATTCAATATACAGTGCTATTCAAAAGTCTCCTCCCCCCCTCGTATATTTTGAACGGCTACACTTACATTAATAAAATTTGGAGGGTGAAAAAAAAGTGTTGTAAACTTCTCTACGAATGGTAACAGGTGACGTAATAGTAATAGATGACGTCACAGTGCCACTCTGGCCAATAATTTTAAATAGGACCTTATGGCAAGTGATATCTCGTTTGAAAGGCATTGACATTGGCTACATAGCCATATTAATTTTGTTTGGGTTTAAACTAATTTTGATGGATGAATTAAATAAATATCAAAATTAATATTTCACATTTAAATATTGAAGATTTTTCAGTCCGCCTCTGGTTAGTTGTCAAAAATATTGACGTTTTTAATTGAATAGTATTTGTTGCTTTGCAAAGTTTTTCTAAATAGCTTATATATTTAATTTTATTATTGTTTAACGAGACGTTTAAGAGTTTACATAGGCAAAATGGTACGTACTCAAGCCGACAAAGTAGCAGCTATCTTAATAATTGGTGAATCTAGAAAGAATCTCCATGAAGCGGAACGTTTATTTAATGAGAGATACCCAGATCGCCATATCTCGAGAACTTATTTGAGGGAGCTTCTTCGCAAGTTTGAAGCAACAGGTAGTGTTCAAGATGCCAAACGATCTGTTCGACCAACATTTAGTGATGATAAAAAAATTGATATAGTTGCTGAAAGGGTAGTAAACCTTACTTCCTCTTCAACTAAAGTTGCGTCTATCTGTGAAGTAAGTAAAAGTCCAGTACAGAGAGTGTTGGCTAAAATAAAATTAGTCAAAACCCACATTTCACAAAACCAACTTGTTTAAGTGACGAAAGTACTTTTTGCCTCAATGGAAATGTGAATACACAAAATGTAAGGTATTGGACTGACACAAATCCTCACACCTTTCGTGAACAACATACCCAATTTCCAGTCAATGTTTGGGCAGGTATTTTGGGAAACCACATAGTTGGTCCTGTTTTCCTAAATTCAAATTTAAGCGGTGAAGTGTATCTGGAGATTTTACAAAATGCAATTGAGCCGTTAATTCTTGAAATTCTGGAAGATAATCAAGATGAATTCGGCCATCTGGAAATAACATTTCAACAAGATGGTGCTCCTGCACATTATTATGGTGCAGTAAGACGTTACCTGGATGAAGAATATCGAGGAAGATGGATCGGCCGGCGAGGTCCTATAGAATGGCCACCTCGGTCACCAGATCTGATATCATTAGATTTTTTTCTATGGGGGTACTTGAAATCCAAGGTTTATACTACGGCACCAGATAGCATTGGTGTTTTTAAAGAAAGAATTACTGAAGGATGCAATGCTATTTCAGCTGACACATTCGAACGAGTACAAGAGTTTACTAATAAGATGTATCGCTGTCAGGAAGTAAACGGAGCACATTTCGAACACTTGTTATAAGAATCCATTGTTGATATTTGATTAATTAAATATAAAAAAATAATTTCAATAATTTTGGTATTTATTTAATTTATCCGTCAAAATTAATTTAAACCCAAACAAAATTAATATGACTATGTAGCCAATGTCAATGCCTTTCAAACGAGATATCACTTGCCATAAGGTCCTATTTGAAATTATTGGCCAGAGTGGCACTGTGACGTCATCTATTACTATTACGTCACCTGTTACCATTCGTAGAGAAGTTTACAACACTTTATTTTCATCCTCCAAATTTTATTAATGTAAGTGTAGCCATTCAAAAGGTACGAGGGGGAGAGGGGACTTTTGAATAGCACTGTATTTATCTCTATCGATAGCTACTGTGATGTTACCTTTATCTGATCTCGTTATGTAAATTTCAGGATGTTCTTTGAGGAAAATTTTTGTTTTATCAAACCATGAATTAAATTCGGAATATTATGAATGATAATGAAAACTCTCAAGAAAATATCATTAAAAAATTTCGTTCATTCCCATACATAAAAGAACTCACTCCCAAAATTAACAATGTATTAAAAGAAGAAAAGAACATAGTTCCGGCTAATAAACCTATTAAGACTGTTAATTCACTATTGACAAAATTAAAAGATAAAACACCTATACTTGATCAGACTGGAGTTGTCTATAAAATCAGTTGTCAAGAATGTGATAAAAAATATGTTCGTGAAATCTCAAGAAATTTAAAATCACGAATTACTTCACATAAGAGCGATATTCTTTTAAGACCGAATGCTTGTGCTTTGTCACAGCACGTGAATTTAACAGGACATTCCATAGATTTTAATAACATTTCTATTTTAACCAAAGAAAATAATTTGTTTAAAAGATGGTTTTTAGAAATGGTTTATATAAAAAATGAACCAAATAGATTGAACAAAAGAAGTGATTTTCAAAATTTAAACATTATTTACTCTAATATTCTGGACATTGAAACAAAATTAAATAAAAAGAATCACAGATCTAATTATAATTTTTCAACAATATCTTAGTTCAACCTTTTACAATAATTTTTACGAACATTTCTGTTATATCATTCGTTTGTCAACTTCATATTGACAAGAATTTTGAAAAGTCTCAAGCATATATCAATATTTTTACACTGTTTTTTTCTGGATTTTAATTTATATTTTATACTCGCTTAATGTAAGTACCTATTTTTTGATTTTTCATATTTAGTTATGTATTTTATATATATATATATATATATATATATATATATATATATATATATATACATATATATATATATATATATATATATATGTATATATGTATATATATAAAATACATAACTAAATATGAAAAATCCAAAAATATATATATTGAACCACCTGATGCAGCTGTGTTAAGTGAAGAAGATTCTGGAGAGTAAGACGTGGGTGGATTTATCGACAACTTATCTGGTCGACAGTTACGTGCTGGAGCAGAAGTTGTTTTAGGGAATAATATTCATATTAACTGTCTCGACCCTTACTTGGTGGAATCTACTCATATTAGTGTTTTAAATGAAACTCACGGTTCCTAATTAATTCCACAATATAATAAACACAAAACTAGAAGTGCTGCATATTTGTGAAAAGAAACAAGAACTGGATTTCCTTGAAGAATTAGAAGACATTTAAGAAACCCACAATATGAAGTTGTCAATGGACAGTTAAATCTAGGGAGGTCTCCACTAATAAACTGTCTTCTTAAGTGATAATTGTAAAGATCAGCAGATATAGTTTTCCTGGTTTTCTATATCATTGCACAGTTATACTGACCTTAATTGGAAAAATGATATCCAGGATATCACCATAGGGCTAATAATATCTAAGCTTCAATATTTGTAATATCACATCTTCTTCTTTTTTCTATTAACATATATTAAGTCAATCACTAGTTAGGTCACTTCTTGGTCTAGCCAAAAATAACTACTAAACATCAGGTAGGCACCAAATGAAATGTAACTTCTGTCATTCTGACGATGATATTGATTTATCGAAATAATTGTCAATTTTTCAGAATTTTCAACAATTTTTATTATATTGTGGAATTAATTAGAAACCGTGAGTTTCATTTAAAACACTAATATTCATATTCCTAATTCTATGCCAGGGCCGTCTTCAGCACCTGAAAAAGCAATTATGAATAGAGGTAAAAGGGAAGAAAAATAAAATAGAAAGAAAACTTGAATGGATTGAAGGTGACTTACAGGAAGGGCCACTATTTTAAACTTTTGCCACGAATCCATATATTAAATACTAAGATTCTTCTCCAGTTGATCTATTTGAGTTGTTTATGGATGCAGATATTATCGAACTTATTAAAGAGGCTATAATGAGCTGCCAGGTGAAGGATTCTATTGGGACGTGAATTCAGACATGAGGAATGACATGGTTCACAACTTTTTGCGCCGGGATAGATTTCTACAAATATCTAGGTTCATTCACTTTGCCGACAACAATAACCCAGATTTAACAGACAAAATATGGAAAATGCGTCCCTTGATGGACAAAGTGAAAAATAAATTTGTTAAATTATTCGAACCCGAAGAGCAGCTTTGCTACGACGAGTCTATGGTGAAGTACTTCGGGAAACACTCTTGCAAGCAGTTCATACGTAACAAACCCGTACGTTTCGGCTATAAGATATGGTCGTTGAACAGCCCTTCAGGATATTTAATAAGTTTTGAAATGTACCAGGGCAATAATCCAAGACGTTCATCAACGTATGAAAAATAATTTGGAAAATCAACTGCTCAATTAGTTACGATGCTAGATGAGCTTTTTCAAAATAAAGGTCACCTACCATACAAATTATATTTTGATAATCTGTTTACAAGTCTAAATTTATTAAAACAGCTCAAGGAAATTATTTGTCAAAGCACTGGTACACTAAATGAAGTACGAGCTCCTAAATGTCTGCCACTCATGAATAAAAAATTGATGGGAAAAGAAGCAAGAGGTACCTACCAATTTCTTCTTGACAAAGACGATGGGATAATAGTTGTTGGGTCGATAATGGAGTAGTAACTGTGGCTTCCACGTGTTTTGGGGTTAAACCGATCGGATTTGTACGCCGTTATAGCCAGGCCGCGAAGGAAAATATCCAGGTAGAACGTCCACACCTCATATCCAAATATAATTCTAATATGGTAGGAACGAACCTCGGATGAGAATGTTTCGAAGTATCGCATATCAGTGAGGGGTAAAAAATGGTGGTGGTGTCTTTTTACATGGGCAGTTGATGTTAGTATACAAAACGCCTGGCAGATCCATAATAAAAGTGGTGGAAATATGACGCAACTTCGACTTTAGAACAGAAATTGTCAAACAATATTCAGTAAATGCTAGGGTTAAGCCCAAAGGAGCAGGAACACCCTCAACGTCTTTGACTACCGTTACGCTTAGCAGAGTTTCAGACAACGTTAGGTATGATGATAAAGGCCATTTATGTTTGCGCATTCCAGATAATAAGAGACGACGTTGTGCAGGAGAAGGTTGTGTGTCGGTTGGGAGAACAATGTGCTGCAAATGCGATGTGGGGTTATGTATCGACTGTTTCGATATTTTCCACAAAAAATAATGAATTTAGAGTAAAATCATGAATTTTAATATTTTTTTATATTTCTGCTTCTCACATCATTTTTTTCTAATAAATCAAACTTGAAAAAAATATTTTCATTTAATCAATTGCTAATGATATAGTTTACACAATAAAAATTATAATAATGAAAAAAATTAATTCAGGCGTTAATGGGTTAATGTCTAATGGATTAAACACAAATTTCAATTCACCCATAAAACTGTTTTAAATTAAACAAAATGTTTCTAGATAATTCCACAATATATTGATAAAATGTATAAAATTGCAAGAAATTTGACAATTGTTTCGATACTAAATATCATCGTCAGAATGACAGAACTTACATTTCATTTGATGCCTACCTGATGTTTAATAATTATTATTGTATAAACCAAGAACCTTATAATTGACTTAATAGATATTAATAGAAAAAAGAAGAATATATGATATTACAAACATCAAAGCTTAGATATTATTAGCCCTATGTGGATATCCTGGATATATTTTTCCAATTTAAGATCAGTATAACTAAGCAATGATATAGAAAACCAGGAAAATATATCTACTGATGTTTACAAT
This sequence comes from Galeruca laticollis, assembly GCA_963921935.1. Classification (NCBI taxonomy): domain Eukaryota; kingdom Metazoa; phylum Arthropoda; class Insecta; order Coleoptera; family Chrysomelidae; genus Galeruca; species Galeruca laticollis. The sequence goes on from OY998175.1 coordinate 247,856,293, forward strand.
TACCACTTAAGAAGACAGTTTAAAAGTTGAGAACTCCCTAGATTTATCTGTTCATTGACGACTTCATATTGTGGGTTTCTTAAGTGGCTTCTAATTTTCAATTCTTCAAGGAAATTCAGTTCTTATTTCTTATCACAAATATGTAATACTTCTAGTTCTGTATTCGGTGTCAATGATTGATTGGTGTCAAGTAGATGTTTTACGTAGTAGGATTTATCTGGTTGTTTTAATGTGTATGCTCGTAAGTGTTCACCGTATCGGATTTTAAAATACTAAGGGTTTGAGCCAAATAGACAGCATTACATTCTGGACATTTGAGTTGATATATACCAGACCAACCTTATCAGATCTTTCGAGTAGACATAAGAGATACGGTCAGATCCTGCAAAATAAATTTCACCGACCAATAACCCGTAACGGTCCAGGTCAGGCGGAAATACACCTGAGAGCTAACACGAACAGAAATAGAAAAGGCCAAAAACCCAAAGGGCAACTTTCATAGAGGCAGTCGTTTTGGTAAAAGTAGCGGCAGTTCATACAGCATTTCCGGAAAACAAGATGGATATGGGTGAGCTTAAAGCAGTCCAACAATTAATTATGGCCGCATATGAGGCAACTGGAGAGGGAACACTACAGGCCCCTTCTGTAAGCGCACACATAGACCAGGTTTTCTGGAGTTAACGTGTTGCGTACGACACACGCGTGTTATATTTGGTAACCCCGTATATGGTTCAACACTGTAGATGCTGACAACGGACTTTATTAATTGTTTATTGTTGAATTATTATTGTACATATTTTTATTGCTGATATAGATAGTTTTGCTAGTTAATAAATTCATTTTACATATTCAGTCTGATGTTAACTGTTAAATAATAAAGATCGTAATAATAAAATAATATTGTTTATTTGAATTTTTGAAAGTAGTTGTAATAAAGTAATAAAATTGTTTTTTAAAAATAAGTTCTCGATACGGAGACTTATAAGTGGCGCAGTCAGTAGGATTTTCGTAGGAAATCCATCGTGGACAATCCGTGAGTGTCAACTCTTTGACGAAAATCGAAACCAAACCAGTTCCAGTGGAATCCATCGTGGAAGCCAGGGGCACATCTTGAAGAAACCGTTGCTAGATACAGATAACGGATGTGGTAAGAATTTATTTCATGTCAGACTCCTCTTCACCTATAGAATCCTTAAGTGAAATCGATAGCTCTGAAGAGTTCGATAACTTCGATAATTATTTTTCAAATTCAAACTTCATAGATAATAGTATAATTAATAGTTTAAGCAATTTAACAATCGATATGCCGGTGCCAACTTTAGATATTAAAACTTTGTCAATTATTCCAAATTTTGATGGAAATGCAACTAAGTTACATAGATTTATAAGTGTTACCGAATCAATTCTAACTCATTATTTTGATAGAGAAAATTTACATAATTTCCAAAATATTCTTCTACTAAATGGTATTCTTAATAAATTAGAAGGTAGAGCGGAAGAAGTGGTAGCTATAAGTGGTTCAAATAGTAATTGGTTAGATATAAAAAACACATTAATTTCAAACTTTGGGGATCAAAGAGATGAAAATTGTTTAAATCAGGACTTAGTAAATATGAGACAAAAAACCAATGAAACTACTTATCAATTTCACGAGAGAATTTTGCAGTTACTTAACACTATTTGTAATTATATTGATTTACATAGTCAAGGACTTGAAAGGGACTCAAAAAGATCATTCTTCACTAAACAAAGTTTAAAAACATTTCTAGCAGGTTTAAAGGAACCGCTAGGTCCTATAATTCGAGCTATGAGACCTAATAGTCTAGAACAAGCTATACAATTTATAAGAGAGGAAGATAATATTAATTATATTCAGAAAGGCCAACATTTTTCTAATAACATAAATTCTAATAATAGTGTGAGAAAATCTAATAATAATTCAAGGTATCATAATTCAATGCCTCAAAATTATAGACAAAATTATTGGGAGTATCCTAACCAACCTCCTATAAGAAACCCATCATATCAACAACCCTCAACGTCCCAACAATTTCCCAGAGGACCCATTCAAATACAACAGCATACAAATCCTCCTCATTCTCCTAAATATCCAAATAATAATCAAGTTTTTAGAAACCCCCAGAATGTATGGAAACCAAACCCGCAATACAAACCAAATCTCCCTACCCCTATGAGTACTTCGACTAGACAAACTTCAAATCATTTCAGATATCAAAACCATAATCATAACCGTAACCAAAAACCAAATTATATTGCCGAAGAAATATTTAATAGTAATACTTCAGATAATACTAGGGATGAAAGCGAAATAGCTCATTCTTCTAATCAAAATTACGAATACTATAGTGACGAAGTAGATGAAAATTATTCAGAAAATGGAAATTTTCAATTGGTTCACGAAATGGACGAAATGACATAATTGAATTAAATATTTCTACAAATAAACCAGAATTACCTTTTCTTAAAATTTCAAATCCTCCTCTAAAATTATTATTAGATACTGGTGCTACAAAATCATTTTTACGACCAGAAATTGCGGAAAAATATTATAAAGAAAAAATTTTCTTGGAACCTTTTACTGTTACAGCAGTGTATCAGTCGTCAACTCATCAACACTGTGCTAAAATACCTTTATTTTCAGAGTTTAAACAAAGTGGTAATATAAAATTTCATTTATTTGATTTCAATGAATATTTTGATGGTTTAATAGGGTCAGATGATTTAAAATTACTTAACGCCAAAGTTGATTTTGAAAAATCAAGTGTAGACACTCCATTTGCTTCTATACCTATAAATTATTTTTCAAGTAACCGTAAATGTAGCTTTAAGACAAAAATAGAACCATATAGTAGAATTCTAGTTAATATTCCTGTATCGACATATAATGGTGATATTTTAATACCAAAGCAAAATATAAAAAATTGTGAAATTCCTTCTATTCTCACAACTGCAAAAAACGGATATGCAATTGTAGAAATTTTTAATAAAACGAGCGAAGACATTATTTTTAATTTAATAGAACCTATGAAATCAGCTGCTTTTGATAAAAATTGTTATGAGTTATTTCACGCAGATGTTAGAGACAGTGGTTACACTGAGAAACCTGACATCGAAGCACTTTTAAGAACCGATCATTTAAATTCGGAAGAAAGAAATCATATTTTGAAACTTTGCCGTAAATATAATGATATATTTTATAGAGAAGGAGAACCTTTAACTTTCACTAATCAAATTAAACATAGTATAAAAACTAAAGACGAACTTCCAATTTATTCAAAATCTTATAGATACCCTTTTGCACATAAACAAGAAATTCAACGTCAAATTAAATCTATGTTAGATCAAGGTATTATAAGGCCAAGTACAAGTGCCTGGTCTTCGAATATTTGGGTTGTCCCAAAAAAACCAGATGCGTCAGGGAAGAAAAAATATAGAATTGTAGTAGATTTTCGTAAGTTAAATGAAAAAACTGTAGATGATAGATACCCTATTCCTTTAATAAGTGACGTAATGGATAAACTAGGTAAATGTAATTATTTCAGTACTTTAGATTTAGCTAGCGGATTTCATCAAATAGAGATGAGTCCCGAAGATATACCAAAAACAGCTTTTAGAGTTGAAAACGGTCATTACGAATATTGTCGCATGCCAATGGGTTTAAAAAATTCACCCGCAACTTTCCAAATGGTTATGGATAATATTCTCAGAGAATTACAGAACGAAATTTGTTTAGTGTATCTCGATGACATAATAATATTTTCGACTTCATTACAGGAGCACGTAACTAATCTTGATAAAGTTTTTAAACGATTAAGAGAAACAAATTTTAAATTACAATTAGATAAGTGTGAATTTTTGAAAAAAGAAGTTGCTTATTTAGGTCATATAGTAACACCGGAAGGAGTTAAACCCAACCCGGATAAAATTTCAGCTATAAAAAATTATCCAATTCCAAGGACTACCAGAGAAATAAAATCATTTTTAGGTTTGATTGGATATTATAGAAAATTTATTAAAGATTTCGCAAAAATTACTAAACCTCTTACTAAATGTTTAAAAAAGGATGCAAAAATTATACATGATGCTGAATTTAAAATGTTGCTTTGAAACTTGTAAAAATCTTTTAGAAAACGAACCAATTTTACAGTATCCGGATTTTAATAAAGATTTCATTTTAACTACAGATGCTAGTAATATTGCTCTGGGTGCAATATTATCGCAGGGCACAGTTGGGAGAGATAGGCCCGTATCTTATGCTTCTAGGACTCTTAATGAGTCAGAACAAAATTATAGTACAATAGAAAAAGAATTGTTAGCTATTGTGTGGGCTACATAGTATTTTAGACCCTACTTATACGGTAGAAAGTTTAAAATTATTACTGATCATAAACCGTTGAAGTGGCTTATGAATTTGAAGGAGCCAAACTCTAGGTTAGTGAGGTGGCGCCTCAAGCTGGAGGAATTCGATTATGAGATTGAATATAAACGTGGAGTAGCAAACAGCAATGCTGATGCTCTTTCAAGGGTAGAAATCAATTCCAAAGAAATATTCGAATATATGGAAAATTTTAATAAAGCTCTTTCAGAGGATCCACGAGATAATGATGAAAATGAGTCTTTAATAGTAAACTTGGATGATAATAATGACGACAGGGAAGGAACAGACGATCTCACTGTTCATACCAGTAGAGAAGAGCCAATTTTAGGAATGACAATTACGGAAAAATGTGTAAATTCTTATGACCACCAAATCATAATAGATTTTGTTTTACATTCGGCAGTTAAACCTAAAATAGAACAAATTTTCAAATCAAAAAAACGATTACATGTTCAAATTGTATTAAATAATTTACAACAAGACATTATAAATTTATTTAAAAACTATGTAGATCCAAAATACACTTATGGTATATATTTCTTGAAAGAAGGACCCATATCACGTATGTTAGAGATATTAAGAGAAACGTTCAAAAATTCGGCTTATAAGTTAATACATTGTAAGTTAAAATTGACAGATATAGATGAAAAAGACGAACAGCATGAGATTATTCGACACACTCATGAAGGTGAAACTAATCACCGTGGCATAATAGAGACAGAGACAAGAATAAAAAGAACTTATCATTGGCCTAGTATGAAAAATTATGTAACAGATTTTATTAACAAATGTGAAATATGTCAAACTAATAAATATGATCGTAATCCTCCTAGACAAAAATTAATGATCACTCCGACGGCATCCAAACCGTTTGAAATTATTTATATTGATTGTTTTTCAGCACAAAATCAAAAATTTTTAACATTAATAGACAGTTTTTCTAAATATGGGCAAGCTTATCCAATTATGTCTTTAACAGGAGTAGAAATTATTAAAGCATTATTAATTTTTATGACTCATCATGGTAAACCGACATTAGTAATTATGGATAATGGTAAAGAACTCAAAAATTCATTGTTACAAGAATTTTTTGATGTGCATAAAATTAAAAGTCATTATGTTTCTTCCAACAGTTCTCAATCGAAAGGTGCTATAGAACGTTTTCATTCCACAATAATCGAACATTTAAGAGTTATTAGAGCAAAAAATAAAGATAAAATTAATATATTAATGGATATGCCTTATGCAATTTTAGGTTACAATAATTCAATTCACTCTGTAACTAAACAGAAACCTATAGATATTATAAATGGACATTTCGATTCGGAAGAAATTTTCGATATAGATATTGACAAAAAATTAATTAATAATTATATACACGAACATCGCGAGACAACCGCAGAACTTTATAAAAAACTGAATGAACGACTTATAACAGAAAAAGAAAAAACAATAAATTACCATAATAAAGACAGGCACGAACCTTTAGAATACGAAGCTGATACAGACGTTTATCGAAAAAATACAACACTTATTAGAAATAAATTGAATCCAAAATTTAATAAAGATAAAATCAAAGAAAATAAAAACACTACGGTAACAACAACGAGAAATGCAATTTTACACAAACAAAATTTAAGACGACCAAAAACTAACACGACAAAACTTTTACAGGATGCCACTAATCCTTATGATCCTGGTCCTACAACCAGTAAAACCCCAGGAAATTCAAATGATGAACCTGAACAATAATCCTGGAATACTTCCTTATTTATTAGGTACCGCTAAAGTTAAATCTAGTATTCATACATTTCTTCATTATTATGATCTTTTACCAATTAGAAATAAAATTCAAATTTTAAAATTAGCTTTCAAAAATGTAACAGAGGCTATTCAAATTGGCCTTAGTTATCCATATCATATAGAATTAGAAAATTTTATTAAAGGTGTTTCTTATCAATTAAATAGTGCAGAAAATTAATTAAATTCTTTAATGCCTTCTATTAGGGTCAAACGAGGTCTTTTCAACGGACTTGGCAATGTAATAAAAGTCATTTCCGGGAACTTAGACGCTGATGATGCATTACGATATGATGAAGCGATTTCAACACTACAAAATTCTCAACAGGAAATTGTAAACAATCTAAATCAGCAAATCTCACTTACAAGTGATATAATTCAAAACTTTAATGAAATAATGAACTTAATAAAACATAATCAGGATATCATTTTTTCAGGAATAGAAAAAATCAGAAACTCGCTTAATACGTTTATTTTTGAATTTGATGATCACTTACAAACGCGAAATATTTTAGATCAGTTAAATCTGAATATAAATATAATTTTACAAATATTAGGGAAAATAGAAAATGCTATAGCGTTTGCACGCATTGGTATACTTCATACAAGTATAATTAAAATTGAAGAAATGGTTTTAAAATTTCATACAGTAGATGAAATACTTTTTCAAAATTTAGAAAATGACACTTATAAATATTATGGAGTATTAGATGTAAAATCATATTACTCAGGCACAAAGATTATTTTTGTTATTCACTTTCCTATAGTATTACCTGATATATATTCTTATTATCACCTTTATTCCATACCTACCCCAAATTCTACTACGATTATCCCTCGTAATACCTATCTGATAATGAATGACGATTTCTACCAATACATCCAACAACCCTGCATCAAGCTAGAAACCAGCCACTACTGTCCAGATGGAAGAATGTCCAGGGGAGTGGAGAGCGAAGATTGCGTATTCGAATTACTACAGTTACAGCATCCCAAACCCAAGAGTTGCCAAAGAACCCCAATCAAAATTTCAAGAAATCTAGTTCAACAAATTGATGACGCTCACTACATTGCTATTTTCATTAATCGAACCAAAATAGAAACACGATGTGGAAGAAATGACTTCACATTCCTAAAAGGAAATTTTCTCATCAATGTACCTTATAAATGTGAATTTATTTTAGAAAACGAAAATTTTATAAATGAAAAATTTATAACGAAAGGTCAACCTCTATTGCTGCCTCAAGTTACCATAGATTATTCAAGAAAAGAAGAGGAACTACCCGAAATACATTTAGAAAATATACCACTAGATGACATCCATTCACTTCAAGAAAAACGAAAACAAATTAAATCAATGGTCTTGAAACATCTCAACGTAAACCCAGTTTCACCCTGGAATATAATGGCGTATATTATAATAGCCATTTTAATATGTATCTACGTCGCAACAAAAATTAGAAAACTTTATGAATTAACCACAGAAGCTTCCATAGAAGAGGTAGAAGATGAAACAGTCCATCCTGAGCCACAACCAAGGGCATTTTTCACTCCTTGAAATATGCCAAACTCTAAGGGCGGAGGTGTTATATTTGGTAACCCCGTATATGGTTCAACACTGTAGATGCTGACAACGGACTTTATTAATTGTTTATTGTTGAATTATTATTGTACATATTTTTATTGCTGATATAGATAGTTTTGCTAGTTAATAAATTCATTTTACATATTCAGTCTGATGTTAACTGTTAAATAATAAAGATCGTAATAATAAAATAATATTGTTTATTTGAATTTTTGAAAGTAGTTGTAATAAAGTAATAAAATTGTTTTTTAAAAATAAGTTCTCGATACGGAGACTTATAAGTCGCGTAAGTTAGGCGAAATACATCATCCCGAATTTAAATCCTGGTGAAAATGCATCCCTTACGGCACTAGAATTCGAGGAGATACCCGAAGCCCTTTGTATGCGTCGTTTTCGTACCAGATGAAGAATGAGAACGGCTTGAGCACAAAAGGATCCTTAACGGGTTAAGGATGAGTAACCATGGGCTCTGAACCGTCTGAGGAAGTAAACTCTCTGACACATGTTAGAAGACTGGAGCAAGAAGGTATTGATGTGGCCATCATGCAGGAAACATGGAGGATAGGCGAAAAGATTGCTGGCTTGTCAACCAAACAAGGTTCACATAAGACTATAAGGCCAAAAGTGTGTATAATTCACATTAACAGGGTGAATTGTATGCTGATACCGTCACTTTGTACATATAAGGTAAGGTGGGGGAAGAGCAGTTACGGGGCAAGAGCGTAATATACCCGTTAAATTAATATTACTTTTGGAACAGGTGCTGCCATCTATTTTTTTGTGTTCCTGGTACGTCTGCCATTGAACTAAATGATTACAGAGTTGCATAGTTCAGTCTTCTTTATGATGCAGAAGTGAAAGTGTCACATGTGTTTTTCAACTCTCGGAGCAAGCTCAACGACAATAATTGATCCACATATTTCTTGGCAATCCTAAGAGATGAACCTCTGATTTTTGGTTAGTAGACAAATTAGCTCTAGTAGTTCACGTTTAGCTTGATATTTTGTTGTTTTTTTGCCTTGCCAATTTTTTTGGTTATAACTCTCTTGCCCCTTCATTTTTTGAACTCGGGGCTAGTGCGTAGTCAGTCCTGGGGCAAGAGCGATACGCATTACGCTCTTACCCCAACGTTTTGAGTGAAATGTGTTTTTAAATTTTCAGTTTCATCATGGTGAGAAAATATATCCGCAAAAGTAACCGAGACAAAGGATATACCGCAGAGAGCCTTAAAGCTGCGTTGTCAGCAATAGAGTCAGGCCAAATGACGTTATACCGAGCTAAGAAACTGTTCAACATTCCAATAGCGACACTTCATGATCACTTCAAAGGCAGAAGAGGGCAAAAAAGCTCTAGCTATGGCAGGCCCCAAGACGTTCAACAAGAAGAAGAAAAACTAGCAAAAGGTCTTCATGTCATGGAGAAAAGAAGTATTGCAAACAGTGGCTGATTATGTCAAAGAGAACAACATTAAAACGCAGTTTAAAGATGGAGAGCCTGGGGAAGACAGGTTTCCTAATTTTAAGCGTAGGCATAACCTTTCGATTAAAAAACCTCAGACTGTCGAATACGCCAGAAATAAAAATCTTGATCCGTTCTTAATCTACGACTACTTTAACTTACTCGAAAAAACCATACATCAGCTTGGTTTGCAAGAACGCCCTTCACAAATCTGGAACTTGGATGAGAGTAGCTTTTGTACGGATCCGTCAAAAACTAAAATTGTCGGTCAACGGGTAGCGCCATCGACAAGAACCATAAGTGGAACTGGCAAGAAAAATACAACTGTTCTAATGTGCTGCAGCGCGAGCGGTGAAAAAGCTCCTCCGCTTATAATCTTTAAAGGTAAGCATGTTTGGGAATAGTGGACTGCTCCACCGGGTACAGAGTTCCCAAATACTACCTACGCTGCTACATCTAAAGGGTGGATGGAGACAACTGTTTTCAAAAACTATTTTAAAAACAGTTTTCTGAAGAGCATTGGTTCAGAACGACCTGTATTGGTCATTTATGAAGGGCACGCTACCCCTCTTGGAGCGGATGTCATAAATTTGGCAGTGGGAAACGATATAACCATACTTAAGCCTCCACCCCATACCAGCCACAAGACTTGTGCGTATTTAAATCACTCAGGACTCGTTGGGATGCCAAACTCGGTGAATGGTAGAGAAAGAACGTAGGAGCTGCCATATCAAAAAGTATGTTCTCCAAGATGATAGGAGAGATATGGACGGAAACCAAACCCGAAATTCTAGTGAGTGGTTTCACTAAAGCGGGGATATTCCCGTTAAATCGGAATGTTGTGAAGCAAGACTCATTTGATCCAGTAGTTTTTCAACGTTGGAAAAAAAAGATTGTGGCTTGCAGCGATGAACTTGTCGAGTCGACGCAGAGCACATCAGCAAACAATAATGCAGTACCAGATCCCATAGAACCAACGCCAAGCTCGAGCTCGCAAGAGAATGTTTATTTTCCGTCGCAAGAACCAGAGATTCCAGTTGTGACATTCGATGAGCTTTTGTTGAAATTCACGAAACGTGAAAATAACCCTGATTTCAGAAAAAGAAAGCGTGTGTGTTTAGGAGCAGAAGTAATCACAAGAGCTGAAGTTGATACAATATTGAATGAAAAACAATGGAAAAGAGTAAACCAGAAAATAAGACCAGAAAAAATAAGAACGTTACTAAACAAAAGGTATCTGAGAGGAGCTCCGACGATGACAGGTCTTGGCACAGCGATTCAAGCGAAGACAGAATAAGTGAGTTTGAGTGAACGTGATTTGGAAGAGCTCGAAAAAAACGAATCTTCTACTGAGGAACCTGGTTTCCTAGTGGGTGATTTTGTATTGGCAAACTTTGTTGGAAAATAAAGTCTACAAATATGTTTGTTTAATGAAACAACTTATTAATGATGATGAAGCAGAAGTGACAGGCCTAAAAAGGCTCACAAATATAAGTGCCACTTCATTTTAAAGGACAACGATGTATGCAGCATACTGTTGTCCGACATGTTGTTTTAGTTCTTAAACTTACGTTTTGCCCTTTGAATAAACAATTTTCCAGTAAAACAAAATCAACTTCATTCGACTTCCTCCAAAAATATATTTCGTATCTCATTTTTTCACGATAATAACTCAATGTTGAACATGCCGAAAAAATGTGCAAACATATAGGAATTATGCACTAGCCACGCGTTAAATTCCAGGCATTATCAGCAAATATAATGGCGTATTATGCTCTTGCCCCGGACCAGTGGGGCAAGTTCGTAATATGCACGTTAAAAAAATTTTGCATAGAAAAATCGCAAATATTGTTTTTTCGTTGAACATACCTTATCAGTTAATAGTTGAATTATCACAATGATAGGATAAACACGCAAAAACTCATAAATTTAGTAAGAGCGATTTTCATGGTTAGTTAAAATTCAGCTATGGAAATTCCCTTACGCACTTGCCCCACCTTAACTTAACGTTGTTACAAGTCTCCTAACAATATCCATGGAAGAGAGAGATAGGAGATTAGTGGTCGGCTTACTTCCCGGGAGACGAGTCTCTAACTCCACCTCATATAATAAGCGACAAGTTGCACACTGTGTGGGAAAATTATTGTGGCCGATCTTAGGAGGTTATCCTAATGCCTCATATGGTATGGTATATGAGGCAGCACGAACATCAATAAAGGAGGTGAGTCCATTTTAAATGTTTTAGTTATTTCTAATAAAACTACTTTTGTCACTAATGCACCCAAAGAAGTTTTAGACTTAACACTTTGTACAAACAGCGTTAGCGATAGTATAACAAATTGGCATGTGTTTTACGAACTGTAATATTATCTACCTTGATTCCGTGCTATAAAATCTAAGTAACTATTCAGCTGTCACCAGTCTAACAAAATCTACGGTCATCAGATGTAAAGAAGCCTCCTTAAGTGGAATTGTCACCACCTGAAATAAAAAAGGAACCCTACTTTGTCTCCACTCTATATCGATCCCGACCCTCGAGTCACCAGTTTCTGTCTCCAATGAGCGGCTTAGCGTGTAAGGCAAATCCCGTCCGATTTTGAGCTAGGTTCGCCTGGTCTTAAAAACGGTTTTATCTTCCTTTGCCAGGACAGGGTTGTTCTCCCGGTTCTGTCTCACTTCCACGGTTGTTACACTCTCCATAGGGGGAATTACGGGGTAGGGATGATAAATAAAATAAGGTAGAACCACAACGTTGTATAAAAAATATGTAATAAAAAAATAAATTCTCTGAGTATACACGTATATATATAAACCTTAACACAAAAATAAAATCCCGTATGACCCAAATAACTAAAGTTCCCTGGTATAAGCCTACCTATACATCTATCTATAAATTGTGCCTTTTAATCCTACCCCTGTATATCATATAACTATTCCGCAAAAAAACAAAGTTATGACAGAGTTCTCGTTTTTGCGATGGAATGACTAAACTACCCCCTTTATCGGCTTGGCCTTTTCAAAGTGCATGAGAGGCGTATGGTTTATTTTTTTCTGTTTCAAACTTCCTAGTCACCGGTGTCGAGACAATAAATAAAATATTATGTGTAATTACCTTTTAACCGTAATAATGTTTTAGCTTACGTCGGTTTGGTCGCCATTGACCTTGAGAAAATGAAAGTGAAATTTTACTCGTATAAAATTCTGCTCAGATAGGAAACAATAAAATTATTCATCGAAACTGGCGTTACAAATTGCGAAATTCCCAGTAATGAAATCACCTACGATAATTTATGCATTTCACTGGTAATTAAGAAATTTTCGAATCACATCTGAACAAAAGAATGATAACAATTTTCTCTATATTAATTTACTTATCAGCGCAAGTTCGCTGAAACCCACGAAAAATGGAAAATCATACGCTCCGATCTCTGCAAAATTTAATTATACCAGCACACACGGTAAATTATATATTTATCAGGACGAAAAGTTTAACTGAGAATGACCAGACGTGTCCAGTCCCTTTGAAAAATCAGAAAAAAATAAAAAATATATATTTGCTATCGCTACTCCTTATGTACCGCAAATGGAAATATACTCCCAAGTTCAAAATCCAGCGCAAATGATAACGAATAAATGTCTCACTAGTGAAAAAAAAATCATCCCAATCTAAATTTTGTTCAAAAACTTACTGCGTTGGCAAACTTCCTTCGTCTAGCCTGGATACTGCTTGATTTTCGCTATCTTTTTGTCACCACGAGTAGTGCAAATAAACGGTATCGTGCTATGTTAAAAAGAATTTAGCGTAGAGGGTATTTCTACCGTTTGTGTATCGAAACGGGGGACAGTGTTCACCGTCAAGGAATAAACTCAGTATTCCTATTACACCCTGACACAACGGAGAGAACTTTACCTCTCGTACCGCTAACACTAAAAAAAACTAGTACCGTTACCGTGACAAGGGAAGGACTTTTCCCTTCGCGTGTTCAACCGGCACTCCCTCTGTCGCTCTCTGCACACCGTTTTTGCTTTCCCCCCCGACTTCGGTTTGGGTTTTTTTTGTCGAATTGCAAAAACAACTTTTTGTGTTTTGAAGCGTGCTAATTTTCGTTATCGAAATAATTGTATTCAAAACAATTATTTTGCTTTGACCCAGTAAGATGTTTTATTTGTTTTAATCTGTTTTGACTTCGTATTATTTTTTTAAACAAAATATGGGTCGCACTCCAGTTTTTTATTATGATTTAAAATAAAATATGTTTTACCGTGTGTTCTGAAATTTTCTACACTAAATATATCTTTTTGTTATTCGCATTTATTACAGAACCCACATGTTCAGATAACAGACATATAAGATTGGATCTCAAGAGAAACAAACTGGGAAGGATTTCGGGAGTCCTTCAGCAGAAATAATTAAAGGCGTAGAAGCTATAAATGCGGCAGCGAAAGTGGTTGGCGAAGTTATTATGGCTGCATAGCAAGATAACTGCTCAGAAAAAAACAGAAAAGAACATGGGCAATAACGAATTGAAGAAGTTAAGGACCGAAGACCAACATTTGTTTAACAAAGCTAAAACCAATAAAAACTGGGATAACTATAGGTATACTCCCACGAAATACTACAAAGAAATATGTAAAGCCAGAAGGAACTCATGGAGGATATTCTGCGAAGAGATTTCAAATACTCCTGCATCCACAACGTCCTGGCAAAGGATGGTACAACCAAAAAAGAGAAAGGTTTCATGAAGATAGCAGACGGCATTTATATGGAAAGTGAAGAGGAAAATCTGATAGAACTAATGAACACTTTCCGGTCTCATTAAATCTGGACGACATAGGCAGGGATACCAATCGAGACTGAAGGCTGAATTGGCCAAGTGTTCTGCATTTGAAGATAGTCACTGAGATGACTAGACTGGGCAGGATTAGATGGGCTATAAATTTGAACCATTCAACTCCTCTGCGACAGATGGTATCTACCCTATACTATTGAAGATAGGGATAGAGGTGTTACTACAAGACCTATGTGAGATTCTCAAAGCTTGTTTGGCAGGGGGTATCTCGCCAGAAATATTGCGAAAAGCTAAGGTAGGCATAGTATTAGACTTGGCAACTACGTCATATAGACCAATAAGGTTATCTTCCTTTCTACTTTTAACACTAGAAATGCTTCCGAGTAGGTACATTAGAGTTGAGGTACTAAAAACTAACTCGCTCAAATAAGTCGATAGGCGTAGTAGTGGAAATAAAACAAGTGATAGCTTTTCCAGGAATCGTAACAAAGGATGCCACAATTTTTCTGGCGGAAATAATAAGCTAGTATTGGATTGTATGTGTGCTCTAAACACGCTGAGTGACCGTAGTAAAATTACGGTGGCCTAAGGGCAACGAAAAGACTGACGAGATGGTTTTGCAAGCTGCATCAATGTCATTAGTTGGACCGGAGCCCTTCTGAAGGCGAACAAAAGCGACTTTAGGTTATATTGGTGAAATTCACTAAGCCAAAGACAAGCGAAACAGTTTATATTAGAACAATCGCCAAAATTAACGGTAGACCTAATAAGTGAAGACAGGAAAATGGACAAAACTATTGAGGGTGTCTTAACAAGGAGTTGTAAGCTCAATAGGCACCTAAAATTGATGGGGTTGACTGTCGATCAGAGGAAGAATCTGCGGAGCTCATTTTATGTCACTACAACAGTTTAATAAACATGCGGTTCTCGGTACCAGGCATGGGAAATCCACTGGTAAGGAATTGCATGAAATAATCAATATCTAAGCTAACATACTTCATAAGAAGGATAAGGCTGGAGAGGACTACAATAGACCTTGAAAAAGTCGCAATGTAATAGACCACAAGCCACCTCATTCAAATGTATCTATCGTATAATAATTTGGAATATAGCAGGTCCTACCCTCTGTAATTATTTATATTCATTCAAGTTGGTTCAATTTGATTTTTATTAAACTATACGCTTTCTGGAAGTCTAGAATTTAATCTGTTTTTAAATCACTCGATTAATTCTCGACAAACACTTAAAAAATTGTCACTATTGATTTGACATTTTCTTAATTACTTAGATTTATTAATTTAAGCAAAAATATACAACATGTCTGTGATAAATTATTCTGTCAACGAAGTTTTTTAAAGCAACAATATCGATTGAATATATTAGAATCAACTCATCATGTAATGAATATTAATTTCCCCTTAACTATATGGGGTTCAGCATTATGGAAGTTAGTCATTCATAAAAAATTAAAAAATAAGATAATAAATAAACTGTATCGAAAAAATATTACCCGTTCACTTAAGAATTGAGATTAATTATTTGCCAACTTTAGAATTATAATAAGGATTATTTTTATTGGGTATGTGACAATGAATACCAAAATGTACTCTTTTAAATATTTATTTCCCGAACTTTCGAATACTATGTATTCATTTTCAGGAAATAATTAAATGAGATTAGTGCTTCCAAAAATTAATAAACTTGAAAAAACAATATAAAGACATTAAACAGCGTTATTTAATGTTTTAATATTGTTTTTAGAAAGTTTATTAATTTTTGGAAACTGTTTAAAATGATTTGTTATATACATTTATTTTACAACTTCACCTAATCTCATTTAATTATTCCTTGAAACTGAATACATAGTATTCGAAAGCTCGGAAAATAAATATTCAGAAGAGTACACTTTGGTATTTATCGCCACATACCCAATAGAAATAATCCTATATATACAGTGTAACCCACTTAAGATCGCAACACCCAGTTATAGCGTTTAATTGACATTTGATTAACTTAAAATTCTGGTGGTTTAAAAAGGTCGGCAAGAGGACTATTTTTACTTATTAACATTAACACAGTAGCGTACATTTTTAGGTGGCTTCAAAACGTCGATTTTTCAAAAAAAGTTATTAGCGATTTTTTTATTGGATTTTAGTTTACCACTCTGTAAATAGTATCCCTTGAAACCCCTAAATCCAAATTTTCAGTATTGTCACTTCACCGGTGTCTGAGATGTAAGTCGTCAAAAATTGTTTTTTTGATTTTTGAACGGCCCTGTATACACGGTAGTCGACGTTATATGAACTCCACATTTTGGTGTTCAGTAAAAAACAATTAGTTGAATGGTTGCCCTTGTCAATATTTGGTTTTTTGTCAGTAACGTACGTCTATTGGAACTTCAAAATTTCGTGTTTAAAAAAATCCTGTAGGCCAAATAGATTTATTTAGGATTAAATAAATAAACAAAATTTTTATGAAATTTCAACTGCACCAATTTAAAAATAACCTAACACTGAATAAACAAATACGTCGAGCTTGTGCAGAAATCACACCCCAACAGATAAGGAATGCAGTGCAGAACATAAGGAAACGATACGACAAATGTATTGAACTTAATAGAGGTTTGGTAGAAGCCACCTCTATTTGAGTTTATTATTGTTTATTTAGTGTTTGGTTATTTTTAAATTGGTGTAGTTGACATTTCATAAAAATTTTGTTTATTTATTTAATCCTAAATAAATGTATTTGGTCCTATAGGATTTTTTAAACAAGATTTTTGGAGTCCCCTATAGACGTACGCTACTGACATAAAATTAAATACTAATACGGGCAACCACTCAACTAATTGTTTTTTACTGAAAATCAAAATGTGAAGTTCATAAAACGTCGACTACCGTGTATGCAGGGCCGTTCAAAAATCAAAAAAACAATTTTTGACGACTTACATCTCAGACACCAGTGAAGTCAAAATACTCAAAATTTGTATTATGGGGTTTCAAGGGATATTCTTTACAGTGTGGTAACCGAAAATCCAATAAAAAAATCGCTAATACTTTTGTGGCCCCCTAAAAATGTACGCTACTGACATTAATAAAATGCTAATAGGTAAAAATAGTCCTCTTGCCGACCTTTTTAAACCACCAAAATTTTAAGTTAGTCAAATGTCAATTAAACGATATAACATGGTGAGATTTGAAGAATTGGAGATATTGTATTGATATGCTTTCGGCTTTATTTTTTTGAAGAATATTGTTATATATATATATATATATATATATATATATATATATATATATATATATATATTATATATATGTATGTATACATTATTTGTTTTTCTTCAACCTTATATATATATATATATATATATATATATATATATATTATATATCGATTTTATTTTATATAATTGCCCTACGTTGAAGCGACAGTTTGTTATACTCTATTATGTATCTTTTCTAATTGTCCTACGCTGTAGCGACAATTATTGTGCACACGGCTTTAGCAGCGTATGATATTTATTTCACTCTGACAGTAGTTGTCAAAAATGCCCGGCTATCAAACAAAAATATAATTTATTGAAAGATAAATCTACTGTAAAACATTCGAATCACTCTTATCTCAGGGTGGATTCAATGCGCCATAAAACAGAAAAATTTTTGTAAGATTTCAAAGTATTGTCTAAAATAAATATTGATTATTAATTTTGTTCTGTCTGATCTACCTATTACTATACTATGGTTGTTTGTTCAGTATTCTAAAGGCTATTCAATTTCTTTCTGATATTCAATAAATTTCAAAAAAAATATTCTGTCACCAAGAATCCACAAATGTCACTGTCACAAATAAAATTTTTAATCAAATTAAATGAGTTTAATTTCAATAAGTTGTTCAAATCTATTACAAAACTATATCTAACGTAAGTCGAATTCCAAAATTATATACAATTATTAAATCTCACAGAAAATAGACAAATATTAGTTCTCCTTTTTCCTTTTATCGAATAACAAATATCTTATCTACAATGAATGAAATTTCAGTGTATTACGAAGAATGTTTATAAATTATCAAATGGCAAAATCTTATCTATAAGGATACAAATTAAATTAATTACAAACTAAATTGAGAAATTTCTCTTAATGTCCGAATGATTTACGAATTGTCACTTTTACTTCGCGAATGTTAAATACCCATTCACAGTCCCAACTTCTTTCAATATACTTTTTCAATATAATTGCTCAATATTACATTTCTGTATTTATTCTGAATCAAATTTCTTTGTAATCGATTAATTAGATGCATCTATGATTAATTTTGATTGAGTCCTGATATTTTTGTTATCGAAATAATGCATTATTTTATATTATCAATAATCTGGAACAGACTCACCAAGTCTCCAAAACTCCTCCAAACTCGTACAATTCTGAATCTAATTTAGAATTCAGGATCGTTCACTTTTCCGAACTGACGACTAGCTTTTTTAATAAAAATAACACGCACAGAATTTACAATTATGGGCACCGGATAACAATTTCTATTATTAATTATTATATTATTCAATTAACTACTACTTGGCGAAATATTGGAGAACTATTAAATTACATGTTCTCCGTTCGGGATATCAAATTCAACTCACTATTTTTTATTAAATAAATAACCACATTACGCTGTGGTTACACACTTTCTTTTTTTAAAAAAAAACTCTATTTGTTATTTTTCTGTAACAAAGATTTGGAATTCTTTTATTATCTAAATATCTTATCATGAATTCTCTTTTCTTTAACCTACAATATCTTTTTCAACTGTGATATGTTAATGTCATAGGAAATTAAATAATCTGCCAAATATTACATATACAGTCTTTTCAACCATATTGATTTTATAGACAATACTGGGTTTGCCAAAAGTATTGCAAAATAAAATTGAACGAAATTGTTCAAAATTTTAAATAATAGAACTGTATTAATATATATATATATATATATATATATACATATATATATATATACATATATATATATATATATATATACATATATACATATATACATATATATTATATAACTACTTAAGAAATTTATGTATGAAAAATAAAGGAAATAATAATGAGCACTTACGTTATAACTAAAGCTATCATACTCTAGGGTCCTAAAGGCTGGAAAGATGCTAGTTCTTAACTCAGGTGGTTTGTGGTATTCGTCTTTCTTGCTCTTCTGAAGTTCTTTCTGGTGTCGTCCACTGGAACTACTGGAATCGCTCGATGTCCACTCGAACTATCTGCAGATTCGATATGCACACGAATACAGTATCTGGACACTAATTTGAATATTTCGGTTAATCGTTAAAACGAACAATTTCCCGTGCGATACGTTAAACTTCCAAAATATCCTACTGACTGCGCCAATGATGTTTTCGAACTTCGAGAAGGCCTTTTTAAAAACCAACTACACAAATAAGACGTTTATTAAGTACATTTAACAATACAATCTGATCTTTATTTTAGTACAACAATATTGATTGTGTTTTATAATATGCTTATTGAACAAAATGCATTACTGCATAATATACAATATCCATTGACGTAACTTGCGTATATTTCCAGTTTGAGAATGTAAAACTTCTCCGCATCTACAGGAGCTTGAATTTGTATTTCATATTTGGCTGGTTTGTTGGTAATGTATACGCGGAAAGGACATCGCCCTCGGAAAGATAACAACATTTCATCAATAGTAAGATTCTCAGAAGGCACATAATGTTTTTGCATATTTTCAACAAAATTGTCAAAGATGTCCCTTATTGCAGCTAGATTATCAGTTTTTTTTCTTTGGCCCCGAGTGTTTTTATCATAGAGTCTCAAACAATTTTGGAGGAAGTAAAACCTATGCAGTGACATTTTAGTCCGAAAGATTTCAACTCCTGTACTATCTGTACGCCACAAATCGTTCAGGTTTTGTCTATTTGAGAGAGTCAGGCCAGCTAAGTACAAAATACATGACTTCAAATCCTCAAAAGTTGCATCTTTCAGGTGATACGGCTCTTTATTTTTTAACAAGGATAAATGAATTTGTACAGACGTGTGTAATATTTTTTATTGAATTCGGCAAAGCGCTTTCGACATTACGTCATCATCAGGACTCTAAAATAAATTACATACACTGCAAACTACTGTCCTATCAATCCAACAGAACAGTAAATGTAACTTACTTCGTCAATCGGTCCAGAGACGTATTAAAATTGTAAACAAACAACAAATTACACACATTTACACATATATCAAATTAAAAACGATACTACACAAACCATGTCGACCAACTAATAGAATTTTTAATCAAGTTGTTGAAATAAATAAAAGAAAAAGTAACATTTTTATTTACTCAAAAACCCTATCCTAAAACGGGGATTATTATTATGATGATAGAATTATGTATATTTCTGAAAGGTTTCAAAGATTTCTTGAATTAAATATTTTGAAGAAATCTTGATTGTTCTGATCGATATTTAGGGGATTAGGGGAAGGATGTTGATGCACTTACACTATTGCCTAAAAATCAGGAAGAAGTATTTAATAGTGTTCGTGAATTACAATTACGAACGAACCGAGAAGAGGAATTTCTATTAACAGCAGACCAGGTATTTAAAATTATTGTGTTCTCCTGTTTTTCCAACCTTAATTTTTTATGTAATTCGGATTGTATTTTGATGGATGGAACTTTTAAATACTGTTCAACTTTTTTTACCAAATGTTTACCATTCATGGTTTTAAAAACGGCTATTACGTACCTCTTGTTTTTTGTTTGCTGCCGGACAAATCAAGTCAAACATATTCAAATTTGTTTTTAATTTTAAGACAAAAATGTAAAGAAGTAGGCTTAAATTTTCAACCTAAAGAAGTCGTAGTAGATTTTGAACTAAGCATTCATAACGCTATATATGAATGTTTTGGCAGAGATCAAATTCTTTTTGGTTGTAAATTTCATCTCTGTCAAGCTTGGTTTCGTTAGATTAAGGAGTTTCATTTGGTACAAGAGTACAGACAGAAAGGTTCTGTAATTGGCGAATACTTAAAAGTACATTTCGGTATTATGTATCTTAGTCCTGAGGAAGTTGTAGAATTTTTTTATAATGAACTACATTTTTTGCTTCCGAATGACGAAAGAGTTATAGAATTCCGAAATTATGTCAATAAAACATATATAACGCAAAATTCGATATTTCCACCACTTATTTGGGCAAATAATGCATCCTTTTTTAAGAGAACAACGAATTCTTGTGAGAGTTTTCATTCGCATTTCGGTGCTTATTTTTACAAAGCACATCCAAACATTGTTCAATTTACTAGTGTGTTATTGGATTTACAAACGGAGGTATACGCGAAAATTCGTTCGGCAAACCAAAGCCAGAAAAAAACCAAAAAAACTATTAATGTTAAAATTAATTATTGTAATGTAGATGTAATGTAGATGTAATTTTTTAGAAGTGGCAAATATTGTAATGATGGGTATAAATAAATTATAATTATTAATATAATAATAATCATTGGAATTGGGACAACCGGTATCATATAAAAAATGGAATAACATATCCTCAGCTAGTTCGTTACGAAATTATATTAAACAAAAATTGTTCATAATTTCGTAAAACTAGGTTAGCGGAAGTGATAGCGTAAGCTACTTCAACTGTATTTTAACATAATATAAAACAAAAAAAATTGGGAAATACCTGAACTCATGTATGAAAGCGCAATTTCATCAACCCACATATGGGGTTTAGTCGACAGAAAAACTAAAAAATTTAATGAAGGGGGAAAAGAAAGAAATTAAAAGATACCAGAGCTTGTTCAGCCGTCGCGGCGAATTGAGCACCTCGGGTAGTTTCCGTGAATTTTGCGAAAATCACTAAATAAGTGATATTTTCTTTTTCGTTGTTGTTGTGTGCATATATTCTGGGCCTCCACGTCTGAGGAAAGAGATTCGTCCCCGGTGAGTAAATTGATCATTATAATTAACTGACTAACCATTATTTGAGGAGTGTACATGCAGAATCGGGACATATAAAAATATTGATAAAGGGTTGTCTTATTGTATAATCTAACAATCTTCCGATACATTACTTCCCGCTAGCGACTACATGTGTTAACTAACAATCAGATCGTCGGGGTATTTAGTTTACTTAAGTAATTGTGTAGTATTTTTTTTTAATTAAGAACTAAGGAGTAAATACCAATTATTTTAAATGTTTGTAAGGTTGGTATATTAATATATCAAATAAATCGGACGCAAATTTTTGAATAAATTCAGTCGATCAGACAATCTCAGGCAGTTTTAAGTTCATTCATGTTAATTTAATTTATAAGCGGAATTTAGCCGATATCACAGTTACTTGAATAGAGAGAAGGGAACGAATCCTTAGGAGTTCCCGTTATCTGGTGTAATTCGAAGTATATTTTGTTAAAAAAAAAAGGAAAAATGTAATCTAAAGTGGTATTTCAATTTCCGTCTATAAATTGTACTATGTTCAATTTTACAAAAAGTAAATCAAACTGTAATTCCTTCGATCGTTTTCTCAATTGTATTTTATGAGCCCTCTGCTAAGAAGTTAAACTGTTGACTTTCCATATATTGTGTAATTTCTTCTTTTGTTTCGTTTGTTGTCAATTATAAATAACAAGTATCGTCCGTCTCATCTTTTCAAAATTATAAACCTTTTGTTCTAATTTGGCGACTGTAATTTTAATTAATTTCTGACTGTGTTGATTATAAATTTCGACTAACTTATAAGGGAATATATTTATTAAGTGAACTCGACCTTTTATTTAAAATACTTTTAACCTTTCTTTTATAAATCCTCGTATTGTAAACCGAGGTCGAATTTCAAGCTCTTTTGGTGAAGAACTGCCTTAGTCCGCTCAAAAGTAATGATTCCCCTTGTGTTAGTGAAAGAAACTCTAGGTAACTAGAACATCCACGCATTGGCAAAAGGGTTAATCATAATTATTATTACAAGTAACGTAAGGGTCGTCAAACGACCTTGGTAGCGTTACAATATACGTTGAAAATATATGTATGTTATTAATATTTTCTTATATTGAATTTGAGTACCTAAAGTTCAAGGTAAATTGTTAAATCGAATTAGGCTATTAGACCCCTACTGGTTTGGTAGTTAATCTCCAAAATTTTAAACACTGGCAGAGTTCGAACAACCCGTAATGACTACCTGCATTTTGTGGCAGAGTTCGGATACTCCGTAATAAACTGTGTTGCCTTTCTTTATCAAACTTACTAAAATTTATGTACCTCTATCACTTTTTTTTATTAAAATTAGTACATCCCGTTACCTCTGACCTAAATCGTATATTCTTTAGCATAGCTGCAACTCATTCGTTCAATACAAAATGTACCTTACGGTATACCCTCTTAAAATATATTTTGGTACGTCTATGAAATCTACTTAAATGAATGATTTATTACTCCTGGTCCTTTCTATATAGACTATAAAGTTCGTAACTCTGAGGTAGAAATTAGTTTTTTACAGTTTATTTTTATTTAATGTCCTATGTCAATAAGTGTATACAATTTCTGTAAAAAACAATTCATTGGCCATGTTGCCTATAACTGTCAAATTAAAGTTTATTCAAAATATTGTTTCAAACAGTGATTGGCCATCCATAAAATAAATAATATAAGGGGCCTAAGCGGGATACGTACATAACATATGGTAAGTAATATTATAATTGATAAACATGAACCGTTTTAATTGATACAGTGTTTCCAACTAAAATTCTCAGAAATTATACTTGAATGTTTAGATCACTGGTAAACCTTCTTATTTTATTTTGTCATTTCACATTAATGGCTGTATCGGATCAAAACGGTGTGAATTTGAAATTTTGAGTAATGTAGTCGGCCCCTATATAAACTTTATTGTGTTTCCTTGCAGACGCTCAAGGTATTAGAAGGAGCTAAATATGGAAAAACGTATACAGAAGAGAACTTGCAGTCCGCACTAGAAGCTATTGAGGGTAGGATGTTACCGAGGAAAGCCGCTCAATTGTTTGATGTGCCACGGCAAACAGTTCAATTCAGATAAAGTAATAAGTTCGCAAGCAAAACTACTTTAGGTCCAGACACTGTTTTAACGAAAGAAGAAGAAGCAGTCTTAGAGGAATGGATAGTGACAAGCCAAAAAAAGAAATTTCCAGTTAGAAAATTCGACATTCAATCATCCGTCAAAGAATTCTTGGAAGCCAATCCACATAATAATCCATTTAAAAGCAACCTACCTGGGGACAGTTGATACAGGGTATTTCTTAAACGTCATCCAAATCTTACTCATCGGACACCAGAGGCAGTTACGGCAGCTAGTTCCACAATTTCGTAAATGGGCATCCGCAAGTGGTGTTCCTCAGTAGAATATTTAAAAAGCAAAAATTTGGATCATCTTTTGCAAGATCCGAGGATATTTAATGGTGATGAAACATGTTTTTCATTATGCCCAAAGATTTTAATGTAGTTGCACTACGAGGTGCAAAGTATGTTTACGAAGTAAACTCCGGTCAAGCAAAAATTACTATAACTGTCATGTTTACGCTCTCGGCTGCCGGGGAAACCACTAATTCTATCCTCATTTATCCTTATAAGAGACTACCTTCTTCAATAGTAGATTCAGTACCAAGCACTTGGGGAGTAGGACATAGCGACAATGTGTGGATGAAGGTTGAATTATTTTATGAACATATAGGAAACGTGTGTTATACCGATACATAAAAAGCTTCCCAATTATTCTTTTCATTGACGGTCATTCGACACATCAAACATTAAAATTAAAAGTTAAGAAGAAAAACCATCAAGCAGTCCTAACTAAAGAAAAATTTGCACCCGTTTTAAAGAGCGTCATAGAGGAATATGCAAAATGTGGAACCATAAAAAATGGATTTTTGGCCAGCGGATTATACCCGTGGGACGCTTCAGACGTTGATTACAGTAAGTGTCTGGGAGCGAAAAAACCCGTGGATGGTGTTGACAGCAATGAAAAAATCAACAATGAGATGGTTGAGGATAATGACTCTATTATTATTTTCACACAATTGTCCCACGAAGAAAGAATCGCACTTTTGAACAGATTACAAAAGTTTGATAGAAACAGCAACGATGAATTTATATTCCTCTATAAAATATTCAAAGAATTCTGCCGAAATGAAAACTGGAAAGAATTAGTAAACAATAGAGAAATAACAGAACCGTCCATCCAATTTGGGAATAACATAAATGAAAAATCTGAGAATAGCTTAATACAATTACGACCAATAGAAACCTTGAAAGGGTTAAGAGATGAAAATGAAATATTAGCAGACTTTTGTAAATAAAATCATGAACCGGAAAGGAATTTAGAAGCAACTACATATTTTTAGATTCTATATGATGTGAACCATTCCGATATAAATTATAACTTGGGACACCATTCTTGGGGTGAACATATTTATCAGATTATAGAAGCAAATGGTAATGAAAATACAGAAAACTCCAGTATACATAATTTTCTACTCTGGCCTAAGACTCCAGAAAGAAAGGGGGAAAAGCAGACGGGCAATTTACCTTACCTTTTGTTTTAATGAGTACACATTGGAAAAAAATTCAGTCAGAATAATTGGAATTGAAAAAACAATAAAAAAACATGAAAACAGAAAGATTAGGGAAACTAGCGGAGTATCTGAAGAAAAAGAGAGAGATAGAGAGAGGAAATAAAGAAGAACAAAAGAAAGATTGACTCAATTTATACAAGTGGAATTAAGAGAAAAAATAACTGTTCTGAAAAATATTACAACTATTTTAAATAAAAATCAAAAACACGACATTTTAAATAATGAACCGGGGCCCAGTAGAAGAATCCATTCAACAGTCAAACAAAAAGCCGTTGGGCATGTATTTACAGATGAGGAGGAAGAAGAAGAATCAGTTACACAGCTTGAATTTCCAATTAATCTACCAGCTACCGGTGTACTCTGTTTTACTTGTACTAAAAAAGTGACTCCATTTATCAAGGGTGTTCATTGCCATACTTGTAGAAGATCATACCATAATAAGTGTATATTTAAATTTAACCAAATTATTTGTAACGTGAATTTCGTTCACCAATCGTAATATCTCTCGTCGATTAAAGAGTAACGTACATTTCGTTTACCCCTCGTAACATCGAATAATACTTCTTGTCGATGGTTGTCGAATTTTAAGTTTTCGGATGAGTTCGTTTTCATTAGGATATTTAAGCCAATGCGCGCTGAGGTTCTGCCCTTATCTCTTTAACGAAATATACTTATTTCTGAGTTCTGTCATCCTACCGTATCGAAGTGCATTCATATGAATGGTGAGTAGTTTCGCTTAAAATGTATAATATTTCTTCCCTAATTCTTTCTTACATTGTACTTAATAGTTTCAAATTAATTTTTCTTCAAAATATTCAGTACCAGAGATATATTATGTCGATTTCGTGTTTGTTATATATATTTTGTTCTGGTTCTTTATATCTTTTTTATAACAATGGAATTTTACGTTAAAGAAATGTTAAATTAAAACTAAATGAAATAGTAACTTTTCTCATGATTCTCATTGTGCTTTTATTTCTAAAATCTCTATTAAAATATTGATGCAGGAAACATGAACCACGTGTTGTGGTTCTTTATATTTTTTTATACCAATGGAATTCTACGTTGAAACGCCAATAAAATTAAATTAAATGAATTAGTAACTTTTCTTATGATTTTCATTGTGCTTTTTATTTCTAAAATAAATAAATTTTTTTAAAATATTGTAAAATACACGATATATGAACCACGTTGTTTAGATATCATTTCATAATTTTGTACTTATGTTACTTGTACCTACTGTAATTTCAATCTCCAGATATCCTGCATTTTACTGAATTCAAGAAATATATCTGATTTAAGTGTCTTTTCTAGCACTTTTTCTTACCGGCCTAAGCCACCATACATAAACAAATGAATAGTAGGTTCACTCTAAGCTCCTCCTAGCGCGATGTGTATCTCACTCGGTCTTCGATGCTACTCTTATTCGGTATTCTGAAACTCCGAATCGCTCGATATACAGTTACTGTGTGTCTTTTGTAGTTGA
Source organism: Galeruca laticollis (assembly GCA_963921935.1). Classification (NCBI taxonomy): domain Eukaryota; kingdom Metazoa; phylum Arthropoda; class Insecta; order Coleoptera; family Chrysomelidae; genus Galeruca; species Galeruca laticollis. The sequence continues at coordinate 247,883,449 of OY998175.1, forward strand.
AGGTACGAGCGGAGTTGATATTATACCTGGTGGACTGTCTTTTCAGTGAATTATTTGATTATTTAATAGAGGAAAGGAGGCAAATATGGGCTACCCATTTTATTTTTGTTTGTAAAAAAACAAAAAAAAATTCTATTTCAATTCCAAAGCTACCTAACGATAACTACATTAGTTACAACCTGTTTAAAGTCCACATTGATTAAAAAAATATGTAAATTCATTAATGAGTAAATAATGAAAATGTGCATTTTTGCGCATTTTGAATATAGACTCTAAATATGGGCTACCCCCAAAAATGTGTGATAAATGTATGAGAAATGAGATAGATGCGTGAGAAATATATTTTAATATTTTAAATTAAACAATACATGAAATAAATCAAAACTAATGTCTACTACTTGCAAAAATCACAAACATATTGTTCATTTTCGGCCCCAGCGCACTCGTTATGGGCCCATAAATTGCACATGAAGGCACTTTATCCAGATTTCACCGTGGTTATCCTCTGCAAAAGGTGCTTCGCAAAATATACAAGTCACGTCAGCTGCGTCCTTTGGAGACTGGGCATTTGGAAATTCATTGTAGTCGCTATCCTCATCTGCGGGCACATATTCCTCCTCATCCTCGGTGCTCGAATCAGATTCCTTTTTCTGGTTCTTTGTAACCTGCTTGCGTTTCCCCTTTTTTTTATTCCTTTCTTTAATTTGTTTTTCTTTGCCTTCTCCTGTCCCTTTTTTCTTTTCTTTAACCTTGTCAAGAGACTGGAGCAAGTCATTTTTATAAGGTGAAGAGGTTATCACCGAACACTTACTTGGCTTACGCCCACGATTTGAGGTTTTTTTCTTCAAAGAAGGCACAGGAGAAAGATCATATGGTGTTACCAGAGATGTTCGAGAAGACCCGGACCCAGATGTGGAAGGAGTTGATGGAGTTAACTTCTGAAATAACTTTCTTTTTACGCCATGTTCTGGACAAGGTCCTCTGAAAGGCGTGGCAGACTTTTTATAAAAGCTTGTTGTAGGAATAGCGACTAGCTGTGTATTACCTGCAGAAATAGGAACAAGCTGTGTATTAGTTGTAGGAATATCAACAAGCTGTTTGTTAGGCCCAGAGGGAGAAGTGGGAGAATTAGACGATGAATTGCTCTGGTTTGAGCGACGATCAGGTGTTATCTCAGAGTTGGTAGATTTATCGTATGTTGGAATGTCAGAATTTGTAGGTTCATTCGAATGGACCCCAGAGGTTGAAGCCACCATCATCTCATCCTCTTCATCACTAGCGTCATCAGGTGCGACTGACGTAGTCTTTTCTGCTTCAATTTCAGCTGCAATGAAATCAGCATCTGAAAATATGTTTTTATTCAATGGATAAATGCCTGTAGCTCGGAAACCATTAACAGCAATCTCTCCAGTTTGGCATTTCAAATAGGCTCTCACAAAGAGCTCTGACACATCAAATGGACTTAGTGGGCGATTATTGTGGCGTAACCAGACCCTGATCTCTTCGCTGTAGTAAGACTTAAGAGCTCCCATGAATGTTTTGTGCAACGGCTGGAGTTTGTGGGTACAATGGGGAGGTAAGACAATTATAGTCACATGATTATCTCTAGCTAAATCTATGATTTGAATATTGCGTGTATGGCTGTAATGGCCATCCAAAATAAGCAGGACTGGTGATTTCTCTGTGGGTTTCACTGTGTCAATAAAATGTTGAAAGCATCTTGTAAAAATATTACTTTGTATCCATCCACTGGGGTGCACCTCCATAATGGCACCTGGAGGAGCTCCTCTCATCAGTTGCTGGTTAATATTTTTTCGTGGGAATATCATCATTAGTGGGATGAATTGTCCAGCAGCGCTCATCGCTGCCACGAGGGTTATTAATGAACCCCTTTCAGCAGAAGTTAATGATGCAATTTGTCGTTTCCCCTTTCGGCCTACAACCTGTGCAATCTTGTTTTGTACAACCGTAAGACCTGTCTCATCAACATTGAAGATACGTTCAGGGGGGTATAAATGTTTGTCATATTCTTTTTCCAGAACATTAAAGAAGGATGCAACATTTTCTTTGCTAAAGCCTCTTGCTCGAGAATACGATGTTCCCGTTGGTCGTCGTACTGATAGCTCTTTATGGCGTTGCAGGAAAAGTATTAGCCAGGCTCTGCCCGCCATGTTACCTCCAAACGGATGTTTGATGTTGTTCCTGGTAGCTAAAGTGTACGCCATCCTCCTAACGTCTTTTCTGGTTAATCCATGAAATTTAGCTTCCATCTCTAAAATATAACGAACTAACTCGTCTTCTAGATCGTTCCCTAATATAGCGTTACGCCCTAGCTTTATTTGGGCTGCTTCAATTGGCTGTAGTTCTAGCTTTTTTGCAGAACGTTGCAACGTAGAACGTGGGACCTTAAACATTTTTGAAGCTTTTAGCGTACCCATTGCATGCTGCCTGACAGCTATTATTGCACGTTCCATATCTCCCACATTCCATTTTTTTCTTTTTTTACCATCTTTCTGCTGTTTGGTTGACATCCTGAAACAATTTTGTAATATATTTTACATAGTTCTAAATATGGGCCACTAGCCCATAATAACAACAAAGGCATAGCCCATATTGCAAACATGCTGGCTTCACACAACAAAAGAGGTTATGTCCAAAAGTAATCAATTTGAAGAAAACTAATTAGCATACATTAAAGGCTAATTATAGGGCTTCAACGTGAAACAGGCGAATTTTTAAAAATATTGTTCATTTTTAAGTAATTGAATTTATAAACTTACCCGAAAAAGTTTTGACACTCACAGTAACTGACAAACACGTATTATAAATTTAAACTATTTTCTACTGTGGCGCCATCTCCACGGTAAACATTTAACTTCCCCAATTACCGTTTGCGATAGTCAGATGTAGAGATCTGCATCGAATAGCTGAGAAACCTACCTAGCCCATATTAAGAGACCAGCCCATATTTGCATCTTTTCCTCTACGGGATATTTATTAAAAAGAAAATGCCACGAATGTGTTATGTGGACGGTTGTAGAAGTAGAGATTGGGCAAAAACATCTTCCTTCAGATTTCCCAAGGATGATACAAGGTAAATTTTACAATATTATTTAGCAAAGGATATTAGTAATTTGGTTATAAGAATCAGTGTAGTAGATGTTATTGTGTTTCAAAATAAAATATTACCAATATATCTTTTCAAATGTCAACGTTGGAAACAGGCCTTAGGCTTTGTTGATTGTCACAGGTATGCCAATTTGAACGCAGAACAATGCAACAAAACATTAAGAGTGTACGATAGACACTTTTCCCAAGAATATTATATGTGCAGTAATAGCAGAACAAATCTGCAATATAATGCAGTTCCGTCCTTGAATTTGCAAAAAAATAGTAAGCTCCCAAAATTTTTAGTACCTAATCAATATTTCTGCCAATAGGATTTCGTCTTGTATATTTTTACTAGGTATTTCAAATAATTTGCAAATTTTTTAGATGGCGGTACAACTTTGAAGGAAGTCGCTGTTCAAACTGATTTAAGACAATGCTGCACAGTGAAGGTATGTTATTATACTTATCGATGGCGTGTTTTGGATAAAATAAATATGTAATGAGTAATACTCATTTAAAAGTGGTGGCGAAAGTTTAATCCACTGTTGATTTGTTTTAGATCAGCATTTACAGACATCAATTACGCTTACGGCCAATACTCCTCGAACAAAAGTGTTGAGAGAGCAGATAAAGTGTTTGAAAAAATCAACTGTGCCTGCTCAATGTTCAAGAAAGTTGGAAACCGGAATATCGTTTGAAGATATTTCCAAATATTTGGAAACTAACTACTCAGAAGATGCCTGCAAACTTCTAACGTCTCAGATAAGTTTATTAAATAAATCACCTAAAGGTTATAGGTACACAGACGATTTTAAAAAGTTTTCTTTGAGCGTTTACTTTTTAGGACCTAAAGCATACAAGAAATTTTCTACTTTTTATCGGTTACCTTCCAAAAGCACGCTCAACCGGTTTACCCGCCGTTGGGCAGTAAACCCAGGCTTTAACGAATTTATTTTTCGCCTTATTGATCTTAGATCTCGACTATTAAGTGATAAAGAAAAAGAGTGCATTATATTCCTTGATGAGATGTCATTGAAAACTCATTTATTTTATGATTTATCAAAGGATAAAATAGTAGGCTTCCAAGAATCACTTTCAGCAGAACACGAATCCAAACCAGCAACTAGTGCATTAGTTGTTATGGCACGGGGTGTATCAAGCAGCTGGAAACAACCGCTTGCCTACTTCTTTTATAAATCAACGGCGCCTTCAAATGAAATAAAAGACATTTTGTTCGAAACAGTTAGAAAGTTACGTGATATCGGTCTAAATGTGCTAGGTGTGGTGTTTGATCAGGGTTCTAACTTCCAAACATTAGTTAAAAGCTACCTTAAATTGAGCACAGACAATGTTTTCTTTCTACGTACATAATATCAAGCTTGTTTACTCTTTTTACGTGCCACACTTACTTAAATCTACTAGGAACAATTTTTTTTCTTACTGGTTTGAGTTACCAGAAGGAACTACCAATAGAATGTATTTGGATACATTTTACAATTATGAAAAAAAAGCAATTTAGACTCTGTCCAAAATTAACTGACGAGCATATGTTTCCAAATAATTTTCAGAAAATGAAAGTAAAATATGCTACTCAGATTTTTAGTCACTCTGTTGCAGTTGCTCTTAATACGTACATTGATTTTAAAGTTTTCCCTGCAGATGCCAAAGTAACTGCTAAATTCATTAAAACAATGAATGATGTTTTCGATTTATTAAATTCGTGACATTTAAATAATTTCAATGCATTCAAGGGCACCCAACAACAGTTTCAGCTAATGGAAGAATTTGAAACTTTACTGAAAAATGTCCGTGTGGTTAACAGTGAAGGCAAAAATATAACAAATAAAATGAAATTTATATTTGGGTGGAGGCTTACAATAAAATCAGTTAAAGCCCTTTGGGGTATATTAAAATCAAAGGGTTACACCTTTTTACTGACAAGAAATTTAAACCAAGACTGCATTGAAAACCATTTTGGGCAAGTTGTGCTAATTCAAGAAACCCTACGCCTATACAGTTTTCTAGAGCATTCAAAAAATTGTTTACTAAGTATTTAGACCATGTTGACGGCGCCAATTGCACTAATACATAATTGAATTCTTGTTAAATATTACTCCAGACTTGGCAGAAAACTGTAAAGATCTCATTTTACCGTCAATAGAACCATCAAATCCTTTGAAAGTCTTTACAACTGATTACAGGAATCTAAACAGTACCGATGGCATCGCGTTAGTTTACGTTACTGGTTATTTATTAAAAAAATGTATGCAGCAACATTCCTGCGACATATGTATTGCTTTTAATGAAAGAAATACCTTAAGAAAAGAAACAACCATTTTTTCTCAGACAAAAGCCTATGTCAGCAATACAAATTTTCCATTTGGTGGGCTCAATGTACCTAGCCAGAATTTTGTTGGATATGTTAGCCAGCTTGAAGATATATTTGTAGTTAACTTTTCAATAAATTAGCATGTAAAAATTCTATCGGAGCGACGTTAAAAGATCTTTTTAAAAATGTATCATTTACGCATCCTTGTAAAAATTTTCCTTTAAGTTATTTCTTATCTCTTTATACAAGAGTGCGTTTATATTACACAGTTAAATTTTCAAATCGTGAAATAAAACTTAAAAAATCTTATGAACCCAATACAAAATTACAAATATTACAAAATTTGTAATTATTCCTTTTTGCTTTGCTTCATAAGTTTGGTTTAGGATTACATTCTTAACTATATGTTATTATTCAATATTGTTCTTATATGCAAAACAAATTCTAAAGAATGTTATAGAATCTGGTATAATTTTTAGGTATTTTAAATATATAGTTGTACATGCTTCCTATTTTTATATTGTAATGTATACATGAGGATTTGATATTTATATACGTAGAACCTTGATAACTTAAACCTCGATAACATAATAACCTCATAAAATTTTGTGCTCCCTTCCCCTCTGAGTCCAAAACCTCCTTTACTTAAAATACGAACCCTCTATAACTTAAACGAATAATTTGGGCATCGCACGTCAGTAACTCAAAGTTGTAACGACGACGACCTTTTAACTTGAATCATCTATCAATGAGTCGTCATTTGAAATGAATTAGCACGTGTTTACCAAATGGCTCAGTACAGTAACTTATTTGTATCATTAGCTTGCAGCCGTCTATCTCTATAATTCCTGTACAAAGCTCATAAACGGACCTCCGCAAGTAAAAATATAAACCAATAAAAATTCCTTAACTTAAACCCTTAGTAAATAGAAACCTCAATCACTCAAATTATTTAACGTCTTCCTTGGTCTTTATCTTATCGAGGTTCTACTGTATATATTTGTACATTTTTGATGAATTATTTTATTTATATAATGTAATAAAAGCTATTTTAATCGATGATTCTAGTTTATTTCTTATGAGTAATTTTATATTCCCTATTAAATACTAAAACGTACCCTGCATAACAAAACAATACATATCGTTTTTTGAAATAGTTTTCTAACAATATACATTTTTATTAGCCCCCGTACCAAACACTCAATTTATAAATCAACAAGCTACGACGGTAGTAATTCGTGCGACCCCTGTATACTCGAGCCACGTGCGGTTTTACGATCGTTTTTCGGAAAGCCTTTAACAGCGTTACATCAAAGAGCCGACGTCGAGTGAACTTACTATTAATTTGTTTGTGTACGGTGCCTAAGCCTTCGTACCGGCCTAAGCCTTTCCACCGGCTGATATTCTACCAGTTGAGCTCTACAGGCTGGGACCACGGCTCTACTCAAAACCGACTTGACATGACGCAGCCAGCTGATTTGTTCCCGATTCCTGTGTACGTCATCACATTCATCGTTGGAAAAGGAAAAGAACAAGGAAAGTACTAAAATCCATAATCGTAAAAACTATCGATTATTTCCAACTACTGTTCATGGATTGATTAACTTAATAATTTTGTTCCACATGTAAATTAATATCTTCTTTGTAAATTTTTTAATTCATGTTTAATTTTCCTTCAGAATCTAATTTCTTTTATATAACATTTTGAAATTTCAATTTCCTTTCAGTTTCTAGTTTTTTCTTCAAAAATAATGAATCAAGTTGTAAAGTTTAATAACATTTTTAGACTTCAATTTTCTTACGGTATCTAATTTTTTTTATTTTATTCTTAGTTAATAAATCTACCTGTATATATTTAAGAACATTATGAAATTTCAATTTTCATTCAACATATAATTTTTATTCAATAAAACTACTTGTGAATATTAAATAACGTTGTTCATTTTTTTTATATAACCTTCCAACTTCTTGTTTTGTTGACTGGGATTAGTTGATGTTAGGTAACTTATAGACTAGTAGGACTAGTCTTATCTTTCCGTCTCGTAACGTAAGAATAAGTAGGATTACCCGAGAAGCGGTAAGACCTACTCCTTGAGCCTCTACTAGTATATAACCCACGCCTGAGTAGCTCTTCGACGAAGTGGCTGTTCCATATTGATACAAATAAAATATTTTACTGTTTAGCTTGCCTTCGTAATAGAAACGCTGAATGAACTTTAAATTATTTTTAATGTTCTCTTATTTGTATTTTTAAACTGTTTAATAATAAAGATTATCTTTTCTATCTACATATGTCAATTTTTGAGTAAGTATGCCAATTACTTATACCCTAATGGCCAATAAAACAAAGGTATTTGAAGCTATATATTTTCACAAATGCCAATCACTGGTAGCTTACTGGCCAATTATAAAAATGTACCACACAATTACTGTCTATTTTGCAATTCAACATATACTTAATGAAAAAAAAATTAAATCCCATACTGAAAAACATGAAAACTAGTACATTTTCAAAAGAATAATAATAATAATGTTTATTCAAGGAATACAATACAACACAATAAACAATTTACAAAGTAATTATTGTTAAAAATACATGAATAAACATAAAATCACTGAAGCGCCAAAGACGCTTGTACGTGATATTTTCACATAATTAAAAAATACACTTATACCACAAAATATAAAATAAACATACAGCCACCTTATTAAAACGATAGACAAATACCCACCTATAACTTCAGCATATATAATTGGGGATTTATTTGTCTCAATTAGATAAAATCAAAAATCGGCGAAACAGTCACAATTGGGTGAATTGACCAAATCGGGAAAATTTTACTTTATTTATAATTCAAAGTGATACAATCATTTAGATTCCTAACATCAAATATAAAATTTTAGGTCGACTAGATTATTGAATATTTTTCTGTCAGTATTGTACATCCATTCCTTTATAGAGCGTTTAAATGTTTTATGGTTATTAATGTTTCTCAAGTTGAGAGGTAGAATATTATAAATTTTTGCTGACAGAAATTCCACTGAGCGTTGACCGATTGTTTTCTCACATATTGGAATATTGAAGTTTTCTTTTGCTTTCGGGTTGTGACAATGTGAAACTGGTTGTACTTTTATTTTATTTCTATGTATATTTGTGATTATCTTTTCACAGAAAATTTGTCTCACATCAAATATTTTATTTTGTGAAAAAAGTTTGTCACTAGAAAACCTTATATCTTTTTTATAAATGATTCTCAGTATCCACTTTTGTAATACATTAAGACCCTGCAAATTACTTTCTGCTACACCTACCCAACCTAGGATACCATGATGCACCTGAGATTGCACCAACAAGAAATACAAAATTTTAAGGTTTTTCAATGTTAAGAAATCAGCCAAGAATCTGAATTTAGTCAGCAGACCTCTCAATTTATTCTTGACGTTGTTTACTTGTAAGTCCCACCTTAAATGTCTATCTATTACAATTCCTAAGTATTTGATTCGATCTTTTTCAAAAATTTGTACTTGGTCATCAATTATTAATGGCCCCAGATCAGGAAGGTGATTGGAGTAGGATGTGAACGGTAAGTAACTTGTTTTTTGGCTGTTAAGAGTTAATTTGTTATATTTGAACCAGTTGAATATTTGTCTTAAATCCTGTTCTGCTAATACTTTGAGGTCTCTCCAGCTTTCACCCTCATATATTATGGCCATATCATCTGCAAAACTGACTATTTTTCCTGATGTTTGGGAATACAATAACATATTTGTATAAATCGTAAATAATAAAGGTCCCAGGACTGTTCCCTGTGGAACACCACAGGATACCGTCCTGGAACAGCTTGAAACTCCGTCTATACTCACTATTTGTTTTCGCTGTGATAAATAGTCTTTTAATAAAAAATAAGATTTACCTCTTACACCGTAGCATTTCAGTTTCTCTAATAAACGTTTATGACAAACGGTATCGAAGGCTTTTGATAAATCCACAAATATGCACATGACCGGGACTTTTTTATCTAACGCCTCATATAATTGCGATGTCAGCTGCAATATGGCATCCTCAGTAGAGCGCCCTTCTCTAAAACCGAACTTGTTATTAGAGAATACATGAAACTTTTCAAGAAATTCATACAATCTATTCTTTATAAGTTTTTCCAGTATTTTCGAAAACACCGACAATAATGAGATAGGGCGGTAATTTTCGACTTTCGGTTTATTGCCGTGTTTGTGTAGTGGTTTTTAATGATACCAATTTTTAAACAATTTGGGAATTTACCTTTCTGGAAACATTTATTGAAAATATTAGCTTGGCAATTTCTATATTTATTTCTTTTAAATTTTCTGATCTGATATTATCCCATCCTGGGGATTTTTTTAGCTTTAAGTTATTTATGATATTAATAGTTTCTGTTACTGGATAGAGAAACACAGTATTATTTATATTGGTTATATTTTCTGAAAAATTTTTCATATCATTTATTTTACTTGCATAATTTTCACCTAAGTCGCTATAATAATTATTAAATATATTTACAATTTCATTCTTTGATGTTATGAGTTCATTACTCACCTCTAATGTCTCTATATTGCTGCGTTAGGTTTTCGATTTGGGCAAATACTATTTACTGCGTTCCATAATCGGCTAGAAGAATTTGGACAATTCTCTATGATTTTATTCGTTTATTCTTTTTTAGACTTATTAATATTCTTTCTAAGTGTGTTCTTTAAGCACCTATAATTTTGTTTTAGTATCATATTTTCAGGATGTACCTTCAGTTCTCTATACATTTTATTTTTTTCATTTATTATATTTAGTATTTCTGGGGTAATCCATGACTTTTTAGTTTTTTTCGTATTTACTTTGATAGTATTTGTGTGTAGCTGGATATATTTATTTAGGTTTTCTAAAAAGTTTTCCAGAATCAAATCGACATTTTCCGAATCATAAATATCGATCCACTGTTCATCGTTCAGAGAATGTCTTAGATTTTGGTAGTTAATATATTTTTTATACTTATTTTGCTGAATCTTGTCGGTAGAAATTGACTCATAGTTGTAGATAACTGCGATCGGAAAATGATCAGTTATATCATAATTGAAAACGTATGAATTAAATTGATTTCGATTGTAATTATTTTTAACAAATATGTGGTCTATAAATGTTTTACTACTAGGTCTTGTGACTTGATTTATATACCATATTGCTCAGAAAACTGATTAAGAAATATCAGACAGTCATCGTAATTTTTTGCTACACTTCTGATATTCAGATATAACATTTTAAAATTTGGGTGTTCATGAGTCAAATAGCTTTGGTTAAAATTTTGTATATCATATATGAGTTTTCCTGATATTTCCTCATTTTCATAGTTTGCAATAAATGGATCCAGTTTTAAAATTAATTATTTCTATTTCTTGATGAAGGTTTTCTCTCTCTAACTGGGGTAGGTTTACCCTTATTTTTTAGTTAATCTTCTTTCTTTTTTCTCAGTTCAGCTCCTACGTTTTTTCGTACTTCCTGTTTTTCTTCGGTCTGTTTTATTATATTATCATCTAATTGTGTTGTATTTTCAGCTATTTCAAAATTATCAGGCCAATCTTTTCTTGGAGTTTCCGGTTCGCTGTGCGTTGGTTTTATTTCAACAGCTGCCCGATCCTCTTCAAATCCAACAATTTTCTCAACTGTGTATACTATATTGTTTCTATAGAGTTTTTCGCCCTTTATATAGCAGCGATCTTGGGTTGTGCCTCTTAATGTTTTCAGATAATTCTTGAGTATTTTATTTGTCACCTGCTGAATTTTAGTCAAATCAGGCACTATCGAGATGTTACTCCCTTTGAGCTTTTTGCAGCTCTTTAAAATGTCAATTTTCGAAAGAGTAGATGTTAATCTTGATCGGAGCTTTTTGGCTTTTTCCAAGTTTGTAAATGTTGCTAATATTTTGTGTATTAATCTCTATATCTAATAAGCTATCCAATTTACTACACACATCGTCTACAGGGATATTATTGTCTGCTGTTGGAAATCCAAATATGATTATGTTATTAGGGATATTATTGTCTGCTGTTGGAAATCCAAATATGATTATGTTATTTTTTCTACTATTCCTATATAACCTTTCTATTTCATCTTTCAGTTCCAAATTTTCTTTTTCTAGTCTTCTTATTTTTTCATTTAGGATTGTTTCAATTTACAATAATATATTTACTTCGCTTGCATGTATACTATTTTGTAGCTCTTTCTTACTATTAATAATTTCTTGTCTTAATCCATCCATATTTCCATTATTTCTGGCAACTATGCTAAGTAATGTTTATATTTCTACTTTCGATACAAAATAAAAACTACACTAAACCAGTTTATATTCATTTCTGGTTAAGGTATATTTATGCTTTAAAAACGTAATAATTGTTCCTAACAGCACTTACTTGCAGGTTTTAAGTCTTAGAACATCACTTTGATCAATTTGGCAATTTAATGCAGACTGGTGCAGTTTTAAATCAAAAGGATAGTTTTAAACCACTAAATTTCTCACTTTCACTGGGAGCGATAATTATACGTGTTTTACCTATCGTACACTCTATTAACATATTACTGAACTAAACTATTTATTTATTATATACAAAAATTTTAACTGAGTATATAGAAAATACAACATTGCAAAGTAGCTCTTAAGTGGCCAATCACTGCACAGTTTACCCTATAAAACAATGATTAAAAATATACCTTAGCCATCAAATATATTTCATCATCTGCATCTCTTATGAATTGATTCACTTCTTCTCAAGTTAATACCTTGGATTTCTTATTAGGGTTGTGCCCAACTGACAATTTTTTCAAAATATGGAACCAACTTGGTAAATTTTTTAATATATATGTTTTTCCTTAGCATTAAAGTGTTGATTTTAGCATAGAATATACTGCCCATAATGTGGAAGGATTCACCTTCTTGGATCTTTCTGCAAAATATGCTACACTGCAAATCAGGATCCAAATATTGTTAAAAAGTCAAATGAAATCGAAAAAAACACTGTTCAAGAATTATTAGGAAAACAGGATTTTTTAACTGTTATAACATACGAACCAACTCCTAATGAAAATAGTGGTTTTCAGGAAGATATAATTTGTGAGTTTACTTATGAAATAAACAGTAATACTACGGATAAAATAAAGAAAAACGAACAAGAACAGAGTAACTTAAAGGAACTATCAAAAGAAAACACAGAGGACGATTTTCAAGAATAAAGATCATGTCACATACGAACCAACTGCTGACTAAATCAAGGAATTTGAGGAAGAGCATATTAGTGAATCTTCTTTTGAAATCAACAGCGAAGAACAAGAATTACTTGAACAAGAAAGTATTGAAAATAGAGATCACGGTGAAGAACAAGGATTACTTGAACAAGATCAAGAAAGTATTGAAGAAAGAGATAAAAGTGAAGAACAAGAATTAGTTGAACAAGAACAAGAAAGTATTGAAGATATAGATAACACCAAAAGAAAGCGAAATAGTAATTCTCAAGTGTGGAAACGGTCAATAGCGAAAAGGGAAAGAAATCTTGGGAATGGGTATCAGAATAAGAAAGGTAAAGTGTATCCTAAGAAGCACAAGCGGCTGATTGTTCCAAGTGTAAACTGAAAAGCAATGATAAATTAACTCTGGAAGACATAGAAATAATTAACCACTGCTACTGGAAAACAGGTTCATATGAAAGGCAGAGAGATTTAATTTGCAAATATGTTAAAACAAAGTTGGTCACTAGACGAAGGAGAGATACAAACTCTGAAAACCCCAGAAGAAATATGACATACACATATTATTTACCTGGAGACATTCAGGTATGCAAGAAAACATTTCTGCAATGTCTGGATATATCTGATAAAACGATAAGAGTGACCAAAATGAAAGAAGTTAGTGGATCGTCCATGATATCCAAATATGGAAGAGAAAAGCATTCTCCAAAAAATAAGACAACTGAATCTAGGAGAAGATTTGTGCACAATCACATTAACTCTTTTCCAAATATGGAAAATCATTATTGTCGTTCTAAAATAAATAGGTGTTATTTATCATCAGACCTAAATGTACGAATTATATTTGCAAAAATGTACAGAAGAGAACATGTCTGATCCAGTTTCTGCGGCAGTGTATAGGCAGATATCCGTTACGAACTATAATTTGGGATTCCACATGCCAAAGAAAGATAGCTGCGCGCGATATGTGAAAAATATGAACAAGCTAATGATGAAATGAAGGAAACGTGTATGAGAGACACATAAAAAATAAAGAATGATCTCGGGTGAAGAAAGACAATCATAAAAAGAAGGCAATTTCTGAAGAGTTTCAAATCTCTGTTACGTTTGATTTGTAGGCAGTGTTATACACGCCATGTTCAGAAATATCACATTATTACTATGGGCTGAAATTTTGCTCATATAATTTGTGTGTTTTTGATCAAACCACCAAAGATGGATATTCATAATTTTGAACAGAAACAGATGGTAAAAGAGGGTCTGATGAAATATGAACTGCCAGCCTCACTTATCTAATAGCTTTACCTGAGACAGTTAAACATGTTTCTTTATATTCGAACTCATGTAGAGGTCAAAATCGCAACCGCTATCTGGCTGCCTTGCTTTTGTATGCTGTTAAACAACTATCGATTGAAGTAATTGATCATAATTTTCTGGAAACGGGCATACGGATATGCAGGGACTCCATGCATAGCGCAATCGAGACCAATGAAAACATACTTGCTTAGATTTATTCAAAAGTTATGTTACGAATAGGTATCAGACAGTCCGAATAAACGGTGTCGACAGTAAATCGTTAGTCGTACAATGTGGAGTGCCTCAAGGTACGGTCCTCGGACCCTTACTTTTCAACATTTACATGCATGGATTGTTTTATGTGGAAAGCAGAGGTGACATTATCGGTTTCGCAGACGATACCGCGAATTTCTACGAGGCGGATACCTGGACAGAACTGAAAGAAATAGTAGAAACAGACTTTATTATCATTGAAAAATGGCTTGCAAATGGTTGCTAACTATAAACTTTCAAAAAACCAACTTCCTACCTTTCAGTTGTAATAAAACAAATCTTCCTCACTTTACTCAGCTCAACATCCTCGATGGTAAAAACAATCTTACAATTACAGCCGAAAGTAACATAAAGTACTTAGGAGTCATAATAGACTGGCACATGAAATGGGACATACACATCAACTACGTAGCCAAAAAACTACAATGTATCCTTTATAAATTAAGATACATGAAAAAAATCCTTCCTGTTCATCATTTGCTCACCCTATATCATGCACTCGTTGAAAGTCACTTTCGATACGGTTTATTAGCATGGAGAGGTGCACTAAAATCCCACATCCAACCCCTTGAAGTTCTACAACGACGATTCCTGAAAATTATTCTAAGTAAAAACTCAAGATATCCAAGTGATCTACTATTTCAAGAATCAGAGGTACTCGACCTTAAACAGCTCTATTACTACAATGTAAACATGAAGTACTATACCACAAAACACTCGTCAAACTTCCACCAAAACATACCTATAACACTAGACAAAGAAATAACTATGTTATACCACAAATAACAAAATCACTGCTGAGAGCTAGTTTTTCTTACAACGCTTCAAAAATATTCAAATTCTTTACCTGAAACAATTCGCGCTATACCCAACAAAAAACAGCGCTGAAAATGTTCATGAAGAGAACTAAAGTTCGAGTCTTTTGAGAATGATTATTTTAACCAATCAATATTGACCAAGAAACTTCCTCGTTATAAAATGAAATTGACTGTCTCGACCCTTACTTCGTGGAATATGCTCATATTAGTGTTTTTAAATGAAACTCAAGGTCTCTAGTTAATTCCACAATATAATACAAGTTATTGAAAATTCTAAAAAATTGACAATTGTTTCGATAAATCAATATTGATTGAGTTTCATTTAAAAACACTTCCTCGTTATATTTTGTATACATTTGTTATCTCTATCCCATTATTTGTGTGTATTAAATATGAATACGCCTCAAGAAATATTGTTATTTTATTACATTTTCACATTTTATATATATTTTATGTTTCACACTTTTACCCATATAAAAATTGTTGTTTTAACCGACTAACATTCCAATTTATCTGTAGTATTATATGTTCTGAAATGGTAAATAAATATTATTTTTATAACATTTTATTTTGTGATACTTAGTAATGTAGTTCGTT
Organism: Galeruca laticollis; assembly: GCA_963921935.1. Classification (NCBI taxonomy): domain Eukaryota; kingdom Metazoa; phylum Arthropoda; class Insecta; order Coleoptera; family Chrysomelidae; genus Galeruca; species Galeruca laticollis. The sequence goes on from OY998175.1 coordinate 247,899,134, forward strand.
CATGTTGTTTGTAGTTTATAACATTATTGTATTGACTTCACTCCAATGGATTATATGCATAGTTCTACTATATTTAGGCCTAATTATAATTTAAAATTCCTTGTGTCGTTGATTCAGTCTTATACATATAATTTATAGTGTTATTATTTATATTGAATTCAAATAGTTTATATCTAGTATTGTTGTATGTGACCATATATGATTAAATTGTATTTTTTGCGAAACAAGTGTAATAACACTTATCGCCAACCTACTTTATTCACTTCATGTAATGTTCTTGTAAAATCATATTTTTTAATAAAGTTATTATTATTATTATGTTTAGATAAGGTCTTGCTGAAGTATCCAACGACCCTTTCTCGGCCATCCTGGAGCTGGGAAAGAACGGCACCAATTCCCAGGTTGCTGGCGTCTGTATCGAGAATGAACTTTCCCTCAGGAAGTGGATAGCCCAGAATCTGGAGTTGATGTCAGCTGCTTCTTCAAAGTTTCAAAGGCAACTTGGCATTCTTTATCCCAGCTAAATCTTCTATACCTTCCTCAGTCAATCGGGTTAGCGGTTTGGCGATGTCCCCAAACATCTTCACGTAACGTCGATAATAGAAGCAAAGTCACAGGAAGATTCGAAGTTGATGTTTGTCGGAAAGGGTTGGCCATTGTTGACTTTAGTCTGGAAAAGGTGGCACTTCTTCACGTTTAATGTTATATTGGCTGCTTGAAAGCAAGATTCGTCAAATACTTGTCAAATATGCGACCCAGAATGATGACGTCATCCAAATACACTAGACATGTCTCCCAAGACAAACCCCTGAGGATGTTCTCCATCAATCTTTCGAAGGTGGCTGGAGCATTTCAAAGTCCAAATGGAAGTACCGTAAACTGCCACAGGCCTGTTCCGCTGGTGAAAGCCGTATTCTCTTTGTCGGCAGGATCCATTTCCACCTGCCAGTAACCACTCTTCACATCCAAAGTGGAAAACAACTTGTAACCTGCTAGTGCGTCGTCGATTCTAGGCAGCGAGTAACTGTCCTTCTTGGTGACTTCGTTGAGCTTACGGTAGTCAACGCAGAACCTTGTCGAGCCATCTTTCTTTTTCACAAGAACTATTGGAGAGATCCAAGGGCTCTTTGAAGGTTCTACTACTCCGTCTTTTATCATCACTTGAAGAGTACTTTCTGCTTCTGCCTTCTTCACCTGGGTAAGTCGCTGAGCAACTTGACGGATAGGACGAGAATCACCAGTGTCGATTTTATGTTTTACCATACTGATTCTTCCTGGTTTGCCATCGGATGGACCGAGAATGGAATGGTAACGGTTAACTAGGTCTCTCAACTTCTTCTTTTGTTGCCGGAACAGGGATGGATGGACGGTGGCTCTAGGATCTCACTGAGCTTGTCCGAGTGCTATTCTTCCTTAGGGGTCCCCTGCGGATAACTTCTGTTATTGGCTCGAAGGTTCCTACTTGAGTGCCTTTCTTGAGGGTAACTAGATGGTCGTTTAGGTTGATCAGACGAACTGACACCTTTAAAGCGGATTGGATCAGTGCCTTACCAACAAGAATGCCCCGTCTCAGTTCCTGGTCGTGATTTCTGGGCTCTACTGTTGCTGCAGTTGAGTCTTCCATGGCCCTATTCAGACGAGCTACGACTATGGTCTCACACCTTGCTGGTAGTTCGACATCCTCAGATAGCATCACCTCTGCGATGGCTGTTTCTCGCTGATGTAGAATTAATTCCTCGGCACCGACGAGGATGACTCGATGTTTGAGATCTAGTTGGAAACCATAGGAATCCATGATGTCCATTCCCAAGATGACGTCCTCTTCAATTTCGTCTATTAAAGCTGAGTGCGAAGCCTGGGTAGAGGCAAACATAATTCTTACGTCTTTTTTTTTGGTGGGGGGAAATCTTCTAAAGACCTTGGGAAGGTGTCCCAAGTTGCGGATTCGGCCGAGGTGTTGCGCCCCCTTACTGCTAAGCCAGACAGGGTCACTCCACAACTTTCGCTGCCACTACTCGACCGCCTACCAGCTAAAACCCTGTAACCACCTCTTCCACCTACCGCTTCTGGCTCTGTCTTAGGGACGTTACAACAGTTGCGGTAGTGCAGTCTATATCTCTTCTTAGTTTCACACTATGTTCTACCTTGGTCTAATCTTTCTTCAGTCTCTTTGATTTTCATTATTTTACTTACAGCCTCCACTATGAAGTTGTAGTTTCTGCTACTCTCTGTTGCTATCTCCAGAAAGTTTTCAGGACTCACATGTTCTCCTACGAACATATTCATGTCCTCTCGTATGACGGAAAATCTTTCGCAAGTGAAGACCGTATGATGCGCGTCATCCGTTTCCCCGCAGTATATACAGTTGTTGTCTTCTGTTTTATTCAAACCTTGAGTGTAAGTTCTGATGGAACCATGTCCAGACAAAAACTGAGTCATATAATAATTAGTCTTTATATGTTGGCATTTATACCACACTCTCACATCGGGTATGAGCCTTCTCGTCCAATGACCAGTGACTGCATCAGTCCATTCGTTCTGCCACTTATCTAAGATGTCTGCTCTGACCCCTCGCACGCCTGCATCATGTCGACCATTATGCAGTGTGGCCCTTTCCAGAGCCTGTAAATGGATGGGAATCACTCTTCCTATTGCCTGTGCCGCCGTTGTAGATACAGTTCGATATGCACTTATTACTCTGAGCAGTGTGTGTCTTTGCAATGTCTCCAACATTTTTTTGTATTTTTTCTTATCCAGTACTTTGTACCATGTTGGCGCTCCGTAAAGTATCGTAGAATGGACAACACTAAGCAGTAGTCTCCTCTTCTGAAATCCTGGACCCTTCAGGTTAGGCATGAGCTTATTTAACGCCGTGATCCTACTCTGCACCTTAACCATGAGTGATTATATGTGTTTACCGAAGCTGAGCTTATCGTCGAATTGTATACCCAGATATTTGATCGTTTTGTTTGGCGTAATATCCTGTCCTAGATAGAATTTGATATGTTTTTTGTTCCTTGGGCCCTTAAGTATTATCGCTTCTGTTATGGAGGCAGCGATTTCTAACTCGTGCTCTTTCATCCACCTAGCTATCCTCTTTAGCGCCTTGTTTCCTGCTATTTCCATTTCTCGTATGCTCCCTGCTTCTACCAGCACTATTAAATCTTCCGCATAGGCTAGGGTTCTGGCCTTGCAGCCCAGGTCGATGTTTAATACTCCATTGTACAAAATGTTCCACAAGGTCGGTCCAAGGACCGATCCCTGCGGGACACCTGCGGTAATGGGCATAGTATAATTGTTATCTACTATAAGGGATCTGTTCTTGAGGTAGTCTGCTATAATATTTATTAGATATTCTCCGATTTGGAATTCTTGTAGTGCTTTGATTATGAGTGGCCAGGTGGCTATGTTAAACGCGTTCTTTACGTCAATGGCAATCATAGAAACATATGCTGCTCTAGATTTTTGAACCTTGTCTCTTATCCAGTTTGCTGCATGAATAGATGAGCGTCCCTTTCGAAATAGCCTCCTTGTCTATCAATTCCCTTTCTAATCGTCCCTCAATAATCCTTTCCAAAAGTTTGCTCACGCAGTTTAAAAGGCATATAGGTCTATACGATGTTGGTTCACCCATCGGCTTACCCGGCTTCAAGATAAGGACTAGTTTCGCTATTTTTTGCTCTGTGGGGAATTCCTGTTTTTGCATTGTATCGTTAATTATATTTAATACTATATGCGGTTTTATCTGTACTAGGGATTTTATGGTTTCAGGAGTTATCCCGTCTGGTCCAGGTGCTCTGTTAGATTTAATATCATCTATAGCTTGTTGGTAGCTCTTGTATTGTTACTTGCGGTACTTCTGGAATGCTAATTTGCGAGAATATGAATAGGGGTTTCTCTGGGAAAAGAATTTCCGCTGCTCTCTTGTTTCTGGTGGCACCTCGTAGGGGGTTTGAATTCTTAGGTTTTTAACTGCAATCCTGTATCCATTCCCCCAAATGTCCTCGTCCAGTTGTCTTATGATGTCGTTCCACTTATTTCTTTTGCTACTTTTAATTAGTTTGCATAAAGCTTTCCGCTTATTTCTATACATCGCCTGCAGTTCGTGTACTTCCTCACCTAGTTTTCTCTTTCTGGTAGTCCTTCTTTTAGCGTCGAAGTATTCTTCCCTACTTTTTTCGATTTCCTCGTTCCACCAGTAGATGTATGAGTAAATACCTCCTCCTTTGTTTTTGCTGGCAGCCTTGACTATTTATTTCAGACATCCAGTCAGAACATTTAGATCCTTAGCATATTTTCGCTTAATATCCTTCAAACACATTTTGATCTTTTCCATGTTTATGCTTCTGATTTGCCGCTGGTCATTTCATCCACCCTCATATTTGATTTCAAAATATATATACTTATGATAGGTAAAGATCTCAGCTTCCTTCAGTATCTGCCTGTATTCTATTTTGCGAGTCATTTTTGAGCTAGCGCATGTGACATCGATGAGTGAGACGCTCTTATTTATTACGAATGTTTGCTCTCCATTATTGATTATGGTGACTCGACCCATTCCATCCAATACTCTCCTCTGTGGTCGGACCTGGGTGCACCCCACTGGGGTGCTTTAGAGTTGATGTCCCCCATCACTAGTATCTTGTTTCTCTCTGCCTTGCATGCATCCATGATGTTGTCAACTGTCTGCTTGAATACTTGCATTTGGATGTTTGGTGACATATAACAGCAGATCAGTGACATATCCTTGAAACGTATTACCACGTAACCTTTACCAATTTTTGTGCTTATAATACCACATTTTTTATTACTGATCCAGACAGCGACGTCGATATTGCTGTCATGGACCCAGCTGCTTTCCGAGGCTATTTTTTTATTTGGCTCAGATACGACTACCAAGTCTACACTCATGTCCATCGCGTTTTTACCAGATGTTGCGTGAGGTACATATTGCTGGTCGGCCGAAGTTTTATTTTCCTTGATGTCCTTTTGTTCACTCGGATATTTGTGTGCATCTGCTGGGAGTACTTTATTATTTATTCTGTCCTGTCGTTTCGCCTTATTTAGTACTCTTCTTACGTCTACCTTGCCGTGGACCGTGGCTGCTTCCACAGTAGCGGTTCGTAGTCGCCCTTTTTTTCTTAACGACCCTTCGGCGAATGATGGTCTTCGATGCTCCTGCATACACCAACATTGAATATCTTTTGCCGTCTACTGTACCATCTACGTAGATGCTGTTGGGTCGATGTCTTACTGAAGTCAGGACAAGTAGAGGGTCTTGCAGACTGCTTGGGGTCGGCGTCGCCCTCCTGGAGTCGATCCGTACTAGTTTTCCTGCTGCTAGGGGTCATCTTGGGTTGTCTTCCCACGACGTTGGCATGTGCTTCTGACGTGACCAAGTTCACCGCCTTTCCAGCACCGTACTGGTCTCCTCTTCCTTTACGCCATCGTCTTCATCAGGCTCACCAGTTCTTGTACGAGTTCTTGGCTCGGCTCCTCTTGGTGCACCTCTTCTCTGGACTGGCTGGTAACGGATCTAACTCTGGCATGGGAATGAGAAGCTTCAGTCGCTGCTTCAAACTCCAATGCCGTTGACAGGGCATCAACCAGAGGTTTGGGACGCGCCAAGCGCAGCGATCTTTGCAACTCCTGATCTCTTAAGCCGTGTATGAATGCGTGGACAGCTAGGCATTCCAAAATACTTTCATTGGCCGAAGAATATGCAAAGCGGACCATTCTGGCAATCTCCGCTTCGAACTCCTGGATATATTCACCAGCTTTCTGCCTTCTGTTTTTGAGCTGGTACTGGTAGAGTTGCTCTATGGGAGAGTTCATCGGAGAGGCTGAACATCTTTTGAGATAGTTCGTCGCGCTGGTTGGACATCTTCTGCGAGATTTCGTTTCGGATCAGGATTATGGTCTTCATGGAGGAATCTTCAAACTCCATAGTCTCAGGATCAATACCCTGCCCTTTCAATCGTGCCAGTAATACTGCCTTGGGACCCGTCGTGTCCAAATCAATTTCTTCCAGCTCTCTTCTCAAGTCTGCAACTAACAACTGGCTTATTTTCTTCCCGGACATCTTGAAATCTTCACCCCACACCTGACACCAAATGTAATAAGAATGTGGGTTGAAACAATTTATTTCTACTAAATGTAAAACGAGTGTGGGTTGAAACAATTTATTTCTACTAAACTACAAACAATTAATGGACTCTAAAAAAACAACTAAAAAGGATACTTATCTTGAGAAATATTTATCTTCCAAACGTCACATTGACAATCTTTTTCGACGTAATCTCACTTTTTCTTGTCAGTCTTTCTCTTTCTGTCAGTATCCCTGTTGTAGGTTATTTCGCTGTCATATTCCCAGACAGCACGAGTACGTAAATAATACGTATTTAATAGGTAATCATGAGACGTAAGGTACGTAGTACGTATTAAATACGTACATTTTCCAATAAAATGTACATACCAAATACGTACCGCTTGTACGTACTTATGGTCTTATAAATTAAAGTACACGTCAGAAAGCCCACACTAGATTAGATTAAAATATTAAACTTTAAAAACAACTTGAAAGTAAATTTATTTAAAGTTACTTTTGACTATTAACTAGTTAGGAAAATATAATATAATAAAGAGTTAGGTATTTATTATTTATTTATAACGAGACTTCTCCTATTCACGATACCTCTACCTTCTGTGCTCGTTTAGATGTCAGGTTGCCCTGTAGAACAATCTGCGCTAGCCAGTCGACAAGCTTCAAGTGGAAGAAGGGGTGGATTTTTCAATATTTAATTAAATTTCAAAATAAGGCACCAGAGACATTTAGGCAAGCACCCAAGACTCCTTCAAACTCACACCCAACTCCTCAGAGGGTTAATACACTTTTTACACACTTAAAAAGGTTTTTTAGGTAAGTTTTAAAATGAAAAACTGCAAATATCCCATGTCTGTGGTTTATTGTTGGACCTTGAGTCCCTTTTCCAATAACTTCAAATTACAAATTTATAAGTTTCAACAAAAAAAAAACAACTAAATTTGACGCCTGGACCTAGCTGAAGGCTCACATTCTTTAGTACCCAAAACTGCCTCTCGGCTTTGTTCCACGTGGCTCATTTCGGGCTCTGCAGTATCTAAAAAATTAACATAGTGATCAAGAGTACCTCCATTTTTTACACAAAGGTAATATTTTTCAATGGTGGACATTAAATAATAGTTTCATTTAAAAAACTCTCAAAACGAAGAAATATTACTGTGGAAGGTCAACATAATTATTTTTATGATATCAATTACCTATTATGGTTGTGCGAGCTGCTTTTAATGGTGATGGCAGTCTAGACCCCTTCTTTTGCCTTACAAGTTCTTTAACCTCACTGTCGGACTTTGAAGAAGAATGGAACCTCGTTTTAAATTCCCTTATTTTTGGATGTGATTCGTCCACATATATGGTATTGAGGTGTCCACCTCCGCCTTTCTGCACTTTAGACGAGCAGTTTCAAATGAATCTAGAAATGAATATTAATATTTAGTTTGCAATTTATACAGAATTTGTAGATATTACCATAAGTTCCATCCCTAAACAACTTCGCTTTAAGTGAAGGCCAACACGAATTTAATTGATGCGACCTTATAGCAGCGATAAATTTCTCTGGTGGCCACAATCAATTGTCTACATTAATCCATCTTGTGGATGGGCACCACTGCTACCGACGTGTCATTGATAAACTGCATTTTTTTCCAAGTCTTTTCAGAAAACTCACGAATATTATTTTCCATTTTTTCTAAAAAGTTGAATCCAAAAAAATATAAATTCATGATTTTTTTAATAGAGTAGTTAATTTTCAATATATTAACAGCGACTTAAAAACATGTTTCAAAAAGTCTATCACTAAAAAATGGGTAAATATATTGAACATCTCTCAAAGCAAGTTGTTCGATATATCCAGCACACAGCCAACTAATATATTGTTATTAGATTATGTATAATAAATACCAACAAGTTGTCTCAAAAACTACGTAACAACGAAAGAGTAATGAATTTATTAGTGAATGTTAACATGACATTTAAATGAAACATTTTGTATTTTCCATGCTTTTAATTCACTAGTCATTTTTCCTACTAAAAATATATTTATAGTCTGTTTTTTATTGACTGACAGCACGCGAAAAGGTCACAGATGCTAGTCAGGTAGTAAAGCATAAGCGTCACAGTTCATCTAAGGAATTTATTTACTATTTAATTTTATACCCGATCTGATATATAAAGGTAATATAAATGTAAATTCGGTTAGTTACAACAACTAACTGACCTTCATACATTTGTAGAGTACATACAGTTAAAACAATAAATTAGTTTTGAAATAATCTTGTAACGCAAATATTCTGACTGCATATTTCATTAATTATCTTGAAAATTTGGAACTGGTCAATTCTTGGGAGACATATTAACAAACCATTTATCAATTCATTCTCCAGATAATTACTTTCTGATTTTCGAAATGTTGATAATAACATTTCCAAGAAAAATTACAATAGGGTCCTACTAGGGATTGTCCCAATGACTACTTAGAAATTTTGCAGGTATATACGGTGAAACTTGGTCTCGCCCAAATTTGTATAATTAGTTTTGCTTAGAGTCGCTTATGTTCCATAAGTGTTAACTGTGTTGTGAAAAATGTCTTCAAGTTTTACCCCAGTAAAGTGTAAGAGCGTGATTAGCTTACAAACGAAGACTGTAGTGTTGAACGTGCATGATGCTGTAGTACATCAAATGCGGGCTGCTACTGTTAGAAATATAGTTTCGAACATGTTCCAATATGACAGGAGTTAGTGAATCTACTATTTACAGGCTTCTAAGAGAGAGGAAAAATGAAAATATATCTCCACCTAAAAAGTCAACTGGAAGAAAACCATTTGACCTTGATGAATATATGCAAAATACAATAAGACGAAAACTATATGAATTATATTTTAAAAAAGATCCCAACCCTTGATAGAATTCTAAGAATGGTGAAGGAGGACGAGCATTTGCCTGACATAGGGCGAAAAACTTTGTGGAAAATATTACACAAATTAAATTTTACTTGGGAGAAGCAAAGTCGCAAATCAGTGCTAATCGACAACGAAGAAATAATATGTTGGAGACGCCAGTATTTACGAGATATCCGAAAATACGGACAGGAGGGAAGACAAATCTATTATCTAGATGAGACATGGCTCAATGGAGGACATTCAGTGGAAAAAATATGGCAGGACAAAAGTATTCAAACCAGTCGTCAAGCTTTCATAGAAGATTTATCTACTGGACTGATAACTCCTATCGGTAAAGGTCGCCGACTAATAATAACCCTAATTGGATGCAATCAAGGGTTCGTTGAAGGTGGTTTACTGGAGTTTCAGTCAACATCCACCAAAGACTATCATGGAGAAACGATTGCAGATGTATTTTACACAAATGGTCGAATGAATTCCAAATAATGCTATAATCGTTATGGGCAATGCCACTTATCATTCGCGATTAACAGAAAATCTTCCATCTACCTCTTGGAGAAAAGCTGATATTAGAAGCTGGTTAATCGTAAAAGATATACCATTTGAAGATGATATGTTGAAAAAAGAACTTTTAAAGGTTGCTTCAGATCACAAGCTACAATTTAAAAAGTTTGTTATTGATGAAATAACCAAGAATCGTGGGATAGCAGTGCTTCGTTTGTCGCCGTACCATTGTGAATTAAATGCGATAGAGTTTAATATGGGCCCAAATGAAAGGTTATGTAGCTAGACATAATAAAACATTTAAAATGAAAGATGTTCGTGAACTCATGAAGTACTCATTGACAACAATAACTGAAGAGAACTGGAGAGATGCTGTGAATCATGTAATTAAAGAGAAAGAAAAAACGTGTGTTTTAGATAATCTCATAGAACAAACTATAGAACCGATAGTGATCTCTCTCGACGAGTCTTCGGATGATTCTTGTATGGCCAGCGAAGAGGATGATACTATAAATTGAATTTTATATTTCCTATAAATGGTATGTTTACTTTACCTAATATACATTAATTCATTGTCAATAATTTTGAATTATGAGAATTAAACTATATTTTCTTTAATTAATTTAATTTAATAAAAATGAAAATTTAACTTGTTAATAGGCCTAAACGAATGAATTTTATTTCAACTGTAATGTTGACCGAATCTAATTAAATAAGCAAAATGAACTAATATCGTAATCTCCGCCACTGCCGCACTGTTTATCCTTTTGCTGGCATTGTTCAGTTTTATTACCATATTGTATTTTGAGCTGAAACAGGGATGTACAGATAACCAATACAGACACCTACTTGTTTTGCATTAGACTTTTAGTATTTACTTGTAAAATTCTTAGGATCACTCTGTAAGAGATAATTTTCTATTTGAATATTTAATGAGGCTACTGTGCTGTCAGACATTAAGAAATAGACTATAATATTGATTACTCGCATGGCCTAAGGTAAAAAAAATTCTTTTTCTCTATATTCTATCCTAAAATTAGGATTTGCCCATTATCTTCCACTATAAAATTACGGATTGCTATTATTTCTCGACCGAATAAACAACAACTATCAGGTTCTTTAGGCAAAAAATCAAAGTTCTAGAAATTCACTTGTTTGAATTGATCTGTTATTGGATAATTTTTTAACACAGGTCAATTGTAGAGATTTGTGGAGCATCGAAAAATTATGAGAATATTCACTTTGTTCAATATGTTCACTTTGTTTAGGATTATCTAGTTCTGTTTTTCTATTTAATCATTGTTGTAGAGACTTGTCTTGTTTTCTAAGCAACTTCTTTATTGTTTGCATATAATTTTCAAAATTAAAAGCACTAAAACTATGAAGATGTCCAAATATTCTAACACCTTCAGCTAAATGTAGTAGATTATGTATATTATCTGAGGCATAATTTTGACCATGAATTAAAATAAACATTTCTACAAAATATGTTTAAAGTTTTTTAGCATAATAAGTGTATTTTAAAAACTGTGGGTACGATAATATTGTTATTGCATAGTATAGAACAACATGTTCAAATTTTTCCTTTGATAATAATTAACTAAAACAACTGGCCCTGTGTACAGCAGAAATTGCCTGAATTATGCTGCTTTCCACCTTTTTCACTTTCACTGACACTACGGAGTTTACGATTGAATTCTGTTGGAATGTTACAAGACTGTTCAATTAAACATTTTGATAATGTTTCTATTTTACTATATGGAATTTTTGCTGAAGGCTTTCTAGTTAACCACAAACATACTAGTAACTTTTTTACAACCCCTGAACAACCAAGATGCATGTGATCAAGAGGGAAAGATTTGACCATATCTACACCTGGAATGTTTTCTAGACTTGAAGGAAGTAACCTGTATGGTGTTGTTTTGGAGTATTGGCTCTGAAATCAACATCAGTACGTAAATGAAGGTTTGACGTATTAGGAAAATAAACTCAATTATCATAAAATCCCTCTGCATGACACTTAGAGCGTGACATATAACCTAAATAACCTTTCATATATGTAATATAAGCTTTTGCTGGAGTATCACTCACAAATATTTCTATTTTAACAGCATAAAATTGGAACCTTTCACTGAATCCGATTATTTATAATATTAGTGGCATCTTCAACAAAATCTGACAAAACAATTTAGGTTCATTGGGTTTTGCACAGCCATAACATACACCCACAATCTCAACAAATCCCCGGTTTTGATATATACTTCATAAAACTGGATAAAACTGACTTGTAGAGCTTTTTGTTAGTGGAAGTCCATCATCGTTAATTAACATTTCAATAACAATGTCGTCTCTTAATTTAGGATGTTGTGAAAGTACCTTTGGCAAACACTTATCTAATCCAAAATGAATATAGTGTTGCTTTTTTGTAATGTTTACTAACTTTATAAGACGTCTTACTAGTAGATTAATGTAATAATAAATAATAGGTGGGTATACTTGTCTTTAAAAACTGCAAACAGACAGGTTGTAAAAAAAATACTGCTCACAAAAGGTCCCAACACTACAAACTATGATAAAACAACTATGGAAAGTACCTAATATTACTTTATACTAGTTTAACTGTTACTTTAAAAAATATAAATTAAATAAACACTAGAGACTAAATAAAATTAAAAGTTGATGTTATAGAAATTAGTTAATAGCTCACCAATTAATCATGGGTATACACAAAACTAAAGTAGCAAGCACAATCGGTCTGTGTGGAATATTCAGATAAAAACCACCAAATATTTCTCTATTGCACTCTCTAGACTAAATAAAAACACCAATGCCACAGATACCCCTAGAATTTATATATAATTTCCATGTAGATACCCTAGACATCTGGTTAACATAACATCAAAACACATGTTTACAAATTATAAAGAGATGGTTGATTTGTTTGTTTCTTTACACACAACTACAAAAGACATTTCTGAGAATTCACTTTACGCGCGAATTTTAAATTTTATTTATCCGGCGGTTGTATATTCTCGAATCTCGATCAATTATGTCCGATGCGACATGACAAAAATATTTCATATGAAATCTAAACATTGTCAAAAAATTAAAATTAGTAACAGGAAAACAAACTTCTTACAGAATATGTCTTAGAATATTGAAAATTTACAATTCCCGCCTAATATATCAATCTTCCTTCTGCGAGTGTGGTATATGAACGCAATAGGGCCGATCACCTTCACCACTTACCACAATATATTTACCACTTTCAAAATATTTGTGTACATCCAGAAGAAGACAGAATTATTCGATTTTCGGTTATTTGACAAGGACAGGATGAGAAACAAAATTGTTTACCTTCGTTTTCATTTCATCGAATGAAACTTTGTGAAAAACTCTATATGCACAGGTGATGAGGTGATACAATTAGTTATTACCAATCAATTATTGTGTAATACAATAAATTTAAGTCAAATTATTATTGTTGCTTAGACTGTGATAAAAATATTACAAGTGCACACATTCAGTCACAGTCTAAACTTACTACTAATTTATTGGCCCAAAAAATTGAACTTAACCTGAGAAAAAATTTGGAATGTTTTTGTATAGATGTAGGTATAAAGTAAAAAATACGTATCTCACGAATTTTGTGCTAATTTTGCGACAAAATGTATACCTGTTTAAAAATATTATTATTGATGAACAGCCATCGCTAACAAATAGATAAGTTATTTTTGAAATGAATATACCTCTATATAATATATATTATACAAATGTGTCTATCTACACAATTTTTTCGTTTAACAAATTATGTACAGCTGATACGTATTAACCCATTATGTCCCACGGCAAAAAAGTTGAATTTTTTCACAATATTCTGTATTTGTATTGAAAATAACTACAAGGATCAATAAATAATAAGTAAAAAAATATTTCTTCTATAGCTTTGTCAAAAAGTGGTGATCTATGAATAGATCACTGGGCATATTCATTATACATTATTGAAAATACATTTTATCTTCAAACATCAATCTTATATTTTCCATAAAACTAAAAGTTTATTATTATGAACACAACAAAAAATAAAGCAAGTAATAACAAATACTTAAAGAGCTATTTTTGGTGGTAAGGCAAACAACAATTTGCACAGAGAGTAACATCACATTTCAAACAGAAACTTTTGGGTCTGCTCTTACAACCTGCTCTTTCGCATCTTCTTTGGCCGTCACGATATTGCATAAAATGATTCAGACCATCGAAACGCATATCTACGGGTCTACTGTCGCATTAGTTTTTCTTTTAACACACGATGTGAGTTTCATATAAGAAACTGCAACTGCTCTACTGAATTCTAAGGAGTTAATTGCCTCACGACCATGTAAGTATCTGTATAAAATCCAGGCATTTGTGAGTGCCATATCTATAATACGAATACACATTGGCCAGTACCATTTTTTCCCGCGAATTTGGATACCATATTTACCAATGAGCCAATCATGGTGGTCAACGCCACCCATAAGTTTATTATAATTTAGAATAAGTTTTGGTTGTGATACCTCAACTCTTTGCTTGGTTTCACGTTTCCATCGGCTTGCCTTAGCTAATGGTTCTATGTCATCATAATTAGTTGCCACTATCACACACTTGTTATCATGCCAGCGTACCATGCGAACATCAGACATAGTGTCATACCATCGAAAAGCCACGAGATTCTTTGCTCAGTTCTTTTGTCGACTTCATTGGACATTTATCTGTTCTATTATCTCGTACTGTTCCTGTTGCACGAAATCCAATATCTTTTAAGTGAACCAATAGATCTCGATTCGTGAAGAAGTTATCAAAAAATACTACATGCTCATTTGAAACTGGTACACAAGACAACAATTCTGTCACCACTCTTGACCCTAAAGTCAGACCTGTTCGATTTTTGCCTTCTTTACCAGTAAAAAATATGAACTTGTAGCAATAGCCATTGGAACCACAAAACGCCCATAATTTTTAAACAAATCTTATGGGTTTACCTATTATGAATTGTTTCAAACCATGATGTCTATAGTATTTGACAATTATTTCGTCAATTGACGAATACGATGTAAAAATTCCAAATTATTGAAACTTTTCATTTATTTTTGTTATGAGAGGTCGAAGCCCTGTCTTCTTTATCAATTTGATCATTATCTGCAAAATGTAGCATTGATTTTATTTTGGAATACCTATTTCGTGACATACCAGATTGCACCATTCCAACACCCAAGTCAGCATCCGTAGACCAATACATTCTTTCAGACGGAACTTGGTGATATCCAGAAAACAAGAGTATGCCAATAAAACACTTTAGTTCATCAATATCCAAGGTGTAAGCTGTACAATTTTTTACACGGTGTGCGTAGCGTTAGGTTTCTTCCTTTATGTATTCGAAAATATCATTTGAAACAATTTTTTCCAAAAGTTGTAATGGAGTGAGGTGACCATATTCTTTTTGCAGGGCTTCTTTTTTATTTTTTCCAATCCAATGAAGTCACTGACAGGAAATGAATATTTAGGTTCACACATTTTCCATTTTGGTAACGCGTTAGAAAGTCGCTGTTTTTTGGAGCTTGGTGGAACAGAATCAGAACTTGTCCCCGGTACTTAATTTTCTTCGTTGTAGAACTGCACCTCCAGCTGACCGGGAACATCTCTTATTTCCGCTATGCCTAATTCGTCATCTTCAGCTTCGTCTTCATCGGTAACATAATCAGGATCCGGAGGTAAAACTATGATGCCCAAATTCGGACTATCCTCATCGATAAAAAAATTAGGATCGTTGACAACATCTTCCAGCTCTTGCATAGTCAATACCCTTTTTGCAAAAAATTATCAATGATATAATAATCAATGATTGGTACTGACTATAGATATTGATTATATCATCTAATTTCAAAGTAAATTCCCATACATACCTATATATTATAACATCAACATGAAATAACAGATATTTCAATCGATAGCGACCCTACTGTCTTCGCACATTGACTGAAACTGATAAAAAAGTACAAGGAACACGTGCCGTTCTCGAGTGAATCGTTGTTTATAATACAGCTGCAGGTATAGATATTATATGTGTCCAGTGGTATAAATATAGATCAGCGAAAAATATTTGATGATAATATGAAAATTACAAAAAA
Source organism: Galeruca laticollis (assembly GCA_963921935.1). Classification (NCBI taxonomy): domain Eukaryota; kingdom Metazoa; phylum Arthropoda; class Insecta; order Coleoptera; family Chrysomelidae; genus Galeruca; species Galeruca laticollis. Next base: position 247,914,802 of record OY998175.1, read on the forward strand.
AAAATTCAAATTTCATATGGAATGGTAAATCTACATGCTTTAAGAGGCTAAAAACTCACATAGCATATTTTAAAAACTATTTAACCAACGTTAATAAATAAATGTATTCGGTAATGCACGAAACCGATTATTCCCAAATTTAAAAAAATCGAAAAAAAATACTTGCGTTATAGAAACTGATATGTAGATAGTCTAAATCTCTTGTCACCGATCTAAATAAGCACCTCTATAACTTTTAAGATAATTAAAAAACTGGATAGTGATGTTATAATTTTGATTTAGTTATGATCTATAAATAGATCAGTGGTCGTTAATGGGTTAAGTGCGTACATTATACGTATCAGAAAATACGTACAGCCCATATGTATTGAGTACGTGCCTAAAAGTACGTACCGTTTAGGAATCATAATGTACGTATTAAATACGTACATTTTAGGTACTGTACGTATAGGACGTATATAAGACCTAATATGTACGTATTTAATATGTACAGTGCTGTTTGGGTTGATAGTCCGAGGCCTATTACTGTGTAGCTATTCCGTTACAGGACGATATACAAGGAGCATTCCGTAAAACAAGAATTATTACGAATCAAAATTCAAAAAATATGTAATTGACGAAATAGTGTTAGAACGTAGAATAACTGCGAACTCAATGCTACTGAACTTATATGGGCGCAAGTAACGAGCGACGTAGCACGAAACAATAAGACTTATAAATTGGAACACCTACATCAATTACTGCAAAACTCTTTGTCAAAAGTGTCTGCAGAGAACTGGAAAAAAGCAGTGAGTCATACGCATAAAGAAGACCAGAATATGTGGCAACTGGATAATATCATGCAAGGGACCGTTGAATCTATAATAATTAATGTTGGAGTTGAAGATTCGTCATATTCTGATGGAATGGAATTTTGATTAGGTACATCCTCTGCAAGTTTTTAACAAATCAGCCCTTTGTAGGGCTGCAAATCATTATTATATGTAGAGCTTACTAATTAATTAATTAAATAACGAAATACCAGATAATACCTTATTCTATAATATTAATAATATTACCTTATTCTACTTACCGATATTAACATATCAAAACAGGTAGGAAATGCTGAAATAAAATATTGTGAAATTTATACAAAGGTTAAGTAATTAGGTACCTCAATATCAAATACGATCTCATTCATACCCAACCGTCCGATACTGTCACAACAACACATTAATTGCTTTTAAATGGATTATGAATAATCTAGGACTTCCGTTTCTATTGATATCACTACGTGGAGTTCACTAAATAGTGTAAATACGTCGAAGGTTATTAATTAAATATTTGTGCTACTTATAAAAATAAAATAAATATTGTAATAAAATACGTCTATAATAAAATACCTAATAGGATCTAATTCTTACCCAGCTATACTGCACTGTCACGGCAAATTTATCAGTTCTAAATATATTTGATTGGTAATGGTATTAGGGTTCCATTGTCCTCGCTACCTGCGATTCACTATACAGGAAGAATCTAGCGAAAGTTGCCAACTGATCACTTATTTACATGAAGAAACGCTTACAATTCTGTTTAATTCTTTGAATCACCCTGAAGTGTTTAAGACACGTTTTGGAATTTATAATGAGCTCTTCAGCTATCAATAAGATAAAAATATACTATAGTTGTATTTTGGGGCTTTAAAAGCGTTCTCCAAATTCAGTAAAATAAAACAGTGTGATCAAATAATTAGTCCCTGACAATTTTTCAGTTTTTAATTCTGTGTATATCAGAAAAAAGTAACATTTTATCTATATGTTTTTTCATAATTTTTATTTTGATGGGGAATAATCGATTCAAAATCACTAAAATGTATTACGTCAATTTTAACAACAAATTTCTTAAATTTTACATTATATCGGGTAATGAATGTAGAATTGAAAATATAATACCAATTTAACCTTGTCTATATCTAGTATTTGGATAAAAAGTTACCTAAATAAAATACATTATATATTATTATGTGATTCAGAAAATAAAGTTATTTCTTCTTCTTATTTCTTTTTTTCTTTTCGCTCGCGTCACTCTCTGAGCTACTGTTATGTTTTCTCTTTTTATGCTTTTTTGTTTTTTTCTCCTCTTCTTCACTATCACTACTCGATTCACTATCACTACTTGATTCACTTTCACTAGAGTCACTGCTCTCACTAGAATCTGATGATGAATCTGATTTATTTCTTTTTTTGTTTTTTTTATTCGATCGTTTTTTTGCTTTTTTCGATTTATCACTGTCGCTATCAGAAGATTCACTGTCTGAACTCGATTCTACTTTTTTCTTTTGGCGTTTCTTACTATTTTCTTCCTTTTTACTGAAACTATTTTCTTTTTTTCCTTTATGTTTGTTTTTTCTTTTTTCAATCTCGCTATCTGATGATTCTGAAACTGTTCTTGCTCGAATTTGTTTAGTTTCTTTTCTTTGACGTTCTTTAGACATGTCACTTGGTTTATGGTCGTTTAATCTGTTATTTCTTTCTGATGTTTTGGATGACGAAGCCTTATTTCTATGGTACCTAAAACCAACAGTATTGTTAAAATTCAGTAAAACACCCCCAGAGTTTTTATAACAATCGATAATCAAATATGAGCAAATTATATTAAAAAACCATATATTTTATCCCCGACTGTTGTATAATGTACCCATTAAACGTCTGTTTGCTCGACCTTAAAAATCACCCATTAATCACGGCAGTGATTAATGAATCATTAATCACTGCTGTCAGATGCTTCCTGGATTTGTAAATTTTGTGGTGTAAACCACTAAATATTTTCAATTCAGTTCTGTACATATAAAAAAAATTTAAAAAGTGAATTTTCCTAGACCAGATTCGAACCCGGGAGCCGCGGTTGGAAGGCACAAAGCATCAACATTGAGCCATCAGTGACTTAGATTGTGCGCGTTGTATAACTGTTTCTTAAAATACCATGTTTTTCGAAAGAATTTATAAATCGAAGTAACTTTTGAAAAAAAAATAGTAGGTTCACTTTAAGCTCCTCCTAGCGCGATGCCTATCTTACTCGGTCTCTGATGCTACTCTTTTTCGGTATCCTGAAACTCCGAATCGATCGATATACAGTTACCGTGTATCTTTTGTAGTTGAAGGTACGAGCGGAGTTGATAGTATACCGGGTGGACTGTCTTTTCAGTGAATTATTTGATTATTATTACGGGATATTGATTAACAAGAAAATGCCACGAATGTGTTGTGTGGACGGTTGTAGAAGTAGACATTGGGCAAAAACATCTTCCTTCAGATTTCCCAAGGATGACACAAGGTAAATTTTACAATATTATTTAGTAAAGGATATTATTAATTTTGTTATAAGAAGCAGTGTAGTAGATGTTATTGTGTTTCAAAATAAAATATTACCAATATATCTTTTCAGATGTCAACGTTGGAAACGGGCCTTAGGCTTTGTTGATTGTCACTGGTATACCAATTTGGACGCAGAACAATGCAACAAAACATTAAGAGTGTGCGATAGACTCTATTATGATTTCGTGGTTAATAAGTAATACTCATTTAAAAGTGGTGGCGAAAGTTTAATCCTTTATAGAACTTTTGATTTGTTTTAGATCAACATTCACAGACCTCAATGACGCTTACGGCCAATACTCCTCGAAAGAAAGTGTTGAGAGAGGAGATAAAGTGTGAAAAAAGTGTTGAGAGAGGAGATAAAGTGTGAAAAAATCAACTGTGCCTGCTCAATGTTCAAGAAAGTTGGAAACCGGAATATCGTTTGAAGATATTTCCAAATATTTGGAAACTAACTACTCAGAAGATGCCTGCAACCTTCTAACGTCTCAGATAAGTTTATTAAATAAATCACCTAAAGGTTGTAGGAACACAGACAATTTTAAAAAGTTTGCTTTGAGCGTTTACGTTTTAGGACCTAAAGCATACAAGAAATTTTCTACTTTGTATCGGTTACCTTCCAAAAGCACGCTCAACCGCTTTACCCGCCGTTGGGCAGTAATCTCAGGCTTTAACGAATTTATTTTTCGCCTTATTGATCTTAAATCTCGACTATTAAGTGATAAAGAAAAAGATTGCATTATATGGCCTTGATGAGATGTCATTGAAAACTCATTTATTTTATGATTTATCAAAGGATAAAATAGTAGGCTTCCAAGAATCACTTTCAGCAGAAAACGAATCCGAACCAGCAACTAGTGCATTAGTTGTTATGGCACGGGGTGTATCAAGCAGCTGGAAACAACCGCTTGCCTACTTCTTTTATAAATGAACGGCGCCTTCAAATTAAATAAGACATTTTATTCGAAACAGTTAGAAAGTTACGTGATATCGGTCTAAATGTGCTAGGTGTGGTGTCTGATTAGGGTTCTAACTTCCAAACATTAGTTAAAAGCTACCTTAAACTGAGCACAGACAATGTTTTTTTTACGTAGATAATATCAAGCTCGTTTACTTTTTTGACGTGCCACACTTACTTAAATCTACTAGGAACAATTTTTTTTCTTACTGGTTTGCGTTACCAGAAGGAACTACCAATAAAATGTATTTGGATACATTTTACAATTATGAAAAAAAAGGAATTTAGACTCTTTCCAAAATTAACTGACGAGCATTTGTTTCCAAATAATTTTCAGAAAATGAAAGTAAAATTTGCTTCTCAGATTTTTAGTCATTCTGTTGCAGTTGCTCTTAATACATACATTGATTTTAAAGTTTTGCCTGCAGATGCCAAAGTAACTGCTAAATTCATTAAAACAATTAATGATGTTTTCGATTTATTAAATTCGTGCCATTTAAATAATTTCAATGCATTCACGGGTACCCAACAACAGTTTCAGCTAATGGAAGAATTTGAAACTTTACTGAAAAATGTCCGTGTGGTTAACAGTGAAGGAAAAAATTTAACAAATAAAATGAAATTTATATTTGGGTGGAGGCTTACAATAAAATCAGTTAAAGCTCTTTGGGGTATATTAAAATCAAAGGGTTACACGATTTCCCCGATTTCACCAAACCCTTCCTACTATCAACAGACGCATCAAACATAGGCATAGGAGCAATATTGAGTCAAATAAGGGATGGCAGAGAAAGACCAATAGCATATGCGAGCAGAACACTAAACAAAGCAGAAACCAACTACTCAACTACAGAAAAAGAATTGTTAGGCGTTATTTTTGGAATTAAAACCTTCAGATGCTACATTTACGGAACAAAATTCACCATAATAACAGACCATAGAGCACTAAAATGGGTACTGACCTTAAAAGACCCAAACTCCAGGCTAACACGATGGGCCTTAACACTGGCCGAATACGACTTCGAAGTAATACACAGAATGGGAAGAAGACACGGAAACGCGGATGCACCGAGCAGAATGTACGACAAAACATGCAACTACATAGAAACCACATACGAAGACTACTTACAATATATTGCAGAAAACGACCTAACAGGGAAGGACAAAATAAACAGGAAAGAAGGAGACCTAGATTCCCTCCAAGACGAAGAATCAATAGCCCTCCTAATGGCAAAGAACCGACCCAATCAGGAACCACTAATAAAGAAGATAGAAAAGATATACACTCTACCGGATACCTCACAAGAACAAATAGAATCGGTCAAAGAGTGGGACACATTAGACACGAAATTCTACGTAGCATTAAATAGAACATCAGTCAAAGAAGAAACATCATATGAAATAATGTGGAATATTATCCCAATGTTAAAAAAACAATGCGAAGAGAACGCGGAAAAAGGCATAACCTTCATAACCAGTCAAGAACAAATTTCAGGACTAAGCTGGGACGAAATCACAAAAATGATACAATTCACATTTTACGGGAAAACCACCAAAGTGAGCATACTGAAACCGATCCCAACCAAAAACACAGGAAAAATCCAAATAATCGAGGCAGAAGAAGAATGGGAACCGCTCTGGGACAAAGAATTACTGAAGAAAGAACAAAAACGCGACGATTTCTGCAACAGCACAGTACAACAATTAAACAAAGAGGATGAAACAAAACAAAGATATTACATCGACAAAGAAGGGCTCCTATACAGACAAGATCAAGAAGACAACAGGGACCAACTAGTGATACCTAGGAAATATATCATCAAAGTTATAGAAGACTTTCACGACTCACCCATATATTGTCACCAAGGACAACAAAAGACGTTATTGGCAATAAAAAGACGTTGCTTCTGGCCAACGATGAAAACGGATATAATAAATTACTGTAAACGCTGCGACGCATGCAACAGACGAAAAACCTCACCACACTTTAGAAAGGCACCACTACAAAGATTCACAAAGGTCACAGAACCTTGGGAAATAACGTCAATGGACATAGTAGGCCCGCTACCCACGTCAAACAAAGGAAACAAGTACCTACTAACATTTCAAGATCATTTTACTAAATACTGCGAAGCAATTCTGATACCGGATCAGAAAGCAGATACAGTAGCAAGAGCTTTTGTAGAACAAATAACATGCATGCACGGAACACCCCAGAAATTGTTAACAGATAGAGGAACAAACTTCATGTCAGAACTAATGAGAGAGACATGCAAACTACTAAACATAAAAAGAATACACACAGCGAGCTATGCACCAACAACCAATGGGCAAATAGAAAGACTACACAGAGTACTAAAAGATATGTTAGCACATCACATAGCCCCAAATCAACGAGATTGGGATAGTTGGATACCATATGTACTAATGGCATATCGGGGAAGCATACACACATCAACAGGATACAGCCCGTATTTCCTACTACATGGGAAATATCAAGCACTACCATTCGACAATTTTATCAAGCCAAGAAGACTGAAATACAACTTAGACGATAACTACGTGTCAGAGCTAGAGACTTCACCAAATATACACAAGAGTACTAGAGAACACAGAAAAGGCAAAAGACGAAAGGATAAACAGATACAATGAAAAAACAACCCTAAGAGAGTTTAAACCAGGAGACATAGTTTACCTTCTAGACATAAGTAACACACCAGGAATATCAAAAAAACTTCAAAACCGATGGACAGGACCATTCGAAATAAAAGACAAAGTAGGACCAGTCACCTGCCAAATCGCGTCAAACAAAGGAAAAAAAGTACAAGTTGTCCACATTAATAGATTAAAAACATACTACGGCAAACTGAACGATGATCAACACGAAATTATAGAGACGACAACGACTCAGAATAAGGAAAACACAGCATATGAACAGGAAGAATCACAAGAAGAAACCACCGACGACATAAACACAGGGAAGTTAGCAGCATTACCACTATGGTCAACACAACTACTCAGGGAAAAGACACTAACCCTGTGTGGGTTCACAATTATACAGAAACAAGACGAAACTAACCAAACACTACCATACATCATACAAAATCAGGCGAAAATATCCCTTAAACAGACAACAAACATATCCGCTTAAACACTCAGTTCATTCACACACACCGAGATCACACTAGAGTCGAATTTTGTTTTAAGAGTAAATAAACCATATGATACATTAATACACATAGACCAAAAAACAATAAGTTCTAAAATATAAAATAGGTAAACCAGAAACAAACACAGATTTAGTCATCATTTCATAATTCATACAATAAACATATGGTGTTATTGTCGACTAAGACAAATAAACAAGGAAGAAATTTCATTACTTACGTTACTACTCATAACAGATCGACAAATGCAAGGTCATTGTAGGTAATCAATTTAAAAAAATTTTTGCACCGTTGCAAGGTCAACTCAAAGTAAGTTTAAAAATATTTAATTTCAATAACTACAAGGTGAACACATAAGTTACATTGTAGTCAACTCAAAGTAAGTTTAAAAATATTTAATTTCAATAAATACAAGGTGAACACATAAGTTACATTGTAGTCACCAACTAGAAATTTAAAAATAATCTTACACAAGGAACTCAATTGACAGTCCTAAATGATTGTACAGTTCGGTCAATTGAGAAAAATAAACAAAAGAACAGAAACGCAAATGTAGCGTTAACATGGGAAAAATAAAAACATTATTTTTTCGAAGAAAAAATAATAAAGAACTGTAATAAATAACCATTATGCTTTATAAATATGAAAACAATGAATGTTAACGAATGTAATTATTGATAATTGTAGAGAACTGTAAGAGCACGACTATGGAACGACACAGCGCCCCCCTGACCTGGGTAACACTCGTTATGTGCGGGCTTCAAACAGCAATTACGTTAATTGCCTACGACTGTTCGAACCCCATTACAAACATTACAGTGATCTCCCTAAAATACGTACAAAAGTGCCCGGAACCCGAGACGACGTACGCGAGTGAAAGCAGGTACATTCAAGTGATTCAATGCAACGAAATCAAACTACAAAAAGTATGGGCATGCCTAGTAGAAGTAACCAGATTCATGTTTTACTGCGGGATGCACAGCCACACATCCGTAGTCAACGAAGGGCTGTCCACCTACATACATAAATTGGGATCCGAAGAATGCAGAGCCATGCATAGATACAAAACAATACAACTGCATCAACAGACAATCGACAATATAATCATGAATGGGACAACAACAGCATCAATCAAAATAGGCGGGACTTTAGATAACACCGGAACTTGCAAGGGGACCTCCTACCAAGAGAATGGAAGAAGTTGGAACGACGTGGTAATAATAGCCACAGTCAAAATAACAACAAGAGATTATCTAGCCAGAGTGACTCTCGACACAAACGAAAACCATCTAAAAGAAGGCATAACATGCAAATTTACAAATGGGTATTGTTTCGACACGACCACGGGCGAAGCAACCTGGACCAGTTACGAGCCAACCACATGAAAAGATCACCTAAGCCAGCTATACAAAGGCTTGGGAAATATAATCACAAACAGACAAACACAAGAGAAACTGATAGTCATAGAAGAAAAAGACAAAGTTTTCGCCTTAACACTACAGAAGAGAAACCTACTATGCGGTATCGAAGTTTGGCCAACAGAGCACCCAAGAATTGTCATTGCCCTTGAAGACAACCAAAACCTTCAACCGACAATGCCAATTCTACCCCAAAACGTCGATCTCATGAATTACGTGAATAGCAAACTTTTGTATATAGAGCAAGCATATAAACGTGACGTAAGCATGCTATATACAGACACAATACATAGAAGATGCATAATAAAGAGAGACGTACTAAAAAACAGACTAATAATGGCTCACACACTACCAAACGCAGTTAGTCAATTAATGGAGAACGAACCTGGTCATATAGGCAGAGTTCTAGGCGAAGTACTATACATAATGAAGTGTACACCAGCCACAGTTAACCTAAGAAGAACCGAAAAATGCTACAACGAGTTACCAATCGAAGTCAACAACGAAACGAAATTCATGGCCCCACTAACCAGAATAATCCAAAATCACGCAGAAGAAATAGACTGTAACCACATGATACCACCACTATACTACATAGAAGAGCAATGGTTAGGCTTAAACCCGCACCCCACAATAGCAAATACCCAAACCAGACGAAGAAATGGACCTCCACTTTGGTCCCATCCAGCCATTGGGAGCAAAGGGTCTATACACACCAGAAGAAATTGATGCAGCGCAAAGAGCCCTCACATTCGGAACGAAAAGAAAGGCGGTCGAAAACATAATCACCCGCAGAGCAGCCGGACTGAACGCCAACAGCCAAGGTTACACAGTGTCAGATATTTTCGATGCAAAGGAAATTGAAAACCAAGCCGAATCCACCCTAAAACACACTTGGGAATGGTTCACGGAGATAGGTTCAATAATTAGCGGTATAATTGGTATATACTGCACATATCAACGATATTAAATGCAATCCGCATCCAGCAGACTGTAGGATGTAGTATCGCAATGGTATGCAGCATATGGAATTCCCTTACGGCATGGGTAATACACTCCCACAGCAGAACCCAGAAACAAGACGAAGAGGCGATAGAAATGGAGCAGATACAGCATCAAGAGACAAGCCACCCCAGATCGCAACACTGGATAGAGAGAAATCACTCCATGAACGATCTACTAAGCAACAGTGTCGCGAGTGTAAATAATCGTGACCTAGGTCAGGGTCAAAACAGTTAAATCGTAACGGGAGTGAGGTCAAGTGCGCGGTACGTAAAAACGAATTATAAGCAATATAAAGTTCAGGTTAATGTACTCACAAAACGGCGTTGGACCTGAAACGTCACAACACTTTTACAAGAGGGGAAGTGATGTAATAAACACGAGATATGACATAGAAAATTTTAAGAACGCCCTATATAGACTATTTTTTTTTAATTCAAAATATCTAATAAATGTTGACCTCAACGAAAGAAATTACTACAGACAAAAATGTGTTATTGCAAGGTTAACAAAACATTTTAGATTACGATTATGTCATGCTTCTTTACTATGTATGTTACGAGTAAAAAAACAATGATATTGAAAACTAACCTTCACACAAGGTAAAATTTAGAATAAATAACGAAAAAATTGGAATCAAAGAGAGAGAATGTATCTCTCCCCCGGTGAGGCAATCCTAGTATTGACGGGCCCTTCACCCCCCAACAGTAATAGTGTGCAGTTTGTGACTAGTGATATTCCAAAACGTAAGTTTTTAACGTACAATTATTTTATTATATTGTGTATTGATCTGTGATATTATTATTTTCTTTGACGTGTCCCGAAATAGGTAAGGGACCCCACAGTATTTTTCGGTCATATCTAGTGTTTCATATATATCAGCGCCCCTCATCTACTGGTAGAGCCGAAACAGTTATAAGTATTTATCTTATGTGCAGGGACCAGTTCCCTATATATCTTCATTTGATTATTTGATTATAGCGCACAGATATTTATATTGTACCAGGGATCATATTTAGTCCTACCTTAAAGTATCAACTGATAAGTTTTTCAGTCACATTCCCGGACATCCAGATACCGGAGACATCATAATTAATTTTCTGAAATTTATTGATATAGATTGTATTCTGTATTATTTTTCTCTCTCTTCGAGAAACGTAATTAGAGTTAGAAATAAGGGATAAAGATTTTCTTTTTTTATGTATTTTACCAGTTTATTAAATCTCACAAGATCCGTAATTATTTCTTTCCAATCCCAGAAATTTTGGCAATATAGATATAGGGTTTACAGGATATCATATTTGATCCGATTCACAAAGTTTTGTTTGATTTCTATTTATTGCCTTAATTTTTGTGGAGGATATCCAACATAATTATTAGGAATATAGGGTACCATACTCTTACAGGTTAAGTACCAAAAGTTTCTTATTCTTTTATTTATGTAGTGTATATCACGTAGGCTATCCAAAAGTCAGGAGAAAGCCGCGTATATTATAATTATTAGATTGCAAAGCGTACGTATATGGTTTTAATAATTTTTTTGTAACATATGCTTGTACATATTTTAACCTTTCACTTTATTTCCTTAACCTCAGCCCTCACCACCCCCGTACCAGTCAAATAGGACGGACCGACTCAACCTGCACTACGAACTCGGGCTTGGCACACTGTATAAGCCCAAGGGGCCCCACGACGACCTTGATCGCTCGAGCCAGGAACAGCCCCTCCCTCGAGGTAATCCCGCAGGGAGACTCCTGGTGACAGCACGCTGCAACGATTTTTGTTCTTTGGATAGGAGTGTACAGTAGGGCCTTCGGGTCACTACCAACAGAGAAAAAGGCCACCCGACGGATTACCGATCCCACTACACTGGTGTCAGATAAGGATAATTCCGACTCGGTTACATTTACCAGGATAATACCCGGACGGTGGTCATCAAAAAAAAATACAAATAGGACGAAATTGAGAAGTATTACACTGGTGACAGCGGATTTGTCAGCAACATCGGCTGGGTAAATCTCTGCTTCACCAACAGAAGGAAAAAGGAACTACCCATTTATTAGAATATATATATATATATATATATATATATATATATATATATATATACATATATATAACACTAACCAAGACAAATAAAATTAAAAACTAATATAAGCAGATATTTTCAATTAATAATAAAGTTATATTTGTTCGTTTCTTGTTTGTTTTTTATTTGACAGTCGTAGAAAAAATTTAGTCTAAAACATGGGTGGAATTCTAAATTCTACACTCGTAGAACCGTGTAGAATTTTGCTTATTCCACCCTTGATATAGAATATACTATTCTTTGAAACTCTTAAGAGACGCACAATATGAAATCATCAGATAAATAAAGGCATTCTCCACTTTTGAACTGTCTTCTTAAGTGATAATTGTAAATATCAGCAGATATAGTTTTCCTGGTTTTCTATATCACTGCACAGTTATACTGATCTTAAATGGGAAGAAGATATACCCATAGAGCTAATAATATCTAAGCTTTAATATTTGTAATATTATATCTTCTTCTTTTTTCTATTCATATATATTAGGTCAATCACATCACATCAATCAATCACAATGAAAGTAATTATTAAACATCAGGGATGCATCACATGAAATGTGATTTCTGTGACTCTCGCGATGATAGCAATATCAAAATAATTGTCAATTTCTTAGAATTTTTACATTTTTTCAGTATATTGTGGAATTATCTAGAAAAAGTTTCAATTAAAAAAGTAATTCATTTGGTTGGTGAAATGGGTCTGTGGATGTAGAAGATGTTGTTTCCTATGGATATAATAGGGTGGGAGTTGACAATAAGATCAACGAATTCAATTTTGGGAAGGTATATGCATATCCTATTATTAGATATTCAGGAAGCAAATATTATGTTCTTACCACATATGGCTTTAACGTAGTCAAACAATTTTAGGTATTCTTCTGCATGAAAGAAAATTGCTTCATCCTTTTTGGGAAATACAGGTTTGGGAGTCGATTTAGCAACTGATGAATACAAAGTGCTAGAAGAAGGATTTTGAATACAACTGTTTCCTTGAGACATTTTGTTTTTGGATACGGTGTCAGTTATATCATGATTTCTGACGCTCTTGCAGTAAAAAGTGGCACTATGTATATTATTATTAACAGCCATTAATTTTTTGGAGACCAACTAGCAAACCAGTATCCATTCTAAAAAAACTGGTTGCTTATCAATTCTGATGGTGAATGTGGTAGACAAGAAACAGCTAATTACAAATATTCAAGAGATTCCAGTTCACAAGCTTGAATAAAAAAATATTTATTTAAAGTGCCTCTCTTGAATATAAAATGGACATATTTTTTCGATTCCTCATTTTATTTACTGGAAGAGAGATATTAAGGGTTTGAAGATTTCAGATTGACACCCCCTATGTGCACTTTTGACCGAAGTATAAGGAGAAATAAATTTACAAAATTAGAGTGTGAATGAGAACTAAGACAATACCCAGAATAAGATAGTGTGAACAAATATTTCAGGAAAAAGTAAGAAGGGGGCTTAGTGGTTAGTAGTTATATGATTAAAACCAGATAGGAATAGGAATAGGATAGAATAGGAAGATATGTGAACCATATATTTATCAGTCCTACACTTTAATCTACACCGAAATTACTTAATTAAATATTTAAATACAAGCCAATTTACTAAAAAAAAAAAAAATGAAATAAACATTAGTTACGTCTTATTCAAGTATTTCATACATACCTCGAATCCCTACTCCGTTCACTCCTTTTGTCATAACTGCGTGATCTGCTTCTTCTTCTGTTCCTCTCTTTGTTTTCATAATTATTTCTTGAATAATACTCCCTGTTCGATCCCATCATATCTCGTCCATACCATCTACTCTCTTCTTCTCTTTTATATGACGAATTATGTCTTCGTTCTCTACTCGATATATTTCTTTGATATCTAGAATTATCATTCCGACTCGGAGACCTAGAACGGTCTCTATTACTTCTACGTCTATCTCGGTTTTCATTTTCTCTGCTATAACTTTTTCTAGGTGAGTTTTTTCGCTCAGATCTAGATGAACCTTCTTTGTAACTACTTTTGTTGTGATGTTCTCGAGGAGATTCATCTTTTTTTTCCTGGCGGTGTTTTCTAGACGTTTTAGAGTCTTTTTCTTCATATTCGTCTTTTTGACGTCTTGAATTGTTTTCTTTATCTGCATCTCCTGTGGGTGAGCTAGTCTTGTCGCGATTTCTTGTCGACTGGGAAACTGAATTTATTTCTTTGTTTCTCTTAGACAAATCCTGACGACCATTATTTGTACCATCTGCACCATGGTGTTTGTTTACTTTGTAATTACCTTGAAAAAATCGAAAGATTATAAATAGCATTTTGAAGTAAGATAAAAAATGGTCGACACAAATAGTAATATAGTAGCAGATATGCCTTATAAATTAAATTGATTTTATATTAACAGTATTAATCAAATTGTGGCAAAGATAGATGAAACTGGGCCAGATTTTCCAATACATCTTGACTATGGCAAAAATGCTCTTGGTAGTTTTACGTTGATGGATACAGCTGCTGTCGAAGAAATAATTTTTTCCATGCCAAATAAAAATAAACGGTTTTAGAGATTAAAACTAACTTTTCCGCATCTGTTGCTCTGAACCATATTCTATCATAAAATTGTTACTTGTATACACTTCGGGGGATGTATTGTGCTAACGAACCGAAATTTCCAAAAATAACCAAAAATGTAGTATATCTAGTCAGCTGAAAATCAATAGGGTACATCTGTGATACACCTTGAGAAGTATATATGAGTAGACAAAATTTTGGGCAACAATTCAAACCTTGAATTAATCTCTGCTTGCAAGCAGCACACGTAGTTTAACTCCTGATAAAGTGCGCGTTTTATAGTGGTTGTTTTTAACGATAATAAATGAATTTAATTATTTTATATCTATACCAACAGCAGATCACGTTTATTAAAAGTATGTAGTTACATTTTTCATATTTTATAAAATAAATTAAAAAATCGAGAAACAATAATATACCTATATATAATACATATCTAAATATAAGCAAATTAATTGTTGATAAGGAAAGGCAACTTTTTGTGAAAAATACATTATTTCTTAGAAGTGGCACGACGATAAATTTATACTAAAAGTTTTGTTGAAATCTATAAAATGGACAAAAAGCAATTTAAATGTTGCAAAAACAAAAACATGTTATGGAATATTTCATGATAGCTGTTTTCTAAGAAGAAGAAATACAACAGTTGTAGATGTCATGTAATGTTTTGTTCTAAAGACTGTCAAGATAATAATGTAGTCAAAAATGATGAAACGACAAAACTCTAGAAAGGATTTGTAAAAATGCAATTAGACAAGAAAGAACTAGGGCAGTATATAGAGGAAATGAAAATAAACATGGAAGATGAAATTGAAACGTTAAAGCTGAAAAATGAGACTTAGATTCAAGAGAATTATGAAAGAGAAATGTATCTTAAGAAACAAAAAAGAAACTCAATGGTGTTTGAAAAAGAGGTTTATGAAAGGGAACAATGTATAGAAATGCAATTAAACAAACACAGAGAAGATTCAAATATTTGTAATAAATTAAATGAAAAACTAAAATCACAGCTTAAAGAAGGTTTGTTACAACTAGAAGACTTACAAAGTAAAATTAAAGTACTTGATAGTATAAATGTAGATATGTTAAGTACGATTAAGACATTGAGTGATGTGAATAAAAACTAGTATAAGCAAATACTAGGGATTCCTTAAGTAAATGCTACGTTTTGTGTGAATAAACACACTAGCACTTGCTAGGGGTAGTAAGTTGTAGAGTTTTCCCGGACGAGTAGTAACTGCTTAAAAAATAGTGTGAATAAAACTTTTTGAAGTAGATTGTTCTGTAGCATATGCTTCGATATTTTCAAGCCTGGTCTGGGGCATGCTAGACTTTTTCCTAGCATTTACTACCTGTCAGATCAGTCAACAGTTTGTTGTTGATCATGGCTGAGTTTATGCCTATTTGTCAACTTAAAATTTATTCTGTTCGCTCTGGAATAAACAAACGTAATTGTAAAGAACTGTTAAGGTTTAACAGTGAGAGTGTTGATTTCCTTGCGGCACAATTTCTTGAAGAAAGTGATACTCGTGGCGGTGGTATTTCCAGAAGAAAGCAAATGGACATATTTCTGAGGTTTGTGGGTGATCCTGGCTTTCAGTCTGGTGTAGCTCAAGATGTGGGTGTACATCGTACTACTGCTAACAAGACTATAAGGTACGTGATTAGTAGAGTAGTTGAACAATCACATAATTGGATACGGTTTCCAACTACAGCTGAAGATATGACCGAGGCTAAAGTTTTTTGGCAGAGACATTTTCGTTTGCCGTCAGTAACTGGTGCCCTTGATTATACTCAAATTGAGATACAAAAGCCTGGGCTGCACGGTGATGAGTATATTTGTAGAAAAGGTTATGCTAGTATAATTTTCCAGGCAACATGCAATGCATTGGAACAGTTTACAAGTATTAGTGCAGAGTGGCCCGGCAGTGTTCACGACGGCAGAGTATGGAGGAATAGTCATGTCAGAGACATCGTGTCACAGTATGATGGAGCAGTTTGTCTTTTAGGAGATTCAGGATACGGTTTATAGCCGTGGTTGATTACACCGTTCAAGCCTGTACGAACGCATCAAGAACGAGAATTTAATCTAATCCATGCTAGAGAAAGGGTTATCATAGAAAGGTGTTTTGGCCAGTTAAAAAGGAGATTCCCAATCCTGGGAAACTGTGTTAGAGTTGCAATAAACAACATTCCACGAGTGGTAGTCAGTTGTGCTGTGCTACACAACATTGCCAAGCATGTAAAGGATGATTTTGAGTATGGGGATCTTGATAGCGTCCCAAATGAAGATGACCAACCTGGGTTGGTTCGTTATGAAAATCCCGACACAACAAAAAGAGGCAAAGACAAGCGTGCCAATATAATGGCGTATTTGAATATTCAGTGAGGAAATTTTTGCGAAATTGAACGTTTTCATGTTTTTCTCACACAAGCACCTACTTGCACACAATTTTGTATATTTATTTTTTATTTTTTTTTGGTATATGGGTTTTGTTTATTTACTGAATAGAATCATCTTATTTTATATACTAGTTTTTATTCACACCATTACTGAATTATTTCAAATTACAAGTTTGATTACAATGGTAACAATTATAATCCTAAGAATCCTACATTATTACAGTCCAAAGGAAAATATACAACTTATGTAGCTTATAATTAATTACAATGTGAATAAAGTATGGCAATCATCAACAGTTACATCAGTTTTAGTAGACTTTTCAACGGTTTGCTTCTCCATGGTTTCCAACAATATAGTTTCCTTCTCCAGTTTGATCTTATTCAGTTTGTATTGTTGCAACAAAACAATCCTTTGCAACTGCGGTGTGGACAGGTCTTTAGTTTCATCTGCTTCATGATTCGACACAATTTTTTCACTTTTTCTGATCTTATTTTTGTGGTGGTCGGCAGCAGATTTAGTTGTTTTGTTTGGTTTCCGTTCAGTTTCTGTATTCGGCAATCTTTCTTGGAAGTCATAACTGGTTGGTTGCTGAACTGGGGGCCTGGCACTTGTGCCAACTGAAATATTACCCGGGATTTTATGGAATACTGGGTTATCATCTATCAATTACAAGAATGTTTTTTCCCACGGTAGTAGTTTTATTTTCCTGTTTCCCGTCACTTTTACGTCAGTCTTCTTCTTGACGGTAGACTTCACATTGTTCAATGCTTTTATTAGTTGGCCTACAATAACTTGTTTCCCCAATGCACCACAGCAATCAGAACGTAAGGTTTCCCAAGGTTCTTTCTTAGCATTCATCACAGCGGGGGTTTTTGATTTGCTAAGTAAGACCATGTGATCCGAAAGAAGACGTACAAACAGAGTGCGATCAATTTTTTCTATTTTATTAAAATCATTGTCAGATTCTTCGATGATGAATACATCTTCTAGCACGTGGTTGAACAGATTGAGAGAGGGATATGTCGCCGATGTGGAGTAGACTGAAAGGTAGTGGAGGGGAGAACGTGTCGTGACAGGAACGTTAAAACCTAGCATTAACTTGGTCTAGCATGTACTACCTCGCGAGTAAGTGCTTGGGTTTTTCCGGATTCTACTAAACTTGACCAAATACTTACTAGACCTAGCATATGCTAGTTAGAAAGTGCTAGTTTTTATTCATCTGACAAAATAACTATGGACAATGGCGCCTATGCATAAGAAGGTCAATTATAGACTATGACAGGACATTATATGGCTGCGCAAGCAAGAAGGAGCTACGGAAGCTGGATGTCTTACAAAATAAAGCTTTGAGGTTGTGCATTGGAGCGATGAAATCAACCCCCATCGAACCACTTCGAGCAGAAACGTTAGAACCACCCTTAGAACTACGGAGACAAATATTAGCAGAGAAAAACATCTTAAAATGCAAAACTAAAAATTCTCCATTAATGACTATGGTAACAGCTTTAAACATTCATAACCTGACATCTAAATATTGGAAACATAAAAGCTCACCCCTTCTATGTGAACCTTATAGAAACACAACATTTCTGTAGATCTCATGGAACTTCTACTAGATGTGACAATAATAATCCCGGAATATTCAGTAGTTACAGCTCTAAACAATGCAGTAGTCAAACAAATCACAAGTACATATCAAAACCACACACCAATATATACTGATGCTTCAAAAAATAATCAAGGGACCGGTACCGCAATCGTAATACCCCAACAGATACTACACTGTTACCAAATAGGATAACACGCATCCATTTTCAGTGCAGAATCTATAGCTATTTTAAAAGCAATAGAATATGCAATTCAAAACAATATTGAAAAATCTTTAATATTTACTGATTCACTTGCTGTCCCAAATAGTTTAAAATCGCACTTAGAAATAAATTCAAAGTATAATAATCCATATATAACAAAAATTAAAATAAATCTGGCAGAGCTCAATGAAAATCAATGAATAATTTTTGTTTGGGTCAAAGCCCACACCGGAATTGTATATAATGAAAAAGTAGACGAATTGGCAAAACAGAGCATAATAACAGGCGAAGAAACGACCTGCTGGCTAACATTGGACGAAAGCATTAACCTAACCAGAACTAAAATGTACATAAACTGGAATAAACAATACAGGGACTATTGAAACACTAAACCTACTCACTACACACAGCTTGTACCAAAAATCGAAAAACGATGCTGGTTCGAAAATTATCAGCGCCCAAGGAAATACTTGAAGTTTTTTATCAGCCTGAAGATGGCCCTCATGTAGACCGAAACTAGTAGCGTTTTATTCAAAAAATTACTCAAATCACATTTGAGCTATGGATATTTATCTTTTACAATATTAAAGCTGACAAAAGCAATTATAATGTAACTGTGGCACCAGATATTTTTAGCGAAATTTATGATGTAATCAGAAAACAATTTGTATGATTTCCTTAAAAACATCATTCTTAGTAGATTAACTTTATCCGAGGAAGCTCATTTGAATAAATTATTGTCAACCTCTGAATAATTATTTAGTGGTCGATGTAGACTGACCATTAAATTATAATGAACATTATTACTTTTTTAATTTCCTTTAAAAAAAATTCTAAAAAATGTTTACATAGTCAAAATCTGATGTTGTTTGGAGTGTTTGTTAGACTTAGTAACTGTAATTTTGGATTAAACATATACTTAGATAGATATTTACAAGTTGTGAAACTATGTTGATTTTTTTGGCATTTTGTTGATGTATAGGTTTTAAAGGAAGTATTACAAAATTATTGTAGTGCTTATCTGTTTCTGTGAGCTCAGAGAACTAAAAAATAAAACTATGCATTCATTCTAATAAACCACAAATAACTTTAGAGCAAATCGAAAATGAAAACGTAGTTAATAAGCAAAATGAATGGAAATGACACACAGAAAAGAAAACACAATGATGGCAAAATTAATAAAAGAAGTGAAAAGCAATGTCTAACACAAAGAGATGATATAGAAAAAGGACTGATTTCACAGAAGGTGCAGAAAACAAAGGACAGGGATGGTGAAGTTATTTTTCTCACAAGTGATGAAAGCATCAAACAAACGGCGAAAGGAGAAGAAAAGTGCCAATATGTGAAAAGCAAATTATTAATCTTATGTGATCAAAATGGCAGTAATCTGGGAAGTAAGCTAAATTTTCGAATGATTGGGACTGAGGTTCAAACTATTATCAAGCCAAATGCCTTATCATATAGCATTGATGATGTTTTGATTTTAGGTAAAAATTTTACTTTGAATGATCATATTATAATTATAGCAGGTTTCAATGATATGGTTAAAGGCAAATATCCACTGTTTAAAAATATCAATGAAAAAATTAAAAGGTGTACCCATACAAATATTATTCTTTCATCAGTGCCTCACATTGTAAATCAAAATAATGTCAATCAATCTATATCTGAATTCAACAAAGTACACTATTAAAATTAATCAATTTTCAGAGTGTGAAATATCTTTTTTAGATCTTAACAGTCATAAAGGGATTAACTTGAAAAAATATGAAATAGCTCAAAATATTGTCAACTTAACAAAACCTAAAGTTAAACAATTTCACAAAAACTAATTGTTATACAAACTGCAGAAAATACAGTTACTAATTTTTTAGAAGCACCTCAAGTAATCACAAGGATAGACTGATAAAAAAGCTATATATCCCATTAACAATTTAACTTTTGTGCATCAAAATATACCGGGTGATAAGTTAAGGGTAGCGAGCGGCCATATCTCATAAGATATTGGTGGTATAGATTTAGAAAAAAAAAATTATGATAAAAGTCGCTAAGAGAAATTGCTGGAAATTATTTTCGAATTTGTCAAACGTCCCCTAACAACCAACACTAAGTAGAAAAATGTGATTTTTATAGAATTTTGCCTAATGAAAGTATATCGATGGTATCATTTTCATATTTACTGACTATTCACCTACACTTTTTGACTAAAATGTTTTGTTCTATCTATCAAAATAAAGCGGTGGGGGAGGTTCAATTGTTTTTTTAAACGCACCAAGATTTCTCCAGTTTCGCTTAACCGATTTTAACAAATTTGGGCTCATATGAAAGAGCATTTTTTAATGAAATTGACTGTCTCGACCCTTACTTCGTGGAATATGCTCATATTAGTGTTTTTAAATGAAACTCAAGGTCTCTAGTTAATTCCACAATATAATACAAGTTATTGAAAATTCTAAAAAATTGACAATTGTTTCGATAAATCAATATCATCGTCAGAATGACAGAAGTTACATTTCATTTTATGCCTACCTGATGTTTAGTAGTTATTTTTGGCTAGACCAAGAAGTAACCTAACTTGTGATTGGCTTAATATATGTTTATAGAAAATAGAAGAAGATGTGATATTACAAATATTGAAGCTTAGCTATTATTAGCCCTATGGTGATATCCTGGATATCATTTTTCCAATTAAGATCAGTATAACTGTGCAATGATATAGAAAACCAGGAAAACTATATCTGCTGATCTTTACAATTATTGAAACAATTGTCAATTTTTTAGAATTTTCAATAACTTGTATTATATTGTGGAATTAACTAGAGACCTTGAGTTTCATTTAAAAACACTAATATGAGCATTTTTTAAACCCGTTTTGTAAAATAGCAGGATCAATTTTTTCTATAACTTCTTTGAGAAGTGGAGGAAAATCTTTTTTCTTCAGCTCTTCCCTTGTGTGAGACATTCTTCAGTCTTGAACCTGTTTTCTCCAGTGTGTTTTCAAGCTATGAAACACCGCAACGTCCATGGGTTGTATAAGGTGGGTTGCATAAGGATATAATGCAATTAGCTCAATACCATTCTTCAGGCAAAATTCTGATACATGTAGAGAAATGTGGGAAGAATGTCTGTCAAGGAAGAAAACAACGGGAAGTTCAATGTTCTCTTTCCGGAGCCATATATGAAAAATGTTCGCCATATATTCATAGAAAATTTCCTGGGTCATCCACCCGTTTTCGAATCTTCCTATTGCTCAGTCCTCAGGGACTGCCTCAACAATTTGTAGCGGTATTCTCTTGTAACGAAAAACAATCATTGGAGGAGCTATCTGGCCAGAGGCATTGGCAGTTAATAAGACAGTAATGTTTTCTTTTTCATCATTAGCTCCTGCTAAGTATACCGATTTGCTACCTTTCTCAGCCAATACTCTACCACTTTTGGGGTTCATGTAGAACGCAGTTTCGTCCGCATTGAACACTCTAGACGGATTCTGCATTGCAGTGACGAGCTCTCTTTCTGAAATATAGGACCATACTTCTTTGAACCATTGCGCTAAATTTTCGCTGGTGACATTTGCTCTGGAACGAGTTAAGTCTCTAATTCTATCATTGCGGGCGCGAAACAATTTATACCACTTTTCTCCTGGTACTGTATCTAATCCTAACTCTCTGGCTAGCCTCGCGACAGTTATCATGACAGTATTTTTTGTTACTGGAAAATCGGCCCTGGACATGGAAAGTATCCACTCTACCAAAGTTTTCTCTTGTTCAATGGTAAAAATTCCCTTTGGGCCCATTCTTTTCCCTATTGGCAACTTCCCATTAACTTTGTACAAAAGTGTAATTCTAGGTATTCCATATTTTTTAGCCGTTGCCTTAACGGAATTTCCTCTTCGCACTTTATCTAAGGCATCTAGCATATTCTGCTGGGAGTATTTCATAATTGTTCTTTGGTGATTCGGCATCTACAAACAAAACCGATGAATTTTCACTCCAGAGTGAGACTGATACAATGACATAAAACCCAATAGCTGACACCTATACGACCAATTGTTGACACCCCTGTCATCTTTTGGTTCCCAACATCTCTTTATATCCAAATTTATTTGTGTATTCATGAAGAAGCAAAACGTTAATTTCGTCTAACCAGCTGAAGACATTGCGAAATCTGATGCCTGACATCGGATGTCAACTATTAGCCTCAAGAGGTTCAGTTAGACCAAAATCTGACACTACACTAACACATCTGTTATTTATTAAATATAAATCTAATGAAGGGAAAACATAACCAGCAGTACCAGCAGTAAAACTCATTTTCTAGCTTCAAATATTCAGCATATTTCAATCCATAAGTAAAACAAATGAAAAAATATAAACTTACCTCCCTAATATTCTCATTAGACGTGTACAAAAACCAGACTACAATTTGACACTCTTTGAACGAAAACGTGTTCACGGGAGTAGGTCTCATTACATAATGAGAAAACGGTTACAGATAATCAAGCGTGATCTAAGAAATGTTGCCAACAGTCGGACTTCAGTAGGAAATGTTCGTAAGTTTTAATAAAGGTAGTTTTTGAAAGGGTGTCATGCATTGGTATGGAATTTGGGGGTGTTATCTATTGGTGGCTTTACCTTAGGTTATATCAAAACTTGTTTTGTCAGGCGCTTATTGTCTTCCAGAAGAGCTTTATTTTAGAACTATGTTAATAAGCAATAATAACGATGAAAAGGGGTGTGTAATGTATAGGTAATCCTGTACATTATTAGAAAATTGATAAATGAGTATAAATATTTGCAATCCAATAAAACAATTATAAAAATATTTCAATATTAACGATTAACTTACCTTTGCCTACAGAATTATTAGGATTTGTTGTCTTCCTCCCTTTTTCATCAAAATGTTCAACACCCCTGCCTTTACCAAGCCATTTCACCTTGGAAACACTCTGGCTGAAATCCACATGTATTCTTCTGTCATCTATTAAAATATTGTCCATTTTAAAATAAGCATCCTCACATGCTTTACGATCTGAAAACTCTATGAAGGCATACTGTAGAGAATCACCAGTCTTTCTATCTCTGATAACTTCACATGACACTATTTTACCAAACCTGTTGAAAATTATTTCCAAATCATCATCAGTTGTCACGGGATTTAATTTGCAAACGAAGAGAACGTTTTCTGGTGGTGCCATTTCAGCGTCTGGTAAATCGCCCACCATTTCTAATATTGTAGCTCTGGCCTTAGCTTCTCTTTCTGCTTGAACTTCAGCAACTTCCCGTGGCGTTTTACCTTCTGTTTCATCAATTTCTTCATCGGGAGCAATTCTGCCTCCTTGGAGACGTTCTGCGCTAGGAGATGGCGATCTTGACGGCACTTTTAATTTTACAGGGTTCGGATAAGGGTCATCTAAGATAACTGTATGTGTTATTCTCACATCTTGATATGGTCGATCGTCAACATCACATATGACTTCATTTAATTCTTCTAATATATCAAAACCCTCTACCACTTCTCCAAAAACGCAGTGTTTTTGGTCTAAATATGTAAGATCTTCTCCTAACGTAATGAAGAATTGGGAGCCAATCATTCTCTCATCATTGCCAACAAATGAAATCAAACCCATTTTTGTGTGTTTTATCCTTGGTTCATTTTCACCCTCAAAGTACCTAGAACGAAAAAAATATATGTTTCTACGCAAAATAATTTCATTAATTAATAGCTTGAAAATAAATGAAAAATATCTGAATCTAATTATTTGGAAATACCCTTTTGTATTTTAAAATAACTATTTTTTTACATTTTATTCTGACTTTTATTTTAATCAACAAATATTTTTGTTGACTGAGAATCCATACAGGACTAGGAATATTCTTTAGTCACATGGAATTTAACACAGAGTCCATAAGCGACAATGTGTTAAAGAGAAATAAGTATATTCAGTGTATCACCTATATTCTTTAACAGGGTATCATAACATGCGAAAAACGTATCATATGCTGATATTTGTATTATACCTGTAATACTCTACGCTAAGACTTGAATTGTCTATCTC
Organism: Galeruca laticollis; assembly: GCA_963921935.1. NCBI lineage: Eukaryota > Metazoa > Arthropoda > Insecta > Coleoptera > Chrysomelidae > Galeruca > Galeruca laticollis. Next base: position 247,939,621 of record OY998175.1, read on the forward strand.
TCCATGCATCTCTCTGTAACACACTGATAACGCCATGTGCATTTTTCCTTTGACTATGAGGCGAATATCGTTTTACGTTAGAATTAAATGGGGACTGAATTCTGTTGTTTTCAATTCGGAATAGTTTGTTCGCACTAACAATTTTAACATGTAGATTGAAAATTAACTTTAAACACTGATAAAACATTCTACTTAGCATTTTCACTGAATGATGCAAACAGACCAAATTTTAATTGTATCAAAATGAATGACTGATATTATTTGGGAAACTAACACCATAAAATACCTAGGCATTAAAATTGACAAAAATTTGAAGTGGACTGAACATATTCAAATTTTAACGAATAAAATTAGACGTTTCATACATAAATTTTATATAATTCGCAGAATTTTACCTCAAAAACTGCTTCTGCAAGTTTATAAGTCTTTAGTGGAGTCACTCTTGAGATATGGTAACATTGTTTGGGGATGGCTATATAACAATGCACTAAAACAATTAAACGTCATACAGAATTATATTCTGTGTATAATCTTCTTTAAAGATAGGCTCTATTCAACCAGTCTATTATAAAATGAAAATATCTTGAATGTTCGATGTTTATATTACGTAAGTAACTGTATATTTTATTTAAATTAAAAACAAAAAATTTCTTAAATCATCAATACCAAACAAGACATAATACAAGTGATATGATCTTCGTACCATTTAGAAGATATGATGCTAACCAAAGGTTTGCTACCGTTTTGTCATCAAAAATTTTCAATTCTTTACCAAACACAATAAAAACAACAACCAAATATAAGACATTTGTCAGTCTGTGTAAGAAATACATATATGAAAATAGAGAGTACCTAGATGGACTGCTGTAGTGTATGGTGGTGAATGATCTTTTTTCTTTCTTTTTCAATTCGGATATTATTTATTGTAAGGTAATTTAATGGTTATATTTCGTTTGAAATGTATTTACTTCAACTGCACATACAAGTGTTCAGTCACTTAGGTGCATTATACACAACTGGTGTTATAGTGTGAATTGCACAGCTTTGTACTTTTTATACCATTTATAAGTATTATTACTATTATTATTGGAAATTAAGTATATTGTATTTTCTATAGCACAATAAATAAATAAATAAAAAATGAAGAGAGGGGAATCTACTCCTATTAGTGTTTTAAATGAAACTTACTGTTTCTAGTTAACTCCACAGTTTATTGAAAAATGTTAAAAATACAGGAATTACGGTTCTCTAGGACATCGTTTTATTAGGAGCGTATGAATGACAAGTGGTCTACAGACTGAGAAATTCAAATAGGTATCGAGTTTGTTTTAGAATGATGCATGTTTGTAAATCTTAAAATTAGTAGTCTGCAGATACACCAAAAACTGCAAATTCTAAAATGGTATTGTTCAATAAACAACGTTTATTTTACAGATTGAATCAATCCCCTTTTAAAATACCTGCGCCGCTTATGATGGCTGCACCAGCATATGTTAGGTATTTCAAGTGGCACTTTGAGAGGATATTAAACTGCCTTAACCTTGAGTTACATACAGAATTTGTCAGGCAAAAAATATTATGTTCAAATTGTCTAGTTGGTCAACATTTAGTTGAAAATTGTTTAAGTTTAAATAGATGTTTGACCTGCCGTGGGGAACATCACACTTTTTTACATTTTACTGGGACACGTAATGTCAATAATATACAAAATTTTACACATAGAAGAAGTGATTTTAATGAAAGTAATTCAAATTTTATGAAAATAATTCAAATATTGAGCAAAATGTGACAGTTACAGATTCTGGAGAAAATTGTAATTTTAATGAAATCTCAAATAACACTGTTTTGTCAGCCTTTTCTACAAAAAATAATCATACATTGTTAGCTACTGCTCAAATCATAGTGTGTGTGTGAAAAACGGTAATCCGGTGTCTGTGAAAGTGCTATTGGATCCGGGAAGTCAGTTGTCTTTCGTTACAAAGTCACTGGTGGATAAATTAGGGTATTCTTTGTACAGAAATAAATTAAAGATATCTGGTATACTTAATGAAAGTTCAAATATTAATAATATGACAGACATTCAATTTTTCTCTAAATTTAATCATTCAAAAGGTTTCAAAATTCAATGCGCTGTTGTTAATCAGATAACACAGCCTCTACCCCAAGTAGAAATAAATGCACAAAAATTAAATATACCAAGATATTGTTTATTGGAAATGGCTGACAACACATTTAATTCACCGGATCAAATTGATCTACTATTATCGGCAGAAATGTTTAGTCAGATATTAAAGGGCGGAAGTATATCTTTACTGTTTGGCACAGTACCGGCAAATTGCATAAAAACTTCTAAAAAACAGGAGCCAATCCAACCATTTTTTGTACGCTCACAGCCTGATCTGATTCTTACCGAAGAACAGACAGAACAATTGCAAAAAGAACCTATACAAAAGATAGTTGCACTCTCAAATTTCAATTCTAGTTCTCTTACTGTAGATAACAGGTTAGATACTATCTTAGAAAAATTTTGGCAGCAGGAAGAGTTGCCTACCTCTCAGAATGAGACTGAAGAGGACTCTCTTGCGGAAGAGATATTCAATATCACTACAAAAATATTAAAAAATGGTAGATATCAGGTAAATCTACCATTAGTTGAAAATGATTCATATAATAAGCTAGGTGATTCTTTAAATATAACCAAAAATAGATTTTACTCATTAGAAAAAAGATTTGCTAGAGCCTTCCCTTTTTAACAAATACAAAAAATTCATTGATGAATATGTCCAACTAGGGCATGGTAAATACATACCGCTGAAAATGTATAATGATAGATATGAATTCAAATATTTTGTACCTCATCTTTGTGTCCTAAGGGAACAAAGTGAGAAAACCCAGTTACGAGTGGTGTTTGATTTTTCATGTAAAACAAATACGGGTTGATCTTTAAATGATATTTTACTTAAAGGTCCACAAGTACAGGATGACTTATTGGATATTCTGATGCGATTCAGAACATACAAATATGCTATAACAGCTGATCTGGAAAAAATGTTGACAAATAGTAACAAATCCAGATGAAAATTTTCTACAAAACATTTTATGGAGAAATAATCCAACTGAGCCCTTACAATGCATAGAATTAACGTGTGTCTCATTTGGGCCAAAATGTGCACCATATTTAGCTACTAGGGTCATTAAAGATAGCTATTAAAAATTTCAAATTAGCCTCTAATGCCTTATTAAAACAAACACATGTTGATGATGTAATATCAGGAACGGATCATTATCTGATTTATTTAAACTCTATGAATAATTAATTGAATTTCTTCAAAAATACAAATTTACCTCACATAAATTTTGCTCCAATTCAAAAGAATTTTCACAAAAGGTTTCTACTCAAAAAGAAGATGTAGACCTTAACTTTGATATAAAATCTCATAAGGTTTTGGGAATTAAGTGGAACCCAACCTCAGACAATTTACAGATATCAGTACCAGAAACAGTTGAAAAATATTCCATCACAAAAAGAAAAATTCTTTCTACCCTTGCTCAATGTTACGATCCTATGGGCATTGTCAACACATGTGTTGTCGCCGGAAAAATTTTAATGCAAAAAATTTGGCTGATTAAAGTTAAATGGGATGAAGAAATAGCTGATTCCAGCATTATTTCTGACTGGAGCAAATTCCTTGAAATTTTACATCAATTGAAAATACTTAGATATTTGTTTTTAAGCACAGAAATAGCTTATTTAGAATTACATGGTTTCTCAGACAGTTCAAAACAATGTTATTGTTGCTGCTTATACATCAGAGTCATTTATAAAAATAATACTACCAGCTGTTCTTTAATAGCAGCAAAGTCTAGGGTTGCGCCTATTAAAACGCAATTAACAATACCCAGATTAGAGCTGCGTGGCATGCTCTTATTGACACAATTTACACAAAGAATTCAATTAATATTTTCCAACAAATTTAATTTCGAATCAGTAAATTTATGGTCAGACTCACAGGTTGCACTGTCCTATATTAAAGGTCAGCCTACGAATACAGGATGGTTCAAAAAGTTTTCATTGGAGATATATTAAATCTAAACAAAACCCAGCTGATCCCTTGTCTAGAGGGATACTTTCAGAAAACGTTCAAGAAATGTGGTTTAGGGGAGCTGAATTTCTTTCAGATGACTGTAAAAGAACATATTAAAGTTAATGATTTAGTCTTAGTAAAAGATGAAAACTCTTGTTGTGGCCTGGTAAAGATAATAAGATCAGAGCTGTTATAATATTAACAAAAAATGGTACTTATACAAGGCCTATTACAAAAATATGTCCCTTACCTTGTAATGATGTTCAAAATTAAAATGTTTAAGTAAAACTTTGTATTATCCTACAATCGGAATAATCAAATATTTCGATTTTCAGAATTTAACTTTCAATACTTTAAAACATTTGTTCAATTTTATCAATCCCTTTACTTTGTTTCGGCAATGATTTATGTTGCATTGCAAACAAATTATTTGTATTTTTATATACAGAGAAAGATACTTGATGTCTTAGGGCACTGTTTGTTGACATCATATCTTTGCAATTTTCATTTAAGTTTTAGGATAAGTAAGTATGATATTCTTAAGTTTGGTCTTGTATTTCATGTAAAGTATACGAGGACCAGTTAATAATTAAAAGTAATTTTAATTTTTTTTGTTGTTACAGTTTTTACTAATTCTACTCACATATGTATGGAAAATGCTTACAACATTTTCTCATTTTTCGTTCAATTTATTTTTATAGTAGAAAGCTTAGTTTTTTGCTATTGGTCCTTCACACAATATTTTTAATATTTCAGTTCTTGAATTTTTATCTTTTATTCTTTGTTTTGTCTTTCAATGAAGACAGGACAGTTTATTATATTCCTAATTTGCTCATTACCTAAGAATACAACTTTTTACTTTGTTGGGGGGAGTATGTTCAATAAACAACGTTTATTTTACAGATTGAATCCCCTTTTAAAAAATAAATGCGCCGCTTATGATAGCTGCACCAGCATATGTTAGGTATTTCAAGTGGCACTTTGAGAGGATACTTAACTGCATTAACCTTGAGTTACATACAGAATTTCAAAAAGATAAGAACGTCTGGTACTTGTCATTAGTCGATAGGGAACGAAAAGTAATTTTTTTCTTCCCTAGCCACCCCGCTTGTCTAAAAGACAGCAGTAGAGCGAGAACCTCGTGAGACCAAGTACCGTTTCGTTTACTTATCTGTATAATTTTGAGGACTAGGTGTTCCATTTTACCTTTCCTCCACCGACGTTTAATAATTTCAAGTAATTGCGATATTCTCTTAGCAAACAGTTCAATATCAATTTTAAATAAAGGTAACGGTTTTTAAATATCCTAACAAATTGTCACTGAATAAATATAGTTTTGTATTAAGTAATGTGAAATATTACTTCCTGTTAATAGTTAATATAAGTGTTAAGTTCAGTTCGAATCGGTATTTCAGCAAGTGCGTATCAATAGATATTTGTTGTAAACAAACTGGTTAGTGTAAAAACTATACTTATTAATTGACTATTAATAGAGGTGCGAAAAAACCCAAAACTTGTTGGTGAAAATACAAACAACTAAATTAAAATGAGTAAAAACGATCCCCCTGACGGAGGGGGATATTCAAATGAAATGGAATTGGATGGAAATAAAACAAACAACTCGGATAATTCTGGAAATGAGAAAAACATGGAAAAGGAGCGAACAAAGAAATTATTCAATATCTATAAAGCTCTTCTCTACTCTGACAAGGTATATGTATTCATCGAAAAAACAAACAGGGAAGAGGAAGGAATAGGTAAAATGCACCCAATGAAGGTAGGCCACATTTTACATAAGAAACTAAAAATTCCAAACATCATCAGCATAGCAAGTGTAGGTAAAAATAGAGTAAGAATAGAATTGAAAACTATAAAAGATGCGAATAGATTCGTAACTGATGAAAGATTAATTGAGGAACAGTTAACAGCATTTATACCTAATAACTTGTTGCAACGAAAGGGAATAATAAGAAATGTTGACACAATATTCAAAGACGATTATCTTTTTGAAAACATAATTTCCCTTGTAACAATAACCGAAGTCTGTTTTTGTACCTCGGCAAATGGTCCTATTAACATTTGAGGGGAACATGCTACCCAGTCATGTTTTCATCAATAGCGTAGCATGTGCAGTCGAACCATATGTACACAAAGTCATACAACGCTTTAAATGTTTGGAACATGGACATGTTGCAAAAAATTGTCGAAGTACAAAAACACTTTGCATTAATTGCTCTAAAGAAAAAGAAAACGAGTACAGTTGTAGGGATCCACAAGACAGTTTTTGTCTACACTGCAAAAGCGATAAACATAAATCAATTTCTAGAGTATGCCCTAAATTTGTTGAGCAACATAAAATAAAAAAACAAATGACAGAACAAAATTTAACTTTTTTAGAAGCAAAAACTGGACTCAAAAATTCCTACGCAAATATAATTACAAATAACAAGTATCTGATATTAGACACGGAAAACATCGAATCCTTTCCACCACTAACACAAAAAACAAACAGATATCCTATTAATACATACAGAACTAATATACCCATACAACCATCCACTTCCAACCAAACCAGAGCAATGCCATCCCATTCTCAACAACACCCTGAACCAACACCACCCAACAAAAGAAAAAAAGTTTCCTCCCCTATACCAGAAGAATCCATGTTTCCTTTCACATTCGGGCCCGATCGTCCCCTCCTTCCTTTTGATAAATCAACATATGAACAGAATGCAAATGAAATTGTAAAATTATTTTTTAATGTCTTTCAAAGTGTACTACATGATGTAAGCGCATTCGATGGATTAAAAAAAATCCAACAATTGTAAAAAACAAAATTAGCAACATTTATTATAATGGCTAATAAGGTCAAGAGTAACTTTAAAATTTTGCAATGGAACGCTAAATCTGCAGTTTCAAATAAATTAAGTTTGGTGAAATGTTTGGATGAAAATGATATAGACATAGCACTTATATCTGAGACATGGTTTAAACCCAGCAGACAAATTTCGTTTAGGGGTTATAATATAATCCGGAGGGACAGGGATGATGGATATGCAGGTGTTGCAATCTTAATTAAAAATATTTACTCTTTTAAGGAAATCAATATTCAACAAAATTTCGTACCTGGAATCTTAATTTGCGGTATTCAAATATTAAACTCTAACGATGTAAATTTCAACTGTTTCTCACTCTATTGCCCACCGGATATAAACACAAATTACACTGACTGGCAGAATGTGATTGGCTTACTGGATTCAAACAGTATAATAGGTGGAGATTTCAACGCACATCACGAGTTTTGGGGCTCTTACAAAAATAACCCCAAAGGTAAACAAATCAAAGAAGCTTTGGACGATAGTGATATTGTAATTTTAAATACTGGGCAACCCACGCGATTTACTAATAATAACAATCAATCTGCAATAGATCTCACGCTCTCCACGCCTGATCTGGCGCTTAACTGTCGATGGTACACGCTTGCGGACGATATGGGATCAGATCATTTCCCTATTATAATAGAACTAAACAAAAACATTCACTTTGATGAAGATTATCTCCCAAAAACTAAATGGAACTTGTGTAAAGCCAGCTGGACATTATACCAGGACGCAGCTGATACTTTTTTTACCCAAAACTGCCGAAGAATGCATACTACTGAAGAAAAATATGATCTTCTTATCCAAAGAATTAATATGGCTGCCGACGTGGCAATCCCGGTTAACAAACCCTTCAGACACAAAAATAAAAAAAATTTACCTTCTTGGTGGGACCCAGAATGCGACGCCGCAATTACTCAACGTAAACAAAAATTAATGGATTATAAAAATCAAAGTACCGTGGAGAACTACACACTATGCAAACAAGAAATAGCACGAGTAAAAAAACTATTATAAGACAAAGCCAAGGATAGTTGGAGGAGATGGTGCTCAAAACTTAATAAAAACACATATGTGACGGAGCTCTGGAACCAAGCAAAAAGAATGCAAAGAAAAGTAAGTAGTGTGAAAAAAATACAGTACTGCATGGCAGGAGGACTTCCTTGATAAAATTGCACCACCTATGCCACTCGATGACATCAGCCACAATCTAGAGACACTCAAACAGTCCAAAAATCATCATTCCATTTTTTCAACACCTATTCACCTGAAGAAAATATATTATGCATTTTAAAATAGGAAAAACACATCTCCAGGTTACGACGAAATTCGATATCCCATGCTCCACCATTTACCTCTTAATGCCAAGCAAATTTTAAAACAAATATTTAACGACATTTGGCTGTCTGGCGAAAGTATCACTGAATGTAAAAATATTATAGTCATACCTATTTTACAACATGGCAAAAATCCAGAGGATGCTGACTCTTATCGGCCCATATCGTTACTACCTTGTGTTTTAAAATTTTTCGAAAGCATAGTAAAAAATCGTCTATAATGGTGGTTAAATCATATAAATGTCCTCCCACTCAAAAAAAAGTACGGAACTTATGACGCAGCGACACATATTGTTACTGAAGTACAAGCATGTTTCGCAAAAGACGAATATCGCGGAAAATTAATCGATCTGCAGGTACCTGTAGAAATAGCAAATATTATTTGCAAACTGTATGTAAATAGATCCTTAACAGTTCGACAACAGAATGGAACCCTGTTAAAAAGTCGAGTAGCCAACAGAGGTCTACCACAAGGCTCTGTATTAGCACCATAACTATTCAATATTTACACTATAAACATTCACACGATTACACCCAATGCTAATATTATCCAGTATGCAGACGACTTAGCCATCTACATACATTCGAAAAGATTTGAACATTGCTTAACTTTATTTAATGCAGCTATAACACCACTCTTCAATTGTTTGGAGAAACATGGATTGGATATTTCTCCAAACAAATCACAGTGTGTGAACTTTACTCGACATAACATCTTAAATACCCCCACAATAACATTGGGAAGTATTCAGTTCCCTCTAGTTAACGAATTTAAATATCTTGGTATTACACTAGACAGAAAGTTGACATTTAAGACACACATAGAGAAAATTCTAGTAAAAGCAAGTAAAGGACTAAACTTTCTCAAATCTATAATGAAAACATGGTGGGGTGCAAACCCTCAAACTGCTCTAACTTTCTACAAGGCATACATAAGGTCAATTATAGACTATAGGTGCACATTATATGGCTGCGCAAGCAAGAAGGAGCTACGGAAGCTGGATGTCTTACAAAATAAAGTTTTGAGGTTGTGCATTGGAGCGATGAAATCAACCCCCATCGAACCACTTCGAGCAGAAACGTTAGAACCACCCCTAGAACTATGAAGACAAATGTTAGCAGAGAAAAACATCTTGAAATGTAAAACTACAAATTCCCCATTAATGACTATGGTAACAGCTTTAAACATTCATGACCTGACATCTAAATATTGGAAACATAAAAGCTCACCCCTTATATGTGAAGCTTATAGAAACACAAATGATTTCAATCCTACCAGCATTTCTGTAGATCTCATGAAACGTCTACTAGATGTGACAATAATAATCCCGGAATATTCAGAATTTAAACAATGCAGTAGTCAAACAAATCACATATCAAAACTACACACCAATATACACTGATGCTTCAAAAAATAATCAAGGGACCGGTGCTGCATTCGTAATACTCCAACAGATACAACACTGTTACCAACTAGAAAAACACACATCCATTTTCAGTGCAGAATCTATAGCTATATTAAAAGCAATACAATATACAATTCAAAACAATATTGAAAAATCTTTAATTGTTACTGATTCACTTGCTATCCTAAATAGTTTAAAATCGCACTTAGAAATAAATTCAAAGTAAAATAACCCATATATAACAAAAATTAAAATAAATCTGGCAGAACTCAATGAATAATTTTTGTATGGGTCAAAGCCCACACCACAATTGTATATAATGAAAAAGTGGACGAACTGGCAAAACAGAGCATAACAACAGGCGAAGAAACGACCTGCTGGCTAACATTGGACGAAGGCATTAACCTAACCAGAACTAAAATGTACATAAACTGGACTAAACGATACAGGTAATATTGTAACACTAAACCTACTCGCTACACACAGCTAGTACAAAAAATCGAAAAACGATGCTGGTTCGAAGATTATCAGCGCCCAAGGAAATACATAACCACCATCAGTCATATGAAGTTTGGACATGCCAGCTATCCTGCACATTTACGCAAAATCAATATCTTGGATAGTAACCTATGTACTACTTAGACCACATATTCTTCAATTGCAATAGATGCAAAAATCAAACTGAAAAATTGATACAAAAACTCCTAAATTTAAAAGTTGAAACTCCTTACAATATTTTGTATCTATTATCGACAAATAAAAAAATATATACGACTGCCTTATTAGTTTTGTTACCGAGACAAATATTAAATTGTAGTCATTAGATAATCTTGCATTCCCAAATGTCTACCCTACTGTATTTACCTTACTTACCGTGGTCTACCTTGTATTTGTTGTTTTAAAAAATGCCCTGACAGACCCCTGGACGAGAAGAGAGTGACCTTTGTAACTTAATCCTTTGTTAGGGAAAAAGATTTATTTTCTGGGATATTGTTGATAGATAGGCATAATTTGTCTGCAGGTTTACATATTTAGATCAATTTTACATGATCATTCGAACATTTTACCTACTTAGTGTCTGGCTGCATGGACTATGCCTTAAAGCAAAAAAAGTGTTAAGTTTTCACACCAGTTTCATTTGGAGAAGGAGAACCAACTTTCACAATTATGTGGATATTGGTTAACAGTTATTAATCAATATCGTACAGGTATTACCAGAGTAATTCATATCGAGTAATAGTAGAAAATTTGTTTATAGTAGCATTTGAAAATACTCAACCAATTACGAAGAGACGGGGAGATCAGTTATAAAAAATTTTGAGGAACATGGATTGTCATTCCTACAAAGCATCATCAAATGCAACCAGAAAAAGTAAAACGGGTATATTAATCCATGCAAGTGTAGAAAATAATCCTCTACAGTCGTCCACTCATTTAGCCAAGGATTTTAATGTTGATTCGAAGACGATTCTTAGTTTACAAATTTCAAGAATAAAGTATTTTGTACAGGGTTTTCCAAATATGCGATAATTGTTTTGAGTAAGTAGAATAGGTCACGTCAAGAGAAAAGTCGTTTAGTTCAGAAATTGGTAGGAAGAAAAATATGTAGCATGTCTTAAATGATAGGTATTATTACCCTTATCAAACATCTCGATTTGTCAAAAAATTGCCTTGTGCGTTAGTGGGTTTTATGAAGAAAAAACAGTTTGTTTCGGACCTTCCTAGAGAGCGGACATACCGTAATTAAAAGATAATTAGCAAAATCGGTGTTATCTCTATAGTCTAAACAAAAACTATTTACAATCAAAATATATTAAGTGATTTGTGAAATTTATTTCTCTGATTAAGTGAAAAATAAAATATAATCTATGAGTGGGACTAGCGGGGGAAGGCCCCCCGAAAATAAAGATATTGATATGGAATTAATTAATGCAGAAACTACAAACTTCCCGGTAGACGAATTTTTAGGATACGAGAAAAAAAGACCAGATAAGTATCATAAATAAACATTCTGAAATAACCCAAACAAATACTCAAAAAAGTAAAACAGTAATTACCTCAATTAATACTTCTGAAAAAGAGGTCGCAAAACATAAGGTAGATTATTTATATCAACAAAATGATTTAGGGCCTTTTCATGTTTATTTAGAAAACAATTCAAATTTATTCAAAGGTAGGTTAAATGCGCTAATAATAGGAGACATTGTATTATCTAATTTCGCGGAAATTGATGATAACATTTCTAGCATCGACTCAACTGGCAGAAATAGAATAAGAATTAAGTTTAAAGATTACAAATCAGCTAACTATCTATTATCCAGGAAAAATGATCAAATTTTTATTAAAAACAATTTGGAAATATACATACCTAAATTTATGGTTATTAGACAGGGCGTGGTCAGGGATATTTCAACGGAATTCTCGGAAGATTATATTAAAAATAAAATAAAAATGTTTGACTTGCATTGCAAGTTTGAAGTAGTGCAAGTTAAAAGACTAAATAGGAAATGCACTGATGAACAAGGTACACAATATGTCCCAACTAAAACATGTACCACTCACTTTAAATCACAAATTTTACCGAAATATATTACAATCAATAAGGTACTGAAGGAAGTTGAACCATATAAGCAAAAAGTTCTGCTTTGTTTTAACTGCTTAAGATACGGGCATACTGGAAACCAGTGCAAGGGCAAGCCAAGGTGTGGCAAATGCAGAGAATCTCATAACACTAAAGATTGCAAAGATACTGAACTTACACCAAAATGTTTCAATTGTTCGGGTGACCATTTTACAAGTAACTTAGAAGCGTGCCCGGAATTTAAAAGACAGAAGTTAATTAAAGAGTCTATGTCAACAAATAATATAGGTTACCATGATGCAAGCAAACAGATAGGTAGAAATTCTTATGCAAGTGTTACAAACAGTAACTCAAATGTGAAACATTCACAAACTATGAATATACACTGCCCCAAATCCTCTTCCCCCCCTAAATTCCAGTCAACCTACAATCGATCTAACCTCATCCAATATCATCAATTTAACTCCAACAACAAATTTTTATACTACAAATCCAACCACAAACCTTTCCAACCCTCGAGCTCATAAAAGGCAAAGGCCAAACAGTCCTGACCCAATTTTAAAATTGCACAAGAAATGATATCCTTCCCAAGACACCCAATGCCTTGTGGTGGAATATTAGAAAATCCAAATTATACTAAAAATATCAATTCTCAATTGGAATCACCATCTGCAGATTTGAGCACAATAAATTCAATATTTCAATTAGTTATACAAATTGTTACGATTTTATTAGAAGCAAAAAACATAAATGTAAATAAGAAAGAACTAGAAAATGTAGTTAAATCAACACTAGATGTAAATATGTCGTCACTTTCTCAGCTCTAAACCACATAAATATTTTGCAATGGAACTGCCGTTCGGCAGTCTCGAATAAATCAAACTTGGAATACCTACTAGATAAGGGTAACTACACTGTTGCCTTATTATCCGAGACATGGTACTGCCCAGGCAAGTACTATGGGTTCATTGGTTTTAACAATATCTGCTGTAACCGCAACGACGGCTATGGTGGAGCAGCTATCTTGGTGAAGTCAAATATACGGTATCAAGAGATACCAATACATACCACAATTAGCTTTGAATATATATGTATATCAGCCAATATACCCGAAATTGGGAAAACAATATATATAGTTTCTACATATGTTAAACCGCGAACTCGTATATCACTGCAATAGTGGATACAATTTTTCGACCAAATCCCAAAACCATTTTTAATTGTGGGCGACTTCAATGCCCATAACTTGGCATGGAATAATGAATGTGACGACATATACGGTAAGGTACTATTGGAAGCCATAGAACACTGTAATTTAATTATATTAAATGATACATCTCCCACGCTAGTCAGCACTAGGAAATCAGTTATAGACCTAACCTTTAGCACCCAAGATCTAACTCAACTAATTACATGGTCTACCTTAGAAGAGCCATATGGTTCAGATCACTTTCCAATACATGTCAAACTAGAATGTAAAAATTCGCTACCAGAAAGCTCACCTACAACCCACAACTTATGGAGACTCAAAGATGCAAACTGGGAATTATACTCTTCTGTATTACAGTTGACAGAACCGAAAACAACATATGATGGTGTCATCGAAAATATAAACAAAGCAGCAGAGGACGCTATCCTAAAACACTTTTCAACAAACAAAAAACGCAATCACTGCTCAAAGCGATGGTGGAATGAAACTTGCAACATAGCAGCTCTAGCAAGAAAAGAAGCATTTTCCCACTACAAACGATCGCCAAATCTTAACAACTTGATAGAATACAAAAGACTAGATGCAGTGGCAAAATGACTTTTAAAGAAACCAAAAGGAAGAGCTGGAGAAATTATTGTCAGAGTCTTAATCAAGGAACACCAATTAAAGAAGTCTGGGATAAAGTAAATCGATTTAAAAATAGAAAACAATCAAATAAAACACCAATAGACCCTGAAGCGGACTGGGTAAATGAATTTCATACCAAAATCGCTCCCCTTGGGGTTGACAACAAATCTATACACCAAATAACTACAGTACAACGAAACAATACATTTCTACTCTCAATATTCAATATGTGGGAACTAGAACAAAGTTTGAAACAAACCAAAAATACCGCCCCCGGTAAGGACAATATTTCATATATAATGTTTTATAAAATGCCGATAGAACATAAAAAAGCTCTGCTAGAACTGTTTAACTCTATCTGGACAAACAAGATACCTTTCCCCGAAAAATGGAAAGACTACATCATTTTACCCATCAAAAAACCAGGTAAAAGAGACGATACTTCAGAATCATATAGACCTATATCACTTTCATCATGCGTCTTTAAAACTTTGGAAAGAATTATTAAGAACAGACTGGAACATTGGTTAGAGAGTGAAAAAATGTTGCCTGACTCACAATATGCATTTAGAAAAAGTAGGTCCACCCAAGAACCTCTAACAATATTAATAAACGATATTTATCTGGGTTATTCACAAAAACACCACACTTTAGCTACATTTATCGATGTAGCATCAGCTTTCGATAATGTCCAATTGAATTTACTGGAGGAAAAACTCATCAACATAGGATTACCAACTCATATGACAAATTTCATTAAGAACGCATATTCAAATAGATCAGTCTCCTTAAAAATTAACCAACACATTTCAGATCCAAGAATCTCCAGAGACGGTTTACCACAAGGCAGCATTCTCCGTCCAATCCTATTCACCCTCTATACAATGGATATTGAAAAAATCATATCACCAAAATCTAAAATAGTACAATACGCCGATGATATTGTGTTATTACACCACAGAAAAATCAGTTGAAAGATGTACAAAAATTATTAACGCGGAATTTGGCCCAATCCAAAAATGGCTAGATAATATTGGGCTGTCTATATCAGAAACCAAAACCGAAGTATGTATCTTTTCCAAAACTAGAAGTTGTCTGCAAAATCTGATAACCCTAGGTAAATACACCTTTCCCATAAAAAATACCATCAGATACCTTGGATTACTGTTAGACAAGAAACTTTTATGGAAAGACTGTATACACCAAGTAATCAAAAGAACTGAAAATTCAATGAATATATTAAGAGCTTTCTGCAATACAAAGTGGGGAGCGGATCCAAATACGGCATTCTTCTTCTTCTTATGGTGCCGTCTCTTTATGGAGGTTGGCTATCATTACAGCTATTTTTACTTTGGATACCGCGGCTCTGAAGAGTTGGAGGGATGTGCATCCAAACCATTCTCTGAGGTTTCTTAGCCAGGACATACGTCTTCTGCCTATCGATCTCTTTCCTGCGATCTTTCCCTCCATTATCAGTCGTAGTATACCGTATCTCTCTCCACGCATAATATGACCGAGATATTCTAATTTTCGGGCTTTAATCACGTTCACTAGTTCTCTTTCTCTTTTTACTCGGCGTAGAACTTCC